>OX424572.1:1543200-2142438 GCA_949152435.1 Gastracanthus pulcherrimus
TTTTCACAGATGCTGTAAAGCCGATATTTACAGCAACTGATAAAGATGTGAAGACCAGCGTTTCAAAATGGCTGGATGCTGCAGGAACGCGATTCAAGCGTGAGCAAAAGTAAGCATTTTATATATTATTTTTGGAACTTAAAATCTATCATGCGACCTATGGCAGAATACTCCGTCGTCGGCCATTTTTCATATATATATATAGATATACGCTTTCTCATGTTAACGAGAAAAGCATGGCAGACGAAAGAGTAACTTTTTTACTAGCGCCATTGCTGCCGTCATGATAGTTTTTTTCCACAACCGAAACACGATTGTTTTTATTCATTATAATAATTCATTTATATATTTATTTTTCAGCACTGCTGGTCAAAAGAGGAAGACATTTAACCTACTACATCCTCCCGAAGAATAAAAAATCCATTTTTATTACTGATTATTTTATAATTATTCATTAAGCATTATTTAGAATAATATTTCTATTTAAAATATATTTCCGATTAATTTTTTGATAAAATTCCTTACAGTTGACTGATTTTGTATGCCAAGAACGATTCAGTAAAGCCGTTTGATCTTGGAAATATTACAGAGATATTTCAGAAACATTTCATGCAATATAACGCTAAGCATTTCTGAAATATTTCTGAAATATTTCAAGAAAGATTCAGAAAAGCCGTTCTATGTTGGAAATATTACAGAGATATTTCAGAAACATTTCATGCAATATTATGCGAAACATTTCTGAAATATTTCTGAAATATTCCAAGAAAGATTCGGAAAAGCCGTTCTATGTTGGAAATATTACAGAGATATTTCAGAAACATTTCATGCAATATTATGCTAAACATTTTTGAAATATTTCTGAAATATTCCAAGAAAGATTCCGAAAAGCCGTTCTATGTTGGAAATATTATAGAGATATTTCAGAAACATTTCATGCAATATTATGCGAAACATTTCTGAAATATTTCTGAAATATTCCAAGAAAGATTCGGAAAAGCCGTTCATGTTGGAAATATTACAGAGATATTTCAGAAACATTTCATGCGATATTACGCTAAACATTTGTGAAATATTTCTGAAATATTCCAAGAAAGATTCAGAAAAGCCGTTCTATGTTGGAAATATTACAGAGATATTTCAGAAACATTTCATGCAATATTACGCTAAACATTTCTGAAATATTTCTGAAATATTCCAAGAAAGATTCAGAAAAGCCGTTCTATGTTGGAAATATTATAGAGATATTTCAGAAACCAGAAACATTTCATGTAATATTACGCTAAACATTTCTGAAATATTTCTGAAATATTCCAAGAAAGATTCAGAAAAGCCGTTCTATGTTGGAAATATTATAGAGATATTTCAGAAACATTTCATGCAATATTATGCGAAACATTTCTGAAATATTTCTGAAATATTCCAAGAAAGATTCGGAAAAGCCGTTCTATGTTGGAAATATTACAGAGATATTTCAGAAGCATTTCATGCAATATTACGCTAAACATTTCTGAAATATTTCTGAAATATTCCAAGAAAGATTCAGAAAAGCCGTTCTATGTTGGAAATATTATAGAGATATTTCAGAAACATTTCATGTAATATTACGCTAAACATTTCTGAAATATTTCTGAAATATTCCAAGAAAGATTCAGAAAAGCCGTTCTATGTTGGAAATATTACAGAGATATTTCAGAAACATTTCATGTAATATTACGCTAAACATTTCTGAAATATTTCTGAAATATTCCAAGAAAGATTCAGAAAAGCCGTTCTATGTTGGAAATATTACAGAGATATTTCAGAAACATTTCATGTAATATTACGCAAAACATTTCTGAAATATTTCAGAAATATTCCGTGAAATATTTCTTTATATAGTAATGTTTATAATTTGGAATATTTACTTAATATTTCGGATATATTTCATGAAATATTACACGAAATATTCATGAAATATTTCTTGAACATTACATGAAATATTACAATGCCCCATATAGGCGGACATAACAATATTACAGTAATATTTCACTGAAATATTTCTGTAATATTTCAAATCTTACAAGAAATATTACAGTTATATTTAGGAAATATTTCATGCTGTGTGGGAAGCACTATCTCGAAGACAGAGGCTATCTCGAGCTCGTCGCGGATCAGCCTGCGCACGGCGTCGCCCATGTACATCGTGCAGTTCATCATGTTCACCCAGTGGAAGTAGATAGTTAAGCCGGAGGAGAGCATCATGGAGGATCGGCTAGATCGAGCGAAGGGCACGACACCGACTAGCCGGAACAGGCAGGTGTACATATGGGTCACATCCTCGTACGTGGGAATCGTTTTCTTGTCTTTTTTCATCACAGCTCGCGTTTTGTGGGTTTAATTGCTGGACGAAGACATTTTGGCTAGTGAACGGTGAGAACGTAAGGTCAGTTGAGTCGACTTGAGTTGTTTTATGGAAGAATGAAATATAAGATTGATAATATGTTAACATTTTTTTTCAGCCATGCATGCTATCCAATAATAAGCATAAAATAAAATTTAATCCAGGTACTACTAGGTACAATGTAGCAGTACACTATAAACCTAAAAGAATAAAAATTGACGTAGTAAAGATTAAATAGTAGTTTATCTTTTAATAAGAATAAAATGCCGATTTCCTACTTCAAAAAAGAATAAAGTGAGCAGTTTATTCATTGAAAGATTAAACACAAAAATTTATACTTTTTAAAAGAGGAAAATGGCATTTTAGACTTACAAAAGGGTAAATTAACAAGTTTAATCTTTATCAAAAAAATAAACGCCAAAATTTCTGCTTTTTATAAGTAGATAATGTCTGCCCGACATTTAAAAAAAGTAAATTAAGTAGACTAATCTTTTATGACGAATAAATTGAAAGATTTATTCTTTACAAAATTAGAAAATTTACTCCTGGGAGTCGTTTTTTTAAATATGGCGATAAAAGCGGAGTTCAAATTGGATACACCTGTATCTTCACGATAAACATTATTATAAGTGAAGTGAGGATTGAAGAGAATTGTAAATTCTTATACACAAACCGGCTAAATGAAAAACCTCAATACCCCCTAATCGCCAAACTCTTAAACATAGAAAGGTCAACATTAAAGCTCAATATCCCATAACCTCCAAGCACTTATACACCGACAGTCTAAACCAAACCCTAAACAATCTACAATCTTCAAACTCTAATACATAGAGAGGTGAAGTTTCAAACTCAATACCGCATAACCTCCAAATTATTATACACAGACAGACCGAACTTAACCTCAATACCCCATAACCTCCAAACTTATATACAGAGACAGGCTAAACTAAACCCTTAGATAACCTATAATCTTTAAACTCCTATACCCAGGCAGGCCAAGTTTAAAATTCTATACTCCATTGCGTTAAAATTCTGAAACCAGGACAGTCCAAATTAAACATTAATACCTCATAACATCCGAAAACTTATATACATACACGGACACTTATATATATATGTGTGTGTGTATATATATAGGGTTTTGTTTAGTCTGTCCGTATATAAGAATTTAGAGGTTATGGGGTATTGAGATTTTAGATTTGACCTGTCCATTTATAATAATTTGAAGGTTATGGGGTATTGAGTTTTAAACTTGGCCTGTCTGTGTTTAGGAGTTTGAAGATTATAGGTTATCTAAGTTATGGGATAATAAGGTTTTGTTTGGCATGTCGGTATATAAGAATTTAGAGATAATGGGTATTATTAACCTTTAAATTTTGTCCATTTGTGTATAATAATTTGGATGTTATGGAGTATTCAAGTTTTAGGTTTGGCCTGTCTGTGTATACAAAAGAGGAGGTTATGAGCATTAACCTTGAATTTATTGCTCAGTTGTGTATAAGAATTTTGAGATTATCGCGTATATACCGTGCTTTAAACTTGGTCTGTCTGTGTATAGGAGTTTGGAGATAATAAGTTACTTATGGTTTTGGTTTAGCCTGTCTGTATACAAGTGTTTAGAGGTTATGGGGTATTGAGATTTAGTTTGGATTACTTGTGTATAAGAACTTGGAGGTTATGGTGTATTGAGTTTTAAACTTGACCCGCCTGTGTATAAGAGGTTGAAGATTCTAGGTTATTTACGACTTTGGTTTAGTCTGTCTGTGTATAAGTGTTTGGAGGTTATGGCATATTGAGGATTTGTTTACCCTCTCTATGTATCAGAATTTGGAGGTTATGGGACGTTGAGCTTTATTCCTGTCCTGCCTGTATATAAGAGTTTACACGTTATGAGGTATTGACGTTTTAGGTTTCACTTGCCTGTGTATAAGAGTTTGAAGGTTAAGGAGTATTGAGGTTGTTGAGTTAGCCGGTTTGTGTATAAGAATTTGCAATTTTCTTTTCTCCTCACTTCACTGATAAAAATGCTCATCGTAAAAAACAGGTGCATCCAATTTGAAGCTCGCTTTTACCCCTATATTTAAACAAAACGTCCCCCTAGGTGTAAAATTTTTAATTTTGTAAAGAATAAATTTTTTAGTTTAATCTTTATAAAAGATTAGTCTATTTGATTTACTTTTCTTAACTGTCGAGCGGACATTATCCACTTTTAAAAAGTAGACATTCTGGTGTTTAGTCTTTTGGTAAATATAACTCGTTAATTTACTCTTTTATAAGTTTAAAATGCCATTTTCCTCCTTTGAAAGGTATAATTTTTTATAGTTAATCTTTCAATGAATAAACTACACTTGTTCACTTCCTAATCTACTTAGTTTAATATTTTTCGGGTCAATTTTTATTCTTTTATGTTTAACAAAATCGATTTAAATTTTATTTAATTTCTTAATGCCGATCACTTACGATAATTTTTTTAAATTAGTTTTAGTTAAGTCTAATAACCGATATGTGGAAAAAGACAAAATGTTCTCTTACTATTAAAATTATTCATTAATTTGAACTGCTGAAGTACTCGTGCTTAATCGGTATCTAAGCGATACCGGAGCGCCAAAAATCCCATATAAATTTCACCTGTTGGCGAAATTTCAAACCAACAGGAGAGTAGTTTTTCAGTCAATTTCGCTATATATAGATATATTGTACGTGTTACTCTCTGATAGCTTCGAATCTTATCCACAAGGATCGCGTCGGTATTGCTTCGATACCAATTACTGAATGACAATTGCAATTTTTTAATATATTCCTGGTTACAACTTTTCGCCGAAAATATCTTTCACCGAATATATTTTTTGCCGAATACTTTTCGCCGAATATTATATTTTGCAATATCGATTATAATGTCGATATTATAAAAATTCTTTTGTTTTTAATCGGAATATTTCCCGTCATCAATCTAAAAAGAGTTTGTTATGATTTGTTATTAACCTGTAAAGTCGAGTTTTTATTTCAAGACAGCTTTATGCAAATTGGACCCAAAATTCATGTAAATACACGGTATATCCTCTATGAACGTGGGATGATGGATTCTCGGGAAACTGACGACATTTTAAAGAGAAAGTCAAATAAAGGAAATAATAATACAATAAGGGATAAGTATAGTTTCAACTTCGACAACTCGAAAAATGGAACGAGGTTAGAATTCAAAGTTACATGCGAGATGTCGGGTAAACAACAACATAACTCGAATTAAGTTGTGTTTGCCTACATAAACATAATATATAAGAGGAATACAATTTAAACTTATGTGTAGGATGGATCTATTGATCAAAATATTTATACGAATGTAGAGGGAATATTCGTTTTAAACGCAAGTTATCTTTTGTACTTTCAATGATTTCAGCCCAAATTCTCTTCTTCCATAGAAAATCTATTTTTCTTCAAAGTAAATTCTACGCGCCGCGCACATCTTTTTTCTATATGTACCTTCTTTTATTTTAAGGTAAAGCTCTACCCTCTTTTTCACATAATAGTATATTATGCACCAATTAGTAGCAGACGAGTCGCAGATAGCAGGGGTATGTAAATCGTACACACGAAGTACATACGATATTTTTTCGGCCCTCGTGTTGTGTGATCACACCGAAGTGTGAAATTCCATACCTGAGTTGTAAAAACATGATTTTTATATAAGTGCGTAAAATAGCATTTTACACACTGAAAAGTGTGCGTAAAATTAGATTTTACGCACACCCCACACAGCACGCAATGTTACAGTAAAGTTTTACCAAGGTTTCAAGCAAGGTTTGAAACCTATTAGAAATATTTCAATGAAAGCTTTTCGAAATGTTGTTATGACCGTTCCAAGTACTTGCAAAAATATTTTATGTAACATTTTAGGTATGTTTTTCAAAATGTTACTAGTGAACGTTTTTAAAATATTACAGAAACATTTCACACAGGCTTCCAACACAGCATGAAATATTACTGATATATTTTCAAAATATTTCATGAAATATTTCTGAAATGTTTATTATTCTGATTTAATATTTTTTAAATATTTGAAAGGTTTCTGATAGATTTCGTGAATGTTGCATGAAATATTGTGGAAATATTATCTAAAATATTATGGAAATGTTTTGGAGACACAACTCGAAAGCACTATTCACATTACTACAATATTCCACGAAATATTGATAAAACCTATTAGAAATATTTCTTGTATGATTTGTACAAGATTCCACGAAATATTGATAAAACCTATTAGAAATATTTTTTGTATTTGTATTACGTTAATTTATTATTATTATTTAACATTATTAGATAATATACATTACAAACACGTGACATATTTTATGATTAAAACTATTTTATTAAAATATCTAAAAAAAAATAAGAGAATTAAAAAAACTGATGTGACTGTGAATCGAATCGACGTCCTGCTGCATGAGACTCCAGCGCTGCAACCACTTCGCCACGGTGGAACATTAAAATGCTTTAAAGAAATTTGACTTATATTTTACAAGTAATAGTTACAATGTAGTACTATTACAATGTACAAGTAATAGTTGTCATTATAACTCCGTGTAGTATATAATTATGTAATATATTAAATTATGCAACAATAATTAATAAACATGTAGTAAGGAAATAAATTGCTATAGCTTAAGATTTTAGATATGACGTTTGTTTCCTCCAGGAGGAAGTTTTACAATAGTTTTTTCTATTAAAACGTATTGAAAAAACATTATAGAAATTAAGCGCATTGATGGAAAGATGTACAACTGTTTTTTTGTTTCTATTTCTAGAAAGATGTGGAACAATCAGTATTTCATTTAGAAAATCAATTTAAGGGATAGTGTCTGGTCGCTTTTGACTTCCGTGGTAGGTCAAATTGTATGCTTAAGGTGATGCTAAAGCCACATATCACCGACAAATAGGAGAAACCACTTTTCTCATTTAATTTTCAATTTTTAGCAAATATCTTTATGAAACGTTATTATTCTAATCAAAAACAACAACTTTCCAAAGAGATATTTTCTCAAAATTGAAAATTGAATGAAATAAGTGGTTCCCCGTATTTGACGGTGACAGGGGGTTTAGCATCACCTTAAATGGTTGAGTAAGCGTGAACATTTTTATTCGTTTGCTTATATTAGCTCTCAAAATTGGTAATTCCACATTTGGATTCTTGCATTATATTTATGGAATATTAAATATATATTGCTCCTAAAACGTGAGTTCCCATCATAAGGTTACATGTTAAATATGTAAATATAAAATTCTTATCTTTTTTCTGGGTTGGTATAGCTTTCTAAAAATTTATATTAGAAAGTTTGAGGTCAAAACATACGAGTATACAAATTTTGAGAGTCTGCTGAACACTAATTCGAAACCAATAGTACTCCCTTAAGGTGGCTCCATCGCATTGTCCCATATATACGCGGGGCCCCGCAGGGGGCACATATATTTTTTTCCTAATAACTTACACAATTTTCATAAAAATGATTTGGATTTAATTTTCATAGTTATTGACATAAATATATATTATGTTCCATAAAAAATAACAACAATACGCATATGTATGCATACAACCATACACTAATTTTAGCTTTTCATGAATTATTTTTTATATTTGGCTGGCAACCGGGTATTTTCGATAAATAATCAGTTTATATAAATAAAAAGCTACAATTTCTTGGCAGATTTATAAAGAAATCATGGTTTTTCAAGTACTTATGTAAAATGAGATAAGAAGATAATAATTTAAATGTAATAAACATTTTATGTTCTATTCTACATATACTAAGTTAAAAATTTAATGTGTTCTAATGAGCATTCGAGATATAGGGTGATCAATCCAATTACTGACCCCCTAGCAATTACTGACACCTTACCTTATTTTCCTTTAAAAAGCAAATAAATCTTGCAAATTAAAATGTACGAAAATTCTAACACAAAATTATAACTGTTACTGGCAAGATTCTTAAGTAAACATTACTATTTCTTCTAATAATTTTAATAAGTCTTCAATTGACGGAGGTAGCTAACCATTTCACCGCCATTGTTTTTATTAGTAAACGGTTATAAGTTACCGTTTTCGTAATAAAAGTGCTCTTTAATTTCAGTTATTTATTTCGTTAACATGGTATACTAGATTATATAATTTGTTTTCAACACAAACTTCATAAATACTCAGGGTGTCAGTAATTGGGTGGTCAGTAATACGTCGAAATAACTGCCGTGTAAGTAATATAATAGCGTAACGAAGATGCATTTTATTTTATTAAATCTCCGATAGAAAATAAATATTTTCAGACTTACTGATATTTTTTTCATAAATTAGATATACTAAATATTGATAATGTGGAAGAAAAATTTATATTTTTAATTCATAACCGTTAGAAAATAAGTAATAAATAAAAGTTGGCTTTAAAGCGTCAGTATTTTAGTAAATAAAGGTACCTCTTCTAGTGATTTTAAATATTCATGTATCGACACTAGAAATAATGTCTGAAAAGGAATAATAGTAGACAGAAAGAGCTTCAATTTGAGATCTATAACATTAAAAAATATTAATCTGAGCCAAAGTTATTAGCAATTGAAGATGATGATTAAAAATGCATGAATATTTGGGGAAATTAAACTGCTTTAAGGGATCACTCTACGATCTCAACAATAATTTTCAATAATTTTTTTTTCATAGAAAAATTTATTTAAAATATTCAAACTTTTTACACATAAAAAAAGAGGTTTTACACGTATAAAATATATTTTTTATTTTTGTTTTGTATGTAAAATCTGGCTGGTTCGGCTGCCTGAAGTTGACCCTACTACAATCTGCTTGACGTGATATCTCCACTTTGAAGAGCCTGAAAGCAAAAAAGCGGACGGGTTATTAAAAAATAAGCTTTTTACTATTGTCTGTAGCTCAATAAACAAAATTTGATGAAAAATAACAAAATGGCAATTGCAAAAAAAGGTTGAAAATTTCAAATGTCCGCCATTTTGTTATTTTTCATTAAATTTTGTTTATTGAGCTACCGGCTATAGCGAAAAGCTTATTTTTTAATAACCCGTCCACTTTTTTGCTTTCAGGCTCTTCAAAGTGGAGATATCACGTCAACCAGATTGTATTATTAGATTAAGGAGGTTCATCTGGTTTCGGAATTAATGAATAGATTTTAATGAAATGTGGTATGCCGATAGGGATAGTCCCAAAATGATTCAGTTAAATTTTCGGAAGATAAGGATACCTAAGAAGCAAGATATTAATATTTTTATTTTAAGACATTTAGCGTGGAGTTTTACGAGAAATCGCACTTTTGTCGTTTTCATTTGCATATTTCAAAAAACTAGAGAAATAGTTTTTTGATAATTCTTGAATTATTAGAAAAATATTTAATGAACATTTATTGAGTTTAAAAATATACATTGAAGGCTTCTGAATGTAAAAATAAATTAATTGAAAACAAAAAAGGTTATAAATAACCAAATCAAAGGGGGGGGGGGAAGTAAAAGAAAATCTGTAACTGGCAAAATGACAGGGAAAATGATAGATAAGAAATGATGTAAAAAGAGACAAGGTAATAAAAATACAATGGTAACATCAGGGAAAGAAAAACTAAAGTGAAAAGGAGGGGTAAAAGCACAATAAGCACCTGAGTGCTGGATTGACACGTCCCCGGAAGGGGCCGCCGATCAACCCCCACCCATATGTATACAAATATACCTCGACATCATCCTCAAATAAAATTTAATAGGGTTGGGTTGAATACTAAACCGCATTTATACGTAATTGTATTCTTTTTTCTTATAATAAATCCATATTGCTTTCTCAAAGAGAAAGCTTTATGACGATGAAAATTTTTTTTAGAGATTTTGATGAATTGGTTATATTTTTAAACATCCAGAGTCAGAAACACATGTTTTTAAAAAACGACTGTCTGTATGTATGTATGTATGTATGTATAGGTACGTGTGTATGCATGGGACAAAAAATTGTGCCCACGAAAACTCTTCAAGGGAAGCATGTTACAGGCTGAAATTTTGCAAACATATGAAATTTCTTATATATATACGTTAAATGTGTTGAAAATATATATATTTTCATAAAGTACACGTAATTTCCTTTTGATTAATATATTTAGAAATTATTTTAAACTTTATTGGTAAAAGAAAACATAAATATAAATATTACAAAATTTGTAAAAATTAAGAAATTTCATTTTCTCTATTTGTGCATTAAATATATTTAAAATATGTACGTTTTCGTGAAATATTCTGCTCCAATTTATCATCATTTTTTTGTCATCTCTCTTTCCTCACTTTTGACTTGTTGTGTGTCGTCTTCTGCTTTTCTTTCATAAATTCTCTTTTGCACCTTGGCAAGTAGGTCGATTGGAATCACGCCTGCGTCAACCAAGACGACTGGTTCCGAAACCATTTAGTACGCGTTTGTTATCCTCAGCGCTCCTGCCCGCTGAACTGTAACCATATATTTTCTATTGATATCAATTTCTAGTACATCGGCCCATATATCTGCACTATACAGAAGAACGGAATGGGACACTGTCATCAGGAGGCAGCGTTTGTTCGCTCTTGATCCGCGTGTGTTGGCCATAATCCTGCTTAACGCCATCGAAACTGATGCTGCCATATCTGCTGATCGCTTGATCTGTTCTCCGAATTTCATCTTAGAATTCAGCGCAATACCTAAATACTTGACGGCTATTTTTATTAATAAATATATATTTATTACAGCCTATAGTTATTAATAAATAAATATGTCTTTTTACGCTATAAATTTTTTTTTATTCTTTGAGAGTGCATGCAGTACTTTTTGAGAGAAAATTCATCAAAAAAGAGTCATTTTTTCGTTCGTCTTAGTAGAATACCGTAAACCGGGGTGATTTTGAGCCACTTTGGAAATTCGTGTACGTATCTCTATTAGTCTATCATAACTATCGACATAAAAAGAATTCTCACATTATGATAGCAGCCTATAGCACATATGCCGAGAATAAAAAATTCTTTTTTACGTGCGTCGTAGTATGAAAATTTAAAAACATGGTGGTCAAAGTCACCCTTGTGTTCGGGGTGACCTTGAGCCATATGATTAATAATTTATATCCAAGTTAAAATAATAGTGAATTATGAATTAATTTATTAAAAGAAATAGAAATAAACAATAATTAAGATTAAAATTTTTTTTAGTATTATATTTTATTTCTGGAGATCATAACTTTCAAAATAGACCCGCGCTAAATTTTTGTTTGCGTCTTTGCGAATGTATAATGCATAAGATAGTATTCTTAAATTTGGCATAGAGTGTGTCCAAAGTCACCCCGGTTTACGGTACCCCTTAAATTGTTTATCTGACAATCAGTGTATAAGGAATTCTACAAAAAATCTTACGAACATCTGTGAAACCATTTGTTCTTGTTTTGAAGGTCATATATAATACATGTGAAAATTTTCCAACATAAGAAAAAGACACTGGTCGACTCTTTTACACATACTTCATTTCTCTATGGAAATTAAATATTGGAATTATGGACTATATACGGTCATCATAGACATAACGGTCATTTGGTTACTAAAGGTGTAAAACTTCATCAGTCACCTCAATAATAATATATGTTGTTAAAGTTCAATAGTGAATTATTTTTTTAATAAAAAATATTAAATGAGAAATGAATCTAAGAAATTATCGTGTAAAAATATAGTGAAAATTATTTTAAATAAGTTTTAACAAGTTTTAAGATTATCTAAGACTAACAATATTTAACTGTGTGTGTATAATTAATTAATTTTTGCATTCCTTTAATTAATGTGAATTTCCATTATAAAATACTCAAAATAGATTTTGCTGGACCTTTCTTTGAGAAAGCATTCTGCTAAAGCAATTAGCAGCGGTTTTTTTAATTGTTGGCAGCATACTCGATTATTTATTATTTGAGACGAAAAGTATTTATATACATTTTGTATTTCATATTCTTATTTTTACAGTCTGGCCTGCAAGGATAGGTAAGTTAATCTTGTGCGTCTTATTCGGTATTTCTTGTTTTTAGTTAAAAATAATTATTATAATATTATAGACCTTTTAAATTATAGTATTCTTAGTATATGTAGATATATTGCAATGTTACATAACCGTATCAACCGTACCGTTATCGACGACCTAATGCACATAAACATAATTTCCGACGTATTATTGTAATATATTTTAAAAACTTCCGTCAAGTCTACTTAAAACTCCATAATCAACAACGAAATGAAACACGCAATATGTAGAACTCAATAGGTTCAGATAAAGCACTTGTAATAATACAGTGCGCATTACATACAACTTGTTATCTTAATATCAATATGTGTAGGTGGTAGGAGATTATTATTACTTTGTTACTACAGGTTGTATTAATAATATTTACTAGTTTTTTCTCTCAATTAAAAACTTTACATATAAACTATTTTGCTATTCTTTTACATCAATATCTACCCCAAAAATCTTTAATTTTTAATTTGGATAATTGAACTTGCAAGAAAAGAGATTGTCAGTAAAATAACCTTGACGCGCGAACGTTAACACAAACGGTTGATCGATATTATAATCGATATAGCAAAATATAATATTCGGCAAAAAGTATTGGGCGAGAAATTTATTCGGCGAAAAGGTGTTGTCTCCTTTTTGAAACATGGCAGGAGTTATTCTGTAGTTGAGAAAATACTACTGGAAGACTGTAGTTCTAGCAGTAGTTCTAGCAGTAGTTCGGGCAGTAGTTTGCGACAGTAGTTTATTTTCGTAAGGGTAGGCTAACTCATTTAGCTTACAATCAATAAAAACTATTCAATCAACCAATTTCTCTCCTCCAGAATGATCCACGTATTCAAATAAATTGTAAATATAGAAAATCAAAACCTGTCAATATATCGAATATGTCATATAATCCAGGAATAAAAAGTATCTGAATTTGTAAACCAACTGTAATATTTAGTTATCTTTTAATATATTCTTGTCTACGTTACTATTGTGCACCGATACATAAGTTGCTGATTTTCATGCGAAACTCGACAAAGCTTTTGCAAAAGTATAGGCTTACGTACTAGTGCCGTAGCTCCATTAAAAATTAAATACGCAGCGCATGCATACTTAACTTTAATATGTTTCTCGTATTATCGTCGACGACTAATATCAATAACTAATAACTTTTCATTTTTCTCCAGAGCTTATTGCAATCGCTTATGCGAAAAATAGCTATTACGATAATACTCGAAGAATTAGTCATACATAAATTACTTACCCCGTACGTATATGCGTACCACATAAATACGCGAAGCTAAAGCAGCACATAATTTCTAGTAGAAATAAATGAGAATAAAATACAAAGTTGAATAATATGGAAAAAGCTTCGCAACTTTGTTGCAATGGTTGATTAATTTTTAATGTCGGATATGAAGCGCTTTTATATTATATTTTCTATTTGCGTCAGTTGACTGCAGTTTGTTGTGCCAATCGATGCTTATACTTCGTTAAGGGAGAAAAACAGTAACAGTCCGTAGCGTATAGGTACCTTGTATTATCTATTATAAAGAAATGTCTAATATATTTCATAATACATATATATCATATCTTATAAAGAATGATCTAATACATCTGTTTTAAGGATTTCTTTTAGGATACTTTGTTATCAATATTATAATGTAGAAGTACATTACGCAACTAGTGCGCAAGACAAGTGAGTCACGCATAAGTCGAGTTTGAGATATTGACAAATGGCACTTTCAGTAACTACATGACTAATATCAAAATTTGTGTTGTACTTTTTATTGTGAAAAGTATAATTTGCACAATTATTTTCATTTTTTCCCCACTATCTTGTTTTATGTGTACCTACACATTTTAAACATACTGGAATATTCCGACAATTTGAACCATTGTGACCAATTCTTCCGCAATTGTAGCAAGGCGGCGCACGGCGCACGGCGTGTTAAAAAAATGTTAATAAATCAATTTTAAGTGGAGAATTTCGGGGCCCCGTATGTTTTAGCTCTAATCCGCCAGAGGACGAGTGCTCGGTGTCAGATCCCAATATCTAATTATACATAATTATATATATATATATATATATATATATATATATATATATATATATATATATATATATATATATGTCCAATCATATAATAATCATTATCATATAATCATACATCAAGATATACATACATACCACAGTAGTTATTTCAATTTTTGGGTGACACTTATAATATTTGATGCCAAGCTTTATCAGGAGGCTCTTTGCCTCCCCACGCCATCTTAGTGTATGATTATATGATGATGATTATGTATTATTATGTATAATTAGATATTGGGATCTGACACCGAGCACTCGTCCTCTGCCATGTAAATACATATATATATATATGTGTGTGTGTGTATGTGTGTGTGAAGATGCTTACCATCTAAGTGATTTTAAGAAAATAAGTGATGCTAAATTTCTGAGTCAAACTCTGGTCATATTCGCAGATCATCCTGAACTAGACCTAACCTCGAAATTCAATGAGTATACATTAAGTGAGTCAGCTAGAGTCTTATTAACACACATTAAAAGAGTACAAAGAGATGATGTTCAACATGAAATTCTACAAGAAATTGCCAATGAAACTAAAACAGGTAGCGTATGACGAACCTATGAGAGAGAATATTGTTGAAAATGCAAACATTAAATAGAAAATGTCTTGCTCTAGATACTAAACACAGAACTAGAGGAAACAAATATATTATTAAAAGAATTATTAGCAAAAGATAAGGTCAACAGCAGCAAAAATAATAATAATAACAACTACAACAACTACTACAACATTCTACTTATTCAGAAATAGTAAGTAAGATTAAACAACAACAAAGGGGATTTCTAAAATATTTGTAAAAAAGAAAAGCAAAGCTGATAACTCGAACATGAAACAATTTGTAACTCTATTTAGTTAAAGAAAAAAAACAATACAAACCAAGAATATACACAGAAAAAAGAAGATGAGATAATCATAAGCTGTATGAGTGAAGATAGCGTTAATACTGCTGAAATGATATTACAAGAGAAATTGTCTAATTCTTAAAATATTGAAAAAGTACAGCTAGCAAATCCAAAATTGAAAGTTGTGGGTATAGACAAAATGTATAGAATGGACATGAGAATACTTGAAGAAGATATAAATGTGTCAGAAACTTCAACGGTAATGACGACAAATATAAAGTGTTGCATATATAAAAAAAAATAAAAACGAAGAAAAAAGTGCCGTTATTGAAGTGACACCTAAAATTTATATAAACATAAACGAAAACAAAGGAGTGTGAGTGGGATGTCGAAACTGCAGAGTAATTGACGTGATTAATGTAAGGCCTTGCTACAATTGCGGAAGAATTGGTCACAATGGTTCAAATTGTCGGAATATTCCAGTATGTTTAAAATGTGTAGGTACACATAAAACAAGATAGTGGCGAAAAAATGAAAATAATTGTGCAAATTATACTTTTCACAATAAAAAGTACAACACAAATTTTGATATTAGTTATGTAGTTACTGACAGTGCCATTTGTCAATATCTCAAAAATAAAATTAAACAAAGTATAGATATGACTAATTACCTAATAAAACTTACTGTACAGATGATACGTCGGAAAAGTAGACAACTTCTCACCAATAGTTACCATCAGGGAAACGATTGAAGATAGGGGAGACCGGGGTATGAGCGTCTCAGCGAAAAAACCGTCACCCCTCTTTCAACTTTAATAAATGAATGTTTCGACTCGGTAATTTTTTATAATAATTAAATATGTGTATATTTCTTCCCTTTAGCCATTTTAGCCGTTTATTGAATTTCGGAGCTCAAAACTGTGTAGAGCTAACGAATTTCTATCGAAGGTCAGACTGAAACAAATTACTTAAAATATATGTAATTGGACGCATTTAAAAATTTAATTCACGAACTTTCAATTTCTTTTTATAATCAATCCTCTGCGATGAATATTTTATAAATTATATTAAATATACAACAGGTATTGACTCGGGGTGTGACTGTCATTGACAACTGGGGAACGAACGTCGCATGAAACGGTACAGCGGAATAAATCAAAATAAAACAGCTGAGTTTCTTAACCTAAAATTATCTCTAAAACTATTCCGTACAGGTCGTGCGATTCGTATTTATTTATTTATTTTTAGTTAAAATTTAAGTTATATTTTACAATAAATGGTGCGAAGTTACGTACGAAAATCTAACAGAGCTCAGTGGACCGACGAGCAATTAAAATTAGCTTTAGATAAAGTGGAAAATGGTTGTTCGATCAAAAGTTGTGCGGCGGAGTTCGGCATACCCAGGACGACTTTGCAAGACCATGTGCGAAATAAAACTTCTACATCTGAAAATGGTAAATTTATACTTATCTTTGATTTTATTTAACGAATTTCCAACTTACATTAAACAAATTTATATAAATTTAGGCTTTCAAAAAACGTTTAGCGATGAGCAGGAGCAAGCTTTGTGCAATTATATTATCGACATGGAAAGTCGATTGATGGGCCTGACATCCAAAGAGTTACGAAAGTTGGCTTTCGATTTTGCTACAGACTTAAAAATTCCACATAGATTTAACCAGGAGTCTGGTTTAGCTGGAGAGGACTGGTTATCCAGTTTTATGAAGAGGCACGGCCTCTCAAGTAGAAAACCTGAGCCAACGTCTACAGCCAGAGCAAATGGCTTTAACAGAGAAGAAGTAGATAAATTTTTTAATCTTCTGTTGACTACTCATGCGAAAATTAAGTACACTGCGAGCTCGAGCTGGAATGTTGATGAAACAAGCGTTTCTGTTGTGCCAAAAGGCTTTTCGAATATCATTGCGAGAAGAGGAAGGAAGCAAGTTGGCGGTAAGACAGCAGCTGCGCGTGGAGAAACTGTGACTACTGTGATCTGCATGTCTGCGTCCGGTGTATATATGCCACCCATGCTCATTTTTTCTCGAGTAAAGGAAAATGAAAAATACTTACAAGGAAAATCAGACGGTTCATGGGCTGAGTGGCACAAGAGTGGCTGGATGGAGACGGATTTGTTTACCAAATGGTTTATGAAGTTCATAGAGTTTTCCAAAGCTTCTCCTGAAAACCCACAGCTGTTAACGTTGGACGGACACCATACTCATGTGAAAAACTTTAAAGTCGCAAAGCTTGGCAAGGAGAATGGTGTTACAATTGTATCCTTTCCGTCTCATTGCACGCATAGAATGCAGCCGTTGGACGTTTCATTAATGAAACCATTGAGTAATTACTACTCTGAAGAGGTAAAATTGTTTCAACGAGGCGAAAAACAAGTACAAATGAAGGACATTTTCTCCTTATTTGGAAAGGCGTGGCAGAGCACTGGAAAAATTTGAAATGAACCACTGAGAGATATAAATAGCCAGAGCGTCGAACAATCTATTCGAACAAACAACGTGGGAAATTCAATTTATGGAACTTCGATGACTGTCCCAATGGCTGTAGCAAATACTTCTGAAGTATATGATGCTTCTATTATAAACGGACAACTAATGCTAAAACAAAGCGATGGTTCTTATCAAGCGATGTACGTTGAACCAATCGTTGGAAATTTGAATTTATTATAGATTTTTTCTCAAAGCTATAATTTAACATAATTTAACATTTAAAAGAAACGTAATGTGATGTGCATAATATTAAAGTACAAATTTGACCTTACGTAGATTTAAAAAAAAATTAGTTATAAACTTATTTATAAAAAATGTGATCTTAACTATTATGAAAAAATGTGTTATAAAATGTTATAAAATGTTATAAAAATGTGTTATAAAAAACTATTATAAGAAAATGTAACATTAATTTTATTATAAAATAATGTGACCTTAACTTTATTATAAAAATGTAACTTTCATTTTTATGTAGTTTCAGGAAAAATATATTATAAATATCAGATTGAAAATTTTCAATAAAATAAATTTTCCATACATTTTTTTTATTTATTTGTTTTAGTATGACGGACTAACCCCGGGTCTGGGGCAAACCGTCATTTTTTACGCTTGCAGGTTTTTTAAGTTTTTAAATATATAAAATTACATATTATAATTTAACTAAGTGGCATTCGTTTCTTAAGTAGTTTTTTTTACATATTTTTTTTATTCTGCCTAAATCATAAAAATTCATATTTAATAATCGTGATAAAGTTAGGGTGTCGGTCATGCTCTGGTCTCCCCTACACATTAAAGGATCAAAATACTGAAGAAAGCCTAGCTGAACAATTATTCCAAGTCAACAATAGCTACAACAACCGTGAAAATGGCTGTTAATATCGACGATTTTTAAATAGTACAACAAGAAATAATATATAATGATTTTGATTCTCTTAAAAAAAACACAAACAGTAATAATAAATTAACTCTATACGTATATAAATTAGTCTAGCATTACTTAGTTTGCATACTATTTAGGGTACGAAACTAGTGTTGTACGGGGGGGGGGGGGGGAGAATGTTACAAACAGAAGAAATGTTAATTATTGTTAAACAATATTGGCGAATATAAAGATGTTAAATTAGCTTTATTAATAGCTTGAGTACAGTAGTCTCGCGTTATTTGCCTGCGCTTGGGGCACTGTGGTGGTGCTATTCTGAGAAATCGGACATTAGCGAGAGCCAGTCGCGTGCGCTCTTTCCCCTCCATTCACTTATTTCAAAGTCGTACGACACCAGTAGCTATCTGCAGCGGGCGGAAAGGTGGGGATCGTCGCGTGTGTGAGTACGTTTGTGTATCAGGGGGCGTGCCTAACGGGCAATTAACTAGCAGGCAAATAACGCGAAACTACTGTATTATGAAAGAAAGAGAACAGAATGAAATCGACTACGCGTCAAGGTTAAACATGTGTTTTTATCTCAAGTGCATTTTCCCGAAAGAAGGTCGCAAAATAAGGGGCACCGTTGGCGCTCTCGATAACAACAAGGCAGTGCAGCTTTGACTCTCAATAGGTTCAGATGTGTAACTAGCAGGAAAAGCATCGGGTTTTAGCTTGCGAAAAACATGCAAACAAAATCACTCATGTTAATATACAATACTTTCTTTCATAGTTTACTCAATTATAGGATAATTGCATGGTGAGATGCGTATCAAAATAGCCTTAACCTATTACAACGCATACAAAATAAGTTACTAAAAATAATCAACCAAGACAAGTTTATAACTCATAATTATCCATTAAATTGAGAATCTTTGATATACCATTATACGGAGTTGAAAAATGAGTACATTAAATCTGCAAGCTAAACCAGAAACAAAAATATTCTGATACAAAGAATTACAAAAACTGTAAGTGACAAAAACAGCTATATAATAGCTATAAAAATATATAATAAATTACCTATGGCTTTAAAAAACTTATTAAAAAAAAGGATACAATTATAAGAAAACTAAAGAACTTGGTTAAAAAAAATATTGTTGAATATGCAATTATAAAATCTGATACAATGTAACCTAAGATATAAGCAAAATGATTTTTGTATATATCTATCTATTCTTTTTTTTTACTTTTTTTAGTATGTAAGTTAATTTTACTACCACCACTCTCTACAGTCTCTCTTTCCCCTGCCCCACGTGCGCGGGTCGGTTGAGTGTTCGGGCGGGCCTCGAATACCTAGGAGGTGCGAGTGGCAATCGTTTCGAACTGTGCTTGCACCTCGTAGACCATCATGGCGGTCTTCGATGGTCCGCGCGCTCTTTCTATTCTCAACTCTCCCAGCGGTCGGATGGGCGTGCGCGCGCTCCTCTTTCTTTCTTCGTTTTTGTTGAGTTTTGCACCGTTTTCTTCGATCTTCCGCCCTCTAGTCCCAGCGAATTCGTTCATGCTCTCTCCCTCTCTCTTACGTCGGCGGAGTCCGTGGTTGAGATCGAGGAAGCTGCACTCGCGACAAATTGAATGGCATGGCTTCGAGTCTTGCGGTAATCTGCCTTTCTATCCGCGCCTGCTCTCGTGCGCTGTTCGCATTTTTCCCACCTGGCGGCCTGGCCGACGGTGGTTCGGGTCGCGCGAACCACTCACAGTTGTCTTGGCTCGAGACCGATAGCGCAAAGGCTTCCAGACTCTCGCATGCCTCTCGCCATATGGTGCTGACGCCAGCACACGGGGTTTAAGATTTTGCCATAGCGAGGTCGGCCCGAGCTCGAGAACCATAGCAGGTGAACTGTGATTATGATTGATTCGGTCGCGGCGAATGACCCTTGTGGCTAAGTCTCCACTCATGATGAATGTCGAGCTGATTCTAATTGTGATTTGCAGCTAGGATGTCGAATCTCCTGACTATTCAACAAGCCCTGGTGGCCATCATCTAGGCTTTCGTCAACACACTGTCTGAGACCCCTGCCGAGGACTGGACAATGGGCTTGGTGCAGGCCCGAATGGAGGTGCTGCAAGGCTACTGGAGGAATTTCTAGAGCAACCACCTTGGGCTGATTTCGGCGCCGGTCGAGGAGATAGCCGACTACGATCGAGCCGGGGTATATGCGGGCATCGGACGAGCCTACGTCACAGCGCAGTGCCATCTCTACGACGTTTAGCGCCGGCTGAGAGGGCCCCACGCCACCAGAAGCGAATCTAGAGGGTACAGGCCAAATCGACCAAACGGGTCTAGACTTCAACCTGAGACACACTCAGTTGCCTCAAATCAGCGTACCACCGTTTTCGGGCCGTCGGGAAGACTGGGAGTCTTTTCGGAACCTGTTCCGAACTCTCATTCACGCCGATATTCGCGCGTGAGTATGACGCCAACTACTCATCAGCCTGGCGTCTACTCCAATCTCGATATGATCATCGTAGACTACTCGTGCAAGACCCTCTAACTGCCTTGCACACCTTTTGCCTACTGCAGGGCGAAAGTTCAACCGGGCTTCGAAATCTGCTCGACACGCTCAGTCGTCATCGTGACCAATTTCAAGCGTTGGAGCATCCAATCGAGTCATGGGATGTCTAGTTTGTCTCCATCATCACTTCATACATGGACTTTTCGACTCGTCGGGCCTGGGAGGACGAACTGGGGAAGATTAATCCAAGCCCCTTCGATGCCACTGCGCCGTTGGCCGAATCTAGCCACGTCGAGGAAGCCATGACCACCTATTCGAAGTTAGCAGAGTTTCTCCAACGGCGATGCAGAATGATACGCCGCTTCCCACTCGAGGTCCGCTCCGAGGCCTTGACCTCTTCATCAGTTCTGATGGCCTCCTGAGGGTCGGCGGCCGGCTTCATCATTCCAACCTTCCATACGATGTGCGGCAACCGCCTCTCCTCAACGGAGACTATTATGCGGCTACCCTGATCATCGATTGGGCTCACCAATGCTCTCCGCATGGGGACGTTCGATCCAGCTACGTTCACGCCGTTCGCCGAGATCCGAGCCTTTGTCAACAAGTGTGTCATTTACGCTCGAGTCCGTGCTCGACCACTGGAGCAAAAGATGGCTGCACATCCCTCAGAGCGGGTGACTCCAGCAGGTGCTTTCGCTCGTGTAGGGCTCGACAACGCGGGTCCTTTCCAGGTCCTGGCCACTCGGTGTAGAGAAGTAAGAACGACGAAATCATACGTGACTGTATTTGCCTGCTTCGTCTCCAAATCTATGCACCTGGAGTTGGTAGGAGATCTCACTACTGAGAGCCTCATGGGATCCCTGACACGGTTTTGCGGTCGAAGAGGTCGTCCGGCAGAAATTTGGAGTGACAATGCCACCCATTTTCACTGCGCGGATTTGGAGCGTCGCGCTGCATTTACTCAAGCCCAGCTCAATTGGACCCGCGTCTCTGAACTGCTGACTGAAGAGGGCATTACCTGGAAGTTGATTCCACCCGCGGCTCCAAACATCGGCGGTCTTTGGGATTCCGGGGTCAAATTGTTCAAGAGTAATTTGAACCGCACGGTAAGCCCGCGGCATCTCACCCATGAAGAGTTTACTACCCTGCGGGTCAGCATCGAGGCTATCTTGAACTGCCATCCGATCACCCCGCTGTCAGGGGACCCCGAGGATCTTCACGTGCTGACTCACAGACACTTCCTTGTGGGCGACGTTCTTACTGCTGTGCCTCATTTGACTCCCGAACTAAACCACCTTGACCGGTTGACGCATTGGAAGATCGTACTTCAGCAGCGGAACAAATGGACTCCGAACCGTGAGAATCTCCGTGCGGGCGACCTAGTAGTCGTTCTGGAGGCGACTCTCATCCAATCCAATGACAAATTGCCGTTGGGTCGCATTGTCAGTGTGCATCCCGGCCCGGATGGCCTTGTCAGGGCCGCAGCGGTGAAAACCGCCAGCGAAGGAATACCTTCGCCCTCTCACCAAGTTCTCCAGGCTCGAAACGACGACCGCGGACCTCCCGGCATTAGCACAGAGTGCCCCGACTTTAGCCGGCGGCCTTGATCATATGTCGTTCGAGGAACGACGTTGGCGGGATGTTGGGACTTAACGCCCAGCGAAGGATCTCTCGGAGCACCAGTAAGGCACGCCGCCCAACAGATGGAGCAAGGAGCGCGCACCTCAATCACTACGGCGGGCGGCCACAGCGAGCGCCCGAGTCAGTCGTCTCGCAGCTGTCCCAGCGCGCAGTCTAGGCCAGCGGGAGCTCGACCAAATACATATTATTTCTTTTGTTCTATTGTCTTTGTAATAAAAATAATATTTTATATGAATGTTTTAAGCGATTTATACAAATCAACTGTTAAGAACTTAGTTACATAAGTTTCTCTACGATCCAGTACAACAATTTAAAGAAATGATGTAAATTTCTTTACATACTCACTTATAGTCAACTGCAGTAAAATGGTGTTAATCATGACGTTACCGATAACGTTCAACGTTAACGTTTATCTTAAAAATGTATTTACTAGCAACTTTTAAAGTTTTTATGTTTGACTGCGAAATAGTTTACTATTACTAATTTTTTTTTTAATATTATATACATTAAAGTAAAAAAAGTAATAAATGTAACCAAATGATCAGGAACTGGGTCCGTGACAGTATGTCAAATCTCCACATACACGTTACAAACTGTAGGGATTATTATGAATATTATCATTAGTTTTCAAATTCAACTATCTACTATAAAAACCGGATGCATACTTCACATCCAGCAATTTGCACCAAAGTGTTGATAATAATAGCATTAATCATTTTAAATAGTGTACTATTTGACTTCTCAGAAGTATCTAACGACTAATTTTCAAAGTATATGTCCAGAGTATAACACAAATGCAAAAATGACAAAGGTTTGAAAAGTGGCAAACGTATACAAGAAAATTTTTTAATTTTAATAATCTACGTGGAAAATTTTTAGTAACAAATATACGAGAAGTTACGAGCATTCTTAACCTGGAATTTTTATAGGAATACTTTTTAATTAATCACATTCAAGTATTTTATTTCAAATATTAGTATGAGTACAAAAAACCTTAAACTCTAAGAAAGACGTAATGGTCATTACATCGCACTCCTGAATTTCTAAGGTTTAGTGGACACCTTGTATTGCTCATTTCCTCAATCCCTTTGCATGCCTAAAAAAGGACTTATTCACATATGTATTAAAAATATACGATGGGTAACACGGATGAAAAATCCTTTTTCAGACTCGGATGATGATTTGAGCATTTGTGTTCATCTCGTGCTCAATCATCATCCTCGATAAGAAAAAGTCTATTTTCTCCTCTTGTACTACAATATACACATAATTTATACACGACACCGAAAGTATTTTATCAAACATATTTTTACTATTATAAGGGTCTACCTATAAGAGAAAGCAATATTTTAATAAACTTTAAAATTTCTACAATTATTCTTCGTTAATTGAAAAATATCGCAATTACCAAATGAGAACGCCGTAGTAATCAGCATTAACCGTAATGATAACTTTATTTTATGTTAAAGTCTATAGTTATATTTTACGGTATACATAGATGAGAAATAGGATAGAATGTAACGAAATAATTAAATTATCGAAATCTATTTATTTATAACATTTATTATATGTGTCTTACTATAGTTTTGATAAATTTATTTAAAATCTAATCAAATAAAATCATACAAATGCGTAGGGAAACAGGCTGTACCCTAGTTGTCCATACTTCGCAGTACGGTAAAAAACGAAATGGCACTCATACCCATCTGCGAAAAAAATTATAAAATGGCCTTATGTATTTTTCAAATGCATACATCAGAATTGAAATCCTGATTTTCGATTGATATACAAACTTGCTTGAAAGTCTCGAGTGAAAGATTGATATATCCGCCGGCGGTCATCTGTAACGGGCGTCCGGCCCTCATCATCATGAAGAGCAGAGCACGATTGGCCACGGACTTGTATTCTGGGTGCATCAGAGTCGCGCTGTATGCCGCGTTAACGATTGCCTTGCTCTTTGTCGAACATACATTATGTCAATGAGATGGTTATATTGGCAGTCGATAGATACCTCACCGATGGGGCTAAATGAATACTTATGATTTTAGTTCAGTTCTTTTTTGAATTAACGATTGATCATACCTTTCGTTTTTGATGATTAATTATTTTTTTAATATTATGCAGAGAATAAAATAGTGGCGATCTAGCCAAACTGTCATTTTTAAAATCCATATGAATTATAACTCTTCCAGTTATTAAGAAATTTTAACAGTCCATCCTTTGCGCAAAAGCAATTGTTAAATGCAAATTTTAAAGCAAAAATACAACTTTTTGACACCCCTTACATAGGCTACCATATTTCAGATTTCTCGAAAAATACTAGTTCTGGTAAGAAATATTCTAGAAAAATTAGCAATTTTTAATTTTTCAGACAAAAACTATAATTTTCTTAGAGGATCTAGGAAGGTATTAGTACTAATCAGATAATTCAAAGAATGATTCTAAATTGAACTAGAACGCTGCCATTTTGAATATTAAAAATAAATTAAGTTAAATTTATTTTATTTCTTAAAACATTATGTATAATAAAGTCCTCAAAAGAGATTTTCCATTAAACTATATATTTATGCCCTAACAAATATTAAAAATAGGTACAATTTGCAAATATTTACCCAGGCGTTATCAAACATTATAAGTTATAATATTAATAAAACCCGATATATCTTCCACCCAACCTAAAAAGATTTTTAAACAGAAAACTTATAATTTGTAAGAAATTATCAGTTACTTCGTATCTTTGTACATTTATTTATATCTTGTATCACTTTGAAAAATATACGTTTTCTTGCGCGTGATCTTTTTAAAATTAATGCAAAGGTTCTATAGTCACACACCTCGGTTAGCAGATGCTCGGAAAACCATGAGCAACTGAAGAACTGCAGCAGATTCAGAAGTAGTAGCGGCACATACTTAAATGAGTTTGGATCGTGCTGCACAAATGTCAAATAATATTATGTTTCGAGTATTTCTGTTGAACACATATACTTACAAATAGAAAATTCATAATGTCTAGCACAGTGAATTTGTACCTTGAGAAGTCTTAGTCCTATGAGAGATATGGTGTACGCTGTACTCATGACTTGGAATATGAATAGGCTGCGCGTTAACATTTCAACGTTCTGGCAAAAGCTAATAAAAGAACTTTTCGATTTGGATATTTTAGAAAATGATAGATGAAATTCTCAACAATCTTACGTCAGTATTTTCTGATGAAATTGGACGCACTCGATGACATTTCGCGTCGACAGATGATTCGTATGATTTTCCTTAAACTGAATCATTCTATTGTCCAACGATACATCGAAACTAGACGTATTCGTTTCTACCATTGCCAGAAGTCTGTTTTGAATAGACCTTAGGTAAGCGCAGGCCATCATGATGAAGAAAGGTCCAGCAGTCTCGACTGCTGCTATGACCATCGTCACACTAAAGCTGACCACGTCCACCAGGATCGACACTATGTCGAACCAAGGCTGCTCTTGAACGTCGACGTAGAACCTGAAAATAATTGCCACAGAAGTGAGCATTTTAGTTTGATTTACATTTGAGCACGATATGGTACTCGATCCGATTTTGCTTCCGCGTAGATGAAGCTTTGAGAGATAATAATTGTTCGTAAAAATATTATACAAATACGCTTTAATACCTAATTATCGATATCGCTTACATATATGGGTGTACATTGCTGCATTTGTGTACAAGTGAACGTGTTAGTACATGCGTGCGTCTATTAGCTTGTATAAGTATGTACGCATATTAGACAGAGCAATGGTAAAACGTGGGCACTGATCACGACTAAGACGAAGGAACTACTAGAATAAGTTTCTTGCTTTCACCTAACTGGTGAGAAATAGCATAGTAAAGTCCAGTGCTGCCGCGTAATTAGCGGAGGCAGGTAAAAAGGTTTGGTTGTCAAACAATACCCCGTCCGCTCGGTCCCGTCGATTAACAATGTCCCCACTTTTACTATCAATTGTGAAAGTAATTTCTTAAAATACAAATTGTATGTTGGCATAATTTATTGTTTCACTAATTACTGTAATTACTTTTTTACGTAATTCTTTAGCTCTTATTTAGTAATTATTTAGTATGTACTTTAGTGTAATTATTTAGTATGTACTTTAGTAATTATTTAGTATGTATTTTAGTAATTATTTAGTATTGTAATTTAGTAATTATTTAGTATGTATTTTAGTAATTATTTAGTATGTACTTTAATAATTATTTAGTAATAACTTTACTTAAGTAATTACTACAGTTAGTATGTATATTTACATTTTTGCCAGTATTTAGAAAAAAAGTAATAACTAAATACTTGCTGAAGAATAAACTAAAAAATAGTAATTACTTTAGTAATTACTGGAGCAATATCTTATAAAAATCGGTGTTATTTCTTAAGTAATTATTTTCGTTGCTAAAGTAATTACAAAATCACCGCCAGCTCTACGAAGAGAACTCTAGGAAGACCTGGAATGCATGCGTATATATGTGCAAACCTACGTGTGTATAATATATACATACACGTGAATGTGCGTGCGAGTGTATGCCAAATACCGACCTAAATGGCAAGATTCTCCTCTCTGTTCCGTTGACCTCGGCGGGTGGCAGTCTCACTATCTGCGCCGTTACAATATAAAAGACCACGGCCACCACGGTCGAGAAGGTGTTGTAGTACATCAGATAGCGCACCTCGATCTCGAACGACTTGACGAGCCTTGGTTCTTCGTCGACCAGCAGCTTCCACAACTCGGCGCAGACTCCCATCAGCCGGGTGAACTTTACGCGTTCGCAGTAAATTATGACGAAACGCAAGGACAAGCTGAGGCTGAACAGGACCTCGAAGACGACGGCTATCTCGAACTCGTCGCAGATGAGCCTGCGCACGCCGTCCCCTATATTCATCGTGCAGTTTACCATGCTCGCCCATTGGAAGTAGATGGCTAGGATGGAGGAGAGCATCGTGGAGGATCGGCTGGGTCGAGCAAAGGGCACGACACCGACTGCCTGGTACAGGTAAGTGTAGATCTGGGTCACGTCCTCGTACGTGGGGATCTTTCTATTGGCTTTTGTCATCATTGCGAGCGTTTTGTGGGTTTAGTTGGTAGATGAAAACATTGAGGCTAGTGAATATTGAGAACGGAAAAATCAGCTGAGTCGACTTTAGTTGTGTTATAGAAGAATTAAATAAAACCTTGTTAATGTGTTAATAGAGTACATTGTGTAACAAGTGCGGTCAAGTTGCCAATACGCGCATGCGAGCGCGACATGTCGCCCAAGTGGCGCTATTGACAACCATACCGTACTGATCGTTTCACACAATATTTTTATCATAGGTGCGTGGAAAATGCTGGAGTATGCGTTATTTTCATAACGTAACGCTGTCCAATGTGTTATAGGAAATAATGCACGTAGTGCATAATTGGACATTTAGGGTACTCAGATCCTCCACGGAATGTGGTATTTTTCAAGCACATATGATAAACAGTTATTTACAGTCATACATGCTATCCAATAATAAGCATGAATTAAACTTTTAACCGTGTAGGAAAAGTCACGTACTGACTTGCACTCGTTCGTGTAATTTTCATATTTTTTTTAACTCTAATACAATGTAGCAGTATATATATTTCATATATATCTGTATATTCAAGTTTGTGTTAGGAGAAATTAAAAGAACAAATTCGAATCAAATTGTATTTAACTTCTTATAAACAGTTACTCTCGATTGCCTTTATAAAGCCTCGTAAAGAGTGTATAATCAACAAAGTAGTTTTTTTACCAGTTCAGTCTCATAATCTTCTTTATAAAATTAAGGCATTGCCACCATTAGGTGAAATAAAACAAAATTTTCTCTTACTACCTAAAAGTTTTTAAAAACATGTTAGCTGAAATTTATATATTATTGCTAACAGAGAATAAAATGTATACTATAATTGATTTTGTTACGACTTCATCACCTCAAAATGGTCTTTATAATCCTTTACTTTTTCGCTAATCTCCGTTATTGAATGTAAGCAATTTTATGGCTAGCAGTGGCTTTACATTGATTTAAATGTGTTGATTTTCAAACTCTGGTTTTACCGTTATACATGACACCGGTAACTCTTTTTAAAATAAGCGTAAGAAAATATTCTGTTTATTTTTTAACGAGAATGAAATGTTCGTTCTTTTGCTCTATACAACTTATTTCTTGATTTCTCTCTTCAAAGCTACAAGTTTTTAAAGATAATGTATTTTATCTTTTATATTTTTGTCTACGTTCTATTGTACACCAATCCATACGTTGCCGATTCAGCTTTTCATGGGCAACTCGATAAAGCTTTCGCAAAAGTTTAAGCTTACGTACTTATCCCGTAGCTCCATTAAGAATTAAATACTCATCGCATGCATATTTAATTTTAATATGCCCGTCCCATTACCGTCAACGACTAATATCAATAACTAATAACTCTCCGTTTTTCTCCGGAGCTTTATATTACAATCGCCTACGCAAAAAATAGCTATTAGATAGAACTCGGAGAATTATCATACATAAATTACTTACCCCGTAGGTAATAAATGAGAATAAAATACAAAGTTGCATAATATGGAAAGAGCTTCGTAACTTTGTTGCGGTTATTGATGAATTATTAATGCCGGATATGAATCGTTTTTATTTTATCTTTTCTATTTGCGCCAGTTGACTACCGAGAGCAAATCAATGCTTATGTTTCGTTAAAGGAGGAAAACAGTAACAGTCCATAACGTATACGTACTTTGTATCATCTATTATAAAGAAATATCAAATAAATTTCATAATATATATATATATAACATATCTTATAGAGAAAGGTCTAATATATCTATTTTAAACGTTTAGGACACATTATTGGCAATATTAATATTTCTCGCTTATAATTATAACGTAAAAGCATTATTAAATTTATTTTGAGCCCTAATACTAAACTGTCACGGTTCGGAAGTTAGGACTTCAAAGACGGTGGTTGACATCTTTCTGACCGAACGGTTTATCTGAAATCGAAATGCTAAAAAGATTTTGAAAATATAAGAAGATTACAAGGTCGTTATGTAGAGGATTTTGAAAATGTTGAAAATCAACAAAATACCGGCTGTAACAAACAAAAGTTTAACTTTATTATACTGTAATATTTATTTGTTTTGGCGATTTTTCTTATACAAATATTTATATTTTTGAATATGTACTATCAAATATAATAAAGAACTAATGCTTAATACTTTAGCAGAATACTTTCGTAAAGAAAAGTGAATTCGAAGTTTGTTATGATAAGTCAATTATGATAAGAATTAATGAACGCGCTTTATTTTTATGAAACCCCATAAGAATATCATTGTATTTCTATCTATACTATATTGGTCATTTTCGGCAATAATACGTTTGGTTTGTATGGTAATAAATATTATGTAAATAATCAATAATATGTAATCACACATTGAACCGAGTCATTTTAGAAAGAGCTGTAGATGTGCCATGAAAAAAATTGAATGATTTCAATGAATCACGTTTTTAAAAATTATGTATTATACATTTTAATTTAAGCATATCATGTATCATTATATTTCAGTCAATAATAAATATTGAAATTCAAATCAATGTTCGTTAAATATTTTTTTATTATTTTTTGTGGAAATCCAATCTATTTCTTAAAAAAATATTTTTAATATTTGAAATTATGTATTTGAAATAGCATAAAATTACTTATATCTTTTGCGACTCGAAATTTTAAATAAGCTATTTCCCTTCATTATCTATATCCCTAAAGTAAAAAAATGATTGTAGTCACTGAAACCGGAAATAGGTATAACGCTAAATTAATCATGTTATAACTATAACATAGTCCTATAAGGGTCAATTTGGAGATCATGGAACGGTATGTTAGCATAATGCGACAAAATTGGGAAAGGTAAGAAAAGTGGGGGAAGATATTGGGGTCATGGAAGAGGTATTTTCTTACTCAAATAATGAAAATAAGGATATGGGCATGGGCAACACTACATTAAACATATATTACCTTAACATAGTGCTAAGAGATTTAGTGTCGAGATGTTGGATAGGTGGAGTAGCATAAGGGGACAAAATTGGGATTGGGAGGGGACAAAATTCTCTTAGTAAAAGAATGATTGTAATCGCTAAAAGCGAGACGCGGAATCAACTCTTCATTTTCTATGAAGTAGTGCATCGACGAATGGTCTAAAGTGGTTAGAAAGGACCGGTAACGTAAAACAATGAAGAAAATATAACTGGGTGAAGTGTGGTAAAAGGGGAAAGAAGAAAGAGCGTACGGAATTGCATGCACAGGTGGTTATAGTTACTCAGAAGGATGGCATGAGGTGGGTTCGACCCATGTGGCAGTTGTGCCCATGTCCACTTAATGCACAGTAATCACTGAAGGTACACAGGCGTGCGCAGAAGTTATTGCGTATACAGAGGTATGCGCAGTGTCACTTCGAGCATGCAGGCATGCGTAGTAGTAATTGCGTACACACAGGAATGCGCATAAGTGACTTCGTGCAACTAGGCATGCAGAATAGTGATTTCATGAACACACGTATGCGCAGTAATGACTTCATGTGCATAAAAATATGTTAAAATGTAAGGTATTTTTTAAACCATATTTTATTCAGAAATTATCTCACATTTTTCATTAGGGATTCTTTATTCTTTTATTTACATATTTGGTCATTATATCATCATCTTATTTTTATGTAAACATAAATGTTTGATACTGAAGTTAAAACTATCTAATAATATTAACAATCAGATTCTTTATATTATAAATAATACATACTAATGATTTTACATACAAAATGGATATTAATATTTATTTTCTGCAATTTATATTGATATTGATATCGTCCAGAAACGGAATTATGATGCGCGTGGCGCATCTGAGATTCCTAGTTTTAATAAACTTTAAAATTTCTAAAAGCATTCTTTATTTATTGTAAATATCTTAACTATCTAATGAGAGCAATTATAATATAACTTAACCTAATTTTAACTTTATTTTATGTTAAAGTTTATCGTTATGTAAGCAATTTTATAGTTTCCGTATATGACTCTTCTTCCGTAGATAAATTATCAAAAAATCGGAAACTTTTCATTTATAACATTTATTATATATGTTTAACTATAATTTTGTTAAATTTGTTTCTAATCTTATCATATAAAATCATATAAGTGTATAAAGAACCAGTTGCACCTTAGCTGTCCATACTACGCAGAACGGTAAAAAACGAAATGGTACTCATGCACATCTGTAAATAAAAATTATAAATTGCCTTTGCTTTCTATATCATGTATTTTTCAAATGCATACATCCCGTACGGAAAAAATCTGTAGATGTCTGCAAGAGTATTTCCAAAATTCCATGCCGATTTTTTCACAATTTACTGCAGGGTCTTCAGAAGCTACAGGTTTTTCTGCAGGATTTTTACGCAGTTCTTTACAGGTGTTTGCCTGTAGATTTATATACAGAAACAGATTGTATTTCTGAAAATCAATCTGCAAGAAAAAACTTTCAACCAATCTTGCAAAAAATGTCTGCAGGTGTTTTCCTTAAGGGATAAGGATCGAATTCTCGATTTTCAATCGATATACGTACGTGCTTGAAAGTTTCGAGGGAGAGATTGATGTATCCGCCGGCGGTCATCTGTATTGGGCGCCCGGCCCTCATCATCATAAAGAGCAGAGCGCGATTGGCCTCGGACTCGTATTCCTGGTGCATCAGTGACGCGCTGTACGCCGCGTTAACGATTGCCTTGCTCTTTCGCGAACATACATTATGTCAATGAGATGGATATATTGGCAGTCGATAGATACCGCAACGACGGCGCTTTAACGAATACTCATGATTTCATAGGAAGTGACTTTTTCGGCGATATTATCGAGTCGAGATCTTAAATTACTTTGTGCATGTTTTTGTCTCTCTAGTTTGAGAGCCCAAAGAAATCTGTATGCCAAAGGACTTAAAAATCTTTCTTTGTCCGATTCGCCAGTCTGTTGGTGGCCAAGACCAAGAGGTTAGGGTACTGACTCGGAAAGTCAGAGATCGGTGAATTGAAACTACCCTAAACGTTGATTTCTATCTATCTCGATTCTGATAAAGAAATATTTTTTAAGACCTCTGGCATAAAAAGTTCTTTGGGCTCTCGAACTTAGTAAGACCAGAAAAAATGCACAAATTAATCTAAGCTCTTGGCTGGATAATACAGCCGATAAAGTCACTTCCAGAGAAAACTTGTCGACGAGCGATAGAGTGTCAATTTAATACTCATGATTTCAGTTCAATTACCTTCTGAATTAATGATTGCCCATACTTTTCATTTCTGATGATTAATTATTTTTTAAGTATTGTGTAGAGAATGAAATGGTGGCACTCCAGACCAATTGTCATTTTTAAAACCCGTGTGCATTGAAACTCTTACAGTTGTTATCCGATTGGCAAGAAATTTAAATAGCATATTGTTTATGCAATAGCAATTTTTATATGCAAATTTTAAAGCTAAATTACTAGCTTGTGTTAAAACAAACACAATTTGATATACATAGTCGTTGACATGTAGTTTCATTTGTCAAGGATTAACCGTTTTATACCTACAAACATGCACACGGTTTTGACTGCTTGAATAAAAATGCTTCTGCATTGAACTAGAACGCTGGTATTTTAAACATTAAAAATAAGTTAAGATAATTTTCTTTTATTTCTTACAACGTGTATAATAAAAAATGACATCCTCACGTGATCTTTTTAAACCTAATACAAACGTTTCTATAGTTGCACACCTCGGTTAGCAGATGCTCGGAAAACCATTGACAACTGAAGAATTCCAGCAGATTCAGAAGTAGTACCGGCACGTACTTGACTGTGTTTGGATCGTTCTGCAGAAGTGTCAAATAATATTATATTTTGAGTATTTCTGTTAAATGTATACATACAAATAAAATATTCATAATGTCTGTCAGAGTGAAATTGTACTTTGAAAAGTCTGAGTCCTATAAGAGATATGTTGTACGCTGTACCCATAACCTGGAATATGAATAGGCTGCGTGTAAAATTGTTGACGTTCTGGCAAAAACTAATGAAAGAATTTTACAAATTAAGTATTTTAGAAAATGATAGATGAAATTCTCAAAAATCTTACATCAGTATTTTCTGATGAAATTGAACGCACTCGATGACGCATCGACAGTTTATTCGTATAATTTTCTTCGGACCGAATCGTTCTATCGTCTAACGAATCATCGAAACTAGACGTACTTGTCTCTACCATTGCCAGAAGTCTGTTCCGGATAGACCTTAGATAAGCGCTGGCCATCATGATAAAGAAAGGTCCGACAGTCCCGGTCGTCACTACAATCATCGTGTAGCTAAAGGTGACCACGTCCATCAGCACCGATACTATGTTATACCAGGGCTGCTCTTGAACGTCGACGTAGAACCTGAAAGCAATGTTACAGAAGTAAGCTTTCTAGTTTGATTTTCATTCGAGCACGATATGGTGCTCAATCCGATTTTGCTTCCTCGAAGATGAATCTTTAAGATGATTCTTTTTGTGTGTAGGGGAGAACGGGGTAATGCCGGTCACTGGCTAATTCTGGTCACCCTTATATTCAATAATTAAAACATTTTTATAAGAAATCTGATCTATAAAATAAGCTTTTATGTATATTATTTGTTACTTTATGCAGTTATTTTTTTCAACTTTAATAATTTAAACACTCTAAGAATACGAAGTAGTGAAGAAAAAAGAGTATAAACCTATTCTTTTTTGTGATTTGAATTTAAATTACTAAGCAGAATTGGGGTAATATCGGTCACAATGTTATTTATATGACGCTCCCAAAAGTGAGGCTAAGAAAACGTCGCGCTGCGCTATCAGGTAGGGTAACTTTGCTTAAGTGTTTTTGATTGAATAGTGGTTATGTGTTACCTATTTCTCTATGTAAGTGCGAATAATAACGCGACTGATCATATGAAGGTTCATATAACTGATTTAAAGAAATTTTTCACCTACAAAAGTAACTTTTTAATAGTGGTCGGAATTGTACCGAGGCTGACCGGTATTACCCATTGATGTAGAGTATATCCAGTCAAAATATTTGAAGGCAATGGTTTGAACTGACAGAATAATTATTTAAAGTTAATAAAAAACAATTTGAAAGTGGAAATAACAAGCACTTTTGCTTAGGTGACCGGCAATACCCCGTTCTCCCCTACATTCTTACATGTGTGAGCATATGAACGTATTAGTACCCGTGCGTGTCTGCGTACACATATATGTACGCATACTGTAGACGTGACAGTGAGAAAACGTGGACACTAATCGCAATTGAGAGGGGAGCAGTCTCTTAGGATAAGTCTCTCGTTTTCACCTAACGGGAGAGAGTAGTACAGTTGCAATGTGTCCTTTTACTATATGCCCAGATAGCACATCTCGTTGAACTAAAACATGAATTTTAAGAAAAAATTTTACCCCTTCTTGTGCGAGGAAGTTTGAGAAAAAAGTGGTGAAAATTAATAAAAATAAACAGATAGTCCCGAGTACGATTAGACTTTATACATGTCTTTAAATGGGACAAATCCGTAGATATTATTTTCTTCAGCTTTTCCTGCACTTAAGGAGTCAATTTTGTCTTTAAATTCATATTAAAATGAGCTTTAAACGATGACGTTGGTTTCATATGTCCTCTCAAGGGGACTGCCATGGGCATCCTTCTTTAGAAAGCAGGTTGGCAAAACTTCCATATTCCTCCCCTTCTTATCATTCTTTATTTAATTTTTATACGTAGATGTGACAGCGTTCCATAAATATCAAGTATGTTCATAGTTATATGTCGAAATTAAAGAGACCGTCAATGCACTATATTTTATATTGAACTACAGTTAAACCTGGAACATTGCTCGAGTTTGGAAAAAATAACCTCGAACAGTGCCCGAGTTACCTAAGGTTCGTAGCAATTAATGACGGCAGCAAGTCAGAGCCCTAGATAAGGTATAAACTGTTTGTCCGTAATATTATATTGACTTGATTTCAAAAAGTATCAGTTAGCTTACCTATAATAGAAATGAATTGCCATATGCGCACTACACGTAACGCGAGTGTAATGTAGCGAGAGTATTATAGATCAGTGTTTGAGGTTCGACTTTTTGACCTATTTCTTATCGACATGTATTTATGTCAAATTTGATGTCTTACAATATTAAATTTGAAAGGTATTATTAATTTGTATACTTCATACTAATTCATAAAAAATGACATTGATTTACAAATAAAAATATAATACTTGCCAATTTATTAATCGATTTCATTAATTTCTTTAGCGTTCATTTGAGATTATAAGGATTAGTAAAAAATGGAAATATTTTAAACTATATTATTTTTTAAATATAATATTAGTTTAATTTTACTATTATAATTCGAGTTTATGAATAAAATTCATAATTGATCGACTTATTTTGGTAATAACATACTTCTTTTAATTTATATTGCGAGTAATAATGAAACTTATACTTGCCAAGATTTTACTTTTTGGAAAGGTATTTTTTATAGATACTTCATACTAATTAATAAAATAAGGAAATTGATGTAAAAATAAAAATACAATATTTGCCAATTTATAAATCGATTTCATTCATTTCTTTAGCGTTCATTTGAGATTATCAGAATTAGTAAAACATGGAAATATTTTAAACTATATTATTTTTTAAATAGAATATTAGTTTAAGTTTACTATTTTAATTGTAGCGTATTCATGAAATTCATAATTGAACGTCTTATTTTGGTAATAACATATTTCTTTTAATTTATCTTGTGGGTAATAATGAAACTTATACTTGCCAAGATTTTACTTTTTAGAAAGGTATTTTTTATATCTATGTACTCTCTAAAAATGAATCAGTGAAATTTCGAAAATTTTTTTTTGAAAATTATTTTGCAAACCTTATGTCACTATTGAATCAATGAATTTCGCTGTTAAATCAGTAAATTGTAAGTATTGCCAAAACTCAAAGTCACTGGTGAATCAGTATCATTCGGAATGGTTCAGTATCAAAGTTTATATGCTGCAACAGGTTGGTAGATTGTTGTTTATTAAAATTTATTTACGATCATAATGCAAATAAACATTTACTTGTATTTTAAAAATATGTTTAATAGAGAGCTCGATTCTCTCGAACATCAAAACATTTTTTCTAATATTATAGTAATTTAATTTAATTCTCAATAAATATGTGTCTACTATAATCGCTATGTTTCAATTATAATGTAATAAATAGCTAATTAATATAAATAAGGGTGGGTGCGTAAATTCAATGTTTATCAAACAGTGAGAATCCACTGATTAGACAGTTAAAATATTACTGATGAATCAGTTAATCCCTCTGTTGACCCTGTAAAAAATTCGCAGATAAAATCAGTGAATTTGCCACTAATTGAGTCAGTGAGCTTTTTTTCACTAATTGAATCAGAGACTATTCACTGTTTCGTACTTGGCACTATTCGAATCAGTGACTATTCATTTACATTCAGTGCATCTTCATTGATTCATTCTTAGAGAGTATGTAATAAAGAAATACGTATACGTAATAACCAAGGTAAGTTTATGAATGATCAGAGACATTCAAGAAACGCTCTATGCACGTTCCGGCATGACGCTCCAGGAACGTAGTAAGACGTTACGTATATCTCTGCGTGCACCTACGTGTGTATGTGTGTATGCATGCACGTGAATCCGCGTGCAACTGTATAATAAATACCGACCTAAACGGCAAGATTCTCCTCTCGGTCCCGTTGACCTCGGCGGGTGGCAGCCTCACCACCTGCGCCGTGATAATATAAAAAACCACGGCAGCCAGGGTCGACAAGGTAGAGTAGTACATCAGATAGCGCACCTCGATCTCGAACGACTTGACGAGTCTCGGCTCCTCGTCTACCAGTAGCTTCCACAGCTCGGCGCAGACTTCCATCAGCCGGGTCAACTTTATGCGTCCGCAATAAAGTATGACGAAGCGCAAGGACAAGCTGAGGCTGAACACCATCTCAAAAACAAAGGCTATTTCGAGCTCGTCGAATACCAGCCTGCGCACGCCGTCGCCCATGTACATCGAGCAGGTCATCATGTTCACCCAGTGGAAGTAGATGGCCAAGGCGGAGGAAAGTATCGTGGAGGATAGACTAGATCGAGCAAAGGGCACGACGCCAACTGCCCGGTACAGGAAGGTGTAGATCTGGGTCACGTCCTCGTACGTGGGAATCTTCTTATTGGCTTTTCTCATCACTGCGAGCGTTTTGCGAGTTTATTTGGTGGATAAAGATATTATTGCTACTGAACGTTGAGAACGTGAAAATCAGCCGAATCGATATGAGTTGTTTCATGGAAGAAGGAAATTAAAGTTTAATAATATATGTTAAGAGTATATTGTGTATCAAGGGCGGAAAGTAGGCGATTATCGCCAGTGCAGTTTGCATACGCACACGCACAAACACACACATATACATGCACGCGCGCCCCTTACACAGACACACACGTATATATAATCAATAAAACATTGTGACAGGCGTTGTCTGTAATACTATGTGTGTGATTTTGATACGATTTTGCCACCTCAAAATGGTCTTTAAATAATCCTATGATTTTTCGCTAATTTCCGTTATTGAATGTAAGCCCTTTTACCATTTGCCGCATCTTTACATTTATTTAAATGGGTCAATTTTCAAACTCTGGTCTTATAATTATATGACACCCGTAACTCTTGTTGAAGTAAATATAAAAATAATATTTTTTGATTATTTAATGAGAAAGAAATGTTTGTTATTTTGCTTTTAAAAACATATTTCTCGAATTCTTTTTTCAAAGTTTCATGTTTTAAAAAATAATGTAAACAAAATAATAATAATGTACACACATTTAATGTGATAATTGAGGGTGGTCTTATAATTATAATATGCACTTTATGTGTGTTTCACTGGTGGTAAACAACTTATATTTAATAATTGACGTTAACGATTCAAAGGACTATCAAAACCACTTAAAGATAACAAATATATATAAATGGCATACATATTTAAGATATAAAAATCTGCATTAACTTTAAGTCGGTATTACGGTCTAATGAATTTTGCAGGATTTAACATAGGGTGGCTCATTTAACTTACCGTCAATAAAAGCCATTAAAACAATTAGTTTCGCCATTAAAACATTAATATATCGTCCATGTCATATTATCCACGTATAGAAAGTATCTAAATTTGTACATAAACAGATGTAATATTTAGTTATATTTCAATATATTCTTGCCTATATTACTATTGTGCACAGATCCATACGTTGCTGATTCGGGGGCTTTTCATGAGTAACTCGACAAAGCTTTGGCAAAAATTTAAGGTTATTATACGTATTTGTCTCGTAGCTCCATTAAAAATTAAATACGCAGCGCATGCATATTTAACTTTAATATGCCTGTCCCGTTACCATCGACGATTAATATCAATAACTATAATAAGTTTCAATTTTTCTCCAGAGCTTATTCCAATTGCTAATGCGAACAATAGCTATTATACTAGTACTTGAAGAATTAGTCATAAATTACTTATCCCGTACGTTAAAGCAAAAGTTAAAGCATAAGCAAAAGTTATGAGCGGAATTATGAATGTGAAAATGTAATCTAAAGTAATAAAACGTAACGAAACGTAAAGAAACGTAAGAAAACGTAAAAAACGTAATAAAATGTATGAAAACGTAATAAAACGTAAAAATATGTCCGAAATTCAACAGTAGCTTACGCTTTATTACGTTTTATTACATTTTATGATTTCCACACGGGTCTATACAAAAACTAGCACTTTTTAGATTTTCTAATGAATACTAACACTTTCTTTAATCCTCTAAGAATATTATAGTTTTTATCTAAAATTTTGAAAATTCTTAATTTTTGTAGGAGATTCCCAACAAAAACTAGCTTTTTTGTGAAATCTGAAATATGATAGTCGTTCTTAAGGAGATATGTAAGTGAACTAAAAATCTCTACCTTACCGGCATCACATTTATATTTTTTTCTCTGCAATAAATAAATTATTTTTATAATTTATATTTTTAATAAAACGCCATACTATGTCCTCCGAATTCTTATCAGGAACCTTCAATTAAATTTTCAAAAGCTTTCATTTTTATCTCTCGGAGATAAATACGTTTGAATATATACAACTATAGGTACATTTTCAAATGCATTTTTCTCCAAGAGTTAACAATGAATGCTTCTGAAAATTTAACTGAAGGTTCCTGATAAGAATACGGAGGACATAGTATAACGTTTTATTAGAAATATTTATTTATTGCAGAGAAAAAAATATAAATGTGATATAGGGAAGGTAGGGATTTTTATTTAATTTTCACATCTCCTTAAGAGACGTCGATATATGTGTCATTCTCTAGGAAAACAAAAAGTTTTTTTTTTGGAATTTCGGCAAAAATGTTTTAATTTGTGTGCAGAATGTTAAGGAGTTTGCATAAAAATGTTCTTTTGTTGAGTAAACGGATTTATTAAGCATGGCATATTATACAATGTGATAAAAATGCAGTAGCCGAAAACATTGATAGCATAAGCTTTACAGCTGTCTGCTTGCAGACGTCTAATTTCAGAGAAAATCCTCACGAAATAAATGGTGAGGTATAGACAAGCGGAAATATTGTACGTTGATTTTGTTTGTATGTAAAGCTGGTTTAGGTGAAAAATGCAAACACATTATAGCTGCTCTTTTACATATCTACAAGTAAGTTTCTAACCTATATTTCATGTTATGCATTCTGCTCGTTAACAATGCGTTCGTTTGACCTTGGGAAGCGATGAAAACCAAGACTTAAATTCTTACTTGCTCTGTTATCACAACCCCCCACTGCACAATAATAATAAATCACTATTCGAATCTTACTTACGTGGTGCAAACTATCCGACCTCCATAATAATTATTCTATTATTAAAAATCATAAATTATATGCAAATCGCTAGGCTAATCAATGCAAAGTCCGAGCTCCAAACCTCCAGATAAAATTCTCATGTATTCTTAACACCAATGTCAAGAAATTATCATAATCAATTTTTTAAAATCTTTTTTAATTTATTTGATTACTTTTATTTAATTTTATTTGTTATTTATTTAACACATTTTTATTTAATAGCAAATAAATATTAGTGTAAAAATAAATATTAGTATACCTAATTCTCTCTTTATATTATTAAAAGAGCTTTGCCGCCGCCAGTTCAAGAATTTTTCTCCCCTTCATCGGCTCCCCTTCATTGCCTCCCCTCATTGGCTCCTCTCCAATGAACTCCCTCTTATTGAGCTTCTCCTCATTGTAGGCCGGGCCAGCTCTCGTAGACCTCTCCCTTATGGACCTTTTTCTCATTGACATCTACTTATGAACCTTTTTCTAATTTAATCTCTGAGTCCCATTCAATTTATTTTCATTGTTTAAAAACGGTAAATAGATACTTTCTCTCTGCGTTATTCGGGCTTTAGACCGACCATATACTCATTTATTTACTTCTCTCATTTATTCCCACAGGTGTATACGTAATAGAAGCTAATAAAGACATCGATTAAGAACCTAGCCGCAAAAATGTTATTGAAACAGTAGTCATGACAAAGATTTCCTGGAACTTTTCTATGTTTCTATCTTTTTAAAAAGCTAAAAAAAATAATCTTATACATTACCTGCAGCGAGAGTGTTAAGCAAAGTGGTAAATAGAAGTCTCTTTATTCTGATCACACTTTCGAAGATTATCATTAGTTCCAAAATTAGACTCGTCGTAATAAAGAAAACGCTCAACTTGAGTATATATTTTAACACTCAAGTAAAATTTTAGATTACCTTATTGTCAGTTAAAGTCTGCTCGAGATATCTTCCAAATATCGGCATAGTTTGATAGTTTGACATAGATTAGCACAGATACTAAAAGAAACGAAAAAACCGCTGCCAATTCATTGGCACTTAGCTTCCTCAAACTAAATAAATCGTTCCAATATTAATTTCTATATTCTAGTACATTATTTTAAATTGTTATATTTCTTTCTTATTATTGTTGTCAAAAGATAAATTACAAAAAATTATAAGCTTGTGATCATAGATTGCATTATCGATTTCAAAATATTAAAATAGAAAAATCGATATAAAACAAAATCAAATCGAGGAATCTTTCATTTTTTTCTGATTTCGTATGTATCTATCGATATCTTCGAGATATAAACAATAAAATTTAAAACAATGTAACCTCAAATATCTTGAAAGATAAGAGACCGTAGAGTCTTGGCAAAGAGCTCAGCCAACATATAGTGGAAAGCTACCTTTTTCAGCTCAATTTATTTTAAGCATTTTCCATCATATGTTTCCCAGATATGGCTATTTAAACAAAAAATGACGTTTTCGTGTATAACACAAGAAGAAAGATAGCTTATAGAAAATCTTGCGTCGAGGAAGATATATAATTTTATTATCTTTCAAATACATTTATACTGAAGCAATCATATTATTTCAACATACCAAAATAATCATTGTAAAACAAAATAATCGTTGTAAAGCAAAAACTAGTTGATGAATCTTAAAAATTCTTTTTAATTCCGAATCCTTATTAAGAAATGGAAAAAATGAGCCACCGTTGGCAAAAAACCTCAAATATCTTGAAGAATAAAAGTCCTCATGATCTGAGCAAAGAAATTAGCCAAGAGATAGTTAAAAGCTTACAAAATATTTTCTTTCTCGGCAAAAGAAAAATAAAATGGCTAAAAAATTTGACTGAAAATTTTTCTTCATATTCCTAATCATCTCCAATGTTTTCAAAAACTTTTTGTCACATGTTTCGAGATAATACCGTTTAAACAAAAAATGACCAAAAATTATTAAAATTTTCAATTTTCATGGAAATTCATGTATAAAGATTTTTTGAGTCGCTGATTACGAATCCATAATCGAATGTTTGAAATTGAAGATGGTAGATCCAATATGGCGGCTCAAAGACGAAAATTTTATACTATTTCTTATAATTTGGATTGAAACAATATTTTCAAATGAAATTTCATACAAATTTCTGTACAGAGTGTTTTGCTTGCTAATTAACCTATTATGAAATAACCCATTAATGGCGAGCAGAATACTCTATACACAAATTTACATAAAAATACACAAATTTTGGTACTCGCAACTTCTGGTAGTCATATTGGGTTCGGCATCATAAATGTAGCAAATCCTATTACAGATATGTAACCAGCGACCCGAAAACCCCCTATATACAAATTTGTATAAAAATTCATTTGAAAATATTGTTTTAATCCAAATTATCAGAAATAGTATAAAATTCTCAACTTTAAGCCGCCGTATTGGATCTGCCATCTTCAATTTCAAACATTTGTTTATCGATTCGTAATCAGCGACTCAAGAAATCCTTATGCATGAATTTCTATGAAAATTAAAAATGTTTCATAATTTTTGGCAGCCATCTTGGATTTTCTATCTTGAATTTGGAATATCCAATTACGGATTCGGAATCAGCGACCCGAAAAACTCCTATATACAAATTTGTATGAAAATTCATTTGAAAATATTGCTTTAATCCAAATTATCAGAAACAGTATAATATTTTCGTCTTTGAGCCGCCATATTGGATCTGCCATCTTGAATTTAAAAAAACCTACCTATACATTTTGAAGTTAAGGGTCCATGGAAGCAAAAATGTCATGTCACTATTTATAGATATCTTTTTACGATTTCAATACAAAATTATTCAAAGAGAAATCTTTTTCTATTAAAATTTCGTAATTTTCGTTAAATAAATAAATATAACTTTTTTAGTTTGCAGTATCCTGAGATTGTGAATGTATATTTCAAAATTTCAAACAATTTTGTGTCAGAAAATATTGTTTTTAAATTTTTTGACAGCATATTTTGTAACAAATATAGTCGCCTAAAAACGTCTTGAAAAAACGTCCATTCAGGGCTTAATAGGTTAATATCCTTATATTCTTTTTTGATGCGATAGTCTACATACGAAAATACTGACATTGTGCAATTTACAAACTATATGATTGACTGCAAACTATGTGATACGATTCCGTGATTTAAGTTATAAGTAATAGATATAAGTTGTATATATGTCACGAAGAACTTTATGTAATTATTATGACGATGTATTTTTGACCTGTGCCAACTAAATCTTAATCTATGAATCCATCTATCTCTCTCTTTATTTCAGCACATGATTAAAGCTTTTAGCATATGTTTATTTACAGGTACTACATATACTTGTGGTATTTTACATATCACACATTTTTTATCTTACAAATGTATTTTACTAGTAACTTTTCAAGTTTTTACATATGACTGCGAAATAGTATACTATTACTAATTATTTTTTTAAATGTTATATACATTAAAGTAAAGAAAAATGTAATAAATGTAACCAAATGATCAGCAACTGGGTCCGTCACGGTATGTCAAATCTCCACATACACGTTGCAAATTACAGGGTTCATTACGTATATTTTCATTAGTATTAAAGCCAAATTCAATTATCTTCCATCAAGACAGGGTGCATACTTTTTGTTCAGCGATTTGCACCAAAATGTTGATAATAATAGCATTAATCGCTTTGAACAACGTGCTATTTGACTTCTCAGAAGTACCTAACGACTAATTTTCAAAGTATATATCCAGAGTATAACACAAATGCAGCAATGACAAAGGTTTATTAATTTTAATAATCTACGCGGAAAAATTTTAATAACAAATATACGAGACGTTGCGAGCATTTTTAACCGGGAATTTTTATAGGAATACTTTGTTATGTGTCCCATTCAAGTATATTGTTTTAAATGTTATTATGAGTACAAAAGAACCTTAAACTCTAAGAAAGAGGTAATGGTCATTACCTCGAACTCCTGAATTTCTAAGGTTTAGTTGACGACTCGTATCGATCATTGTCTCAATCCCTTTGCATGCCTGAAAAAGGACTTGTTCATATATGTATTAAAAATATTTCGATGGGTAACACGGATGGAAAGGGCTTTCAGACTCGGATGATGATTTGAGCATTTGTGTTCATCTAGTGCTCAATCATCATCCTCGCTAAGAAAAAGTCCATTTTCTCCTCTTGTAGTACAATATACACATAATTCGTGCACGGCCCCGAAAATATTTTATCAAACACTATTTTACTATTACAAGGGTCTACCGATAGGAAAAAGCAACATTTTAATAAACTTATTAACACGCCCCGCCATAAAGTGCGTACTTTTTTCCCGCCGAGACGGGAAAAAAGCACTACATTATATCCCTACCCCCACTCTAATCCCCGCCGCGACGCGAACAGCGCGTGTCAGCGGGAACTAGCGTGAGGTTAGGAAATTAATATATAGCACTATGTTCCCTCATCGGCGGTGAACGATTACGAACTTTTTGATAAGTACGTTAAAAAATCATATATTGCACGCGTGAATAAAGTGAGTCAGCGATTGCCAGCGTGTGTGACAAACCACATGCAAGCATTTTTTTTTTTTTTTTAACGTCGCCATGTTTGTGCTTCCATGTGGTGCTAATCGACGACGGGGGTCTGCAGTGTGTTTGTAAACAAAGCACATGTAATTTTTACAGAGGTGCTTGTATCATTCGGCAGAGACGAGGATTCGAACCGGCGTGGGAATCCGACACTCTACCTACTGAGCCGCCATAGGCTCCCATGCAAGCATTTAATGGCTCACTTTAGACCCTAGGAGCATAATATACTATTAAAATTTATAAAAGTATTCTTCGTTAATTGCAAAATATCTGAATTACCAAATGAGAACGCCGTAATAATCAGCATTAACTTAATAATAACTTTATTTTATGTTAAAGTCTATAGTTGTATTTTACGGTACCTATAGATGACAAATAGAATAGGACGTAATGAAATAAATAAAATATCGCAAACTATTTATTTATAACATTTATTGTATCTGTCTAACTATAGTTTTGATAAATTTATTTCAAATCTAATAAAATAAAATCATCTAAATGTGTACGAAAACAGGCTGCACCTTAGTTGTCCATACTTCGCAGAACGGTAAAAAATGAAATGGCACTCATACACATCTGCAAAATAAATTATTAAATGGTCTTATATATAATTAAAATCTCGATTTTTGATTGATATACAAACGTGCTTGAAAGTCTCGAGTGAAAGATTGATGTATCCGCCGGCGGTCATCTGCACCGGGCGTCCTGCCCTCAGCATCATGAAGAGCAGGGCGCGATTGGCTACGGACTCGTATTCCGGGTGCATCAGAGTCGCGCTGTATGCCGCGTTAACGATTGCCTTGCTCTTTCGCGAACATACATTATGTCAATGAAATGGTTATATTGGCAGTCAATAGATACCTCACCGGTGGGGCTAAATAAATACTCCTGGTTTCAGTTCAGTTTTTTTTTTAATTAACGATTGATCATACTTTTCGTTTTTGCTGTTTAATTTCTTTTTTTAATATTATGCAGAAAATAAAATAGTAGCGGTCTAGCCAAACTGTCATTTTTAGAATCCGTATGTATTATAGTTCTTATAGTCATTAAGAAATTTTAACAGCGTATCCTTTCAGCAAAAGCTATTGTTAAATACAAATTTTAAAGCAAAAGTACAACTTTTGTAAATATCGACACCCATTACGAATTCTATCACATTTCAGATATCTAAAAAAATACTAGTTCTGGTAAGGAACATTCTAGAAAAATTAGCAATTTTTAATTTTTCAGACAAAAAGTATAATTTTCTTAGAGGATATAAGAAAGTGTAATTACTAATCATAAAATTTAAAAAGTGATCGTTCTTTATAAAAGGCTTCTAAAAAGAACTAGATGTTTTTGATAAATCTGAAATGCTTCAAAAAATCAAAAAATCTTCTGTAATTGAACTAGAACGCTACCATTTTGAACATTAAAAATAAATTAAGTTAAATTTATTATATTTTTTAAAACATTATGTATAATAACGTCGTCAAAGGAGATTTTCCATTAAACTATATATTTATGTCCTAACAAATATTAAAGATAGGTACAATGTGCAAATATTTACCTAGGCCTTATCAAATATTATAAGTTATAAAAGTAATAAAACCCGATATATCTTCCACCCAGTCTAGAAAGATTTTTAAACTGATAACCTATAATTTGTAAGAAAGTATCAGTTACCTCGTATCTTAGTACAATTATTTATATCTTGTATCATTTTGAAAAATATACGTTTTTTTGCGCGTGATATTTTTAAAACTAATGCAAAGATTCTATAGGCGCACACCTCGGTCAGTAGATGCTCGGAAAACCATTGGCAACTAAATAGCTGCACCAGACTCAGAGATAGTACCGGCACGTACTTCACTGTATTTGGATCGTGCTGCATAAATGTTAAATAATGTTATGGTTTGAGTATTTCGGTTGAACGTATATACTTACAAATAGAAATTTCATAATGTATAGCAGAGTGAATTTGTACCTTAAGAAGTCTTAATCCTATGAGAGATATGTTATACACTGTACACATAACCTGGAATATGAATAGGCTGCGCGTAAACATTTCGACGTTCTGGCAAAAACTAATGAAAGAACTTTTCAATTTGGATATTTTAGAAAATGATAGATGAAAGTCTCAACAATCTTACGTCAATATTTTCTGGTGAAATTGGACGCACTCGATGACGTTTCGCGTCGACAGTTTATTCGTATGATTTTCCTTGAACTGAATCATTTTATTGTCCAATGATACATTGAAACTAGACGTATTCGTTTTTACCATTGCCAGAAGTCTGTTTTGAATAGACCTTAGGTAAGCGCAGGCCATCATGATGAAGAAAGGTCCAGCGGTATCGACTGCCGCTATGATCAGCGTCACGCTACAGGTCACCACGTACACCATGACCAACACTATGTCGAACCAAGGTTGCTCTTGAACGTCGACGTAGAACCTGAAAGCAATTGCTACATAAGTGACAATTTTAGTTTCATTTACATTCGAGCACGATATGGTGCTGAATCCGATGTTGCTTCCTCGTAGATGAAGCTTTGCGAGATAATAATTGTTTGTACAAATATTATACAAATACGCTTTAATACCCTATTATCGATTACAAATATAGGTTTACATTCCTGCATTGGTGTGCATGTATACATGTTAGTACATGCGCGTGTCTGTGTTCTTGTATAAGTCTGTACGCATATTAGACGGAGCAATGGTAAAACGTGTGCACTGATCACAACTAAAACGAGCACACTACTAAAATAAGTCTCTTGCTTTCTCCTGACTGGTGAGAAATAGTAAAGTTAAGTACAGTGCTGCCGCGTGATTAGCGGAGGCAAGCGAAAAGGTTAGATCGTGAAACTGTACCGTTTATTAAAGTAATTACTTAAAATACAAAATATATGTTAGCATAATTTATTGCTTCAGTAATTATTGTAATTATATTTCTACCTTATTCTTTAGCAAATATTTAGTAATTATTTAGTATGTACTTAAATAGTCATGTAGTATGTACTTTAATAATTAGTTAGTAATTACTTTACTAAAGTAATTACTACAATTAATACATATATTTACATTTTTGCCAATATTTTATAAAAATTGGTGTTATTTCTCAAGTAATTATTTCAGCAATTGCTAAAGTAATTACAAAATCACCACCTGCTCCACGAAGAGAGCTCTAGGAACACATGAAATGCATGCGTATGTATGTGCAAACCTACGTGTGTATAATATATGCCTGCACGTGAATGTGCGTGCGAGTGTATGACAAATACCGACCTAAACGGCAAGATTCTCCTCTCTGTCCCGTTGATCTCGGCGGATGGCAGTCTCGCTACCTGCGCCGTCATAATATAAAAGACTACGGCCGTCAGGGTCGTCAAGGTGCTGTAGTACAATAAACAGCGCACTTCGATTTCGAACGACTTGACGAGCTTTGCTTCTTCGTCGACCAGAAGTTTCCACAGCTCGGCGCAGACTCCCATCAGCTCGTTGAACTTGACGCGTCCACAGTAAAGTATAACAAAACGCAAGGACACGTTGAGGACGAACAGGATCTCGAAGACGATGTCTATCTCGAACTCGTTACAGATGAGCCTGCGCACGCCGTCGCCTACGTTCATCGTGCAGTTTACCATGCTCGCCCAGTGGAAGTAGATGGCTAGGATGATGGAGAGCATCGTAGAGGATCGGCTGGATCGAGCAAAGGGCACGACGCCGACTGCCTGGTACAGGTAAGTGTAGATCTGGGTCACGTCCTTATACGTGGGAATTTTTCTATTGACTTTTGTCATCATTGCGAGCGTTTTGTGGGTTTAGTTGGTAGATGAAAACATTGAGACTAGTGAACATTGAAAACGGAAAAATCAGCTGAGTTAACTTTAGTTGTTTTATGGAAGAATTAAATAAAAGTTTGTTAATGTGTTAATAGAGTACATTATGTAACAAGTGTAGTAAAGTTGCCAATAAATGCACGTGGGCGCGACACGTCGCCCAAATGGCGCTATTGATAATTATACCGTACTGATCTTTCACACACTATTTCTATCATAGGCGCGTGGAAATTGCTGTAGCGTACTTTATTTTCATAACGTAACGCTGTCGAGTGTGTTATAGGAAATAATTCACGTAGTGTATAATTGGACATGTAGCGTGGGCAAATCCCCCACGCAATATGGCATTTTTCAAGCACGTGTTATAAAAAAGTTATTTGCAGCCATGCATGCTATCCAATAATAAGCATGAAATAAAATTTTAACCGTGTACTGGGTATAGTCATTCACTGACTTGCTCTCGTTCATGTAATTTTCATATTTTTTTCAATACTAATACAATGTAGCAGTATATATGTTTCATATATATCTTTATATTCAATTTTATTTATCTCCATATAAACATTTACTCTCGATTGTCTTTTTATGGCTTCTTAAAAAATGTATAATCAACAAAGCAGTTTTTTTACGAGTTCAGTCTCATAATTTTCTTTACAAAATTAAATCATTGCCACCGCTAGGTGAAAGAAAAAACAAAATTTTGTCTTACTATCTAAAAATTTTTTAAAAAATGTTAACTGAAATTTATGAATTGTTGCTAACAGAGAATAAAATGTATACTATACGTATTTTGTTACGACTTCGTCACCTCAAAATGGTCTATATAATCCTTTACTTTTTCGCTAATCTCCATTACTAAATGTAAGTAGTATTACGGCTTGCTGCGGCTTTACATTCGTATAAATGTGTGGATTTTCAAACTCTGGTCTTACGGATATACATGACACCGGTAACTCTTTTTAAAGTAAGTATAAGAGGATTTTTGGTTTATTTTTTAACGAGAATGAAATGTTCGTTCTTTTGCTTTATAAAACTTATTTTTCGATTTCTCTTTTCAAAGCTACAAGATTTTAAAAATAATGTATTTTATCTTTTAATATATTCTTGTCTACGTTCTATTGTATACCGACCCATACGTTGCCAATTCCGCTTTTCATTGGCAACTCGATTCACAAAAGTTTAAGCTTACGTACTTATCCCGTAGCTCTGTTAAAAATTAAATACGCATCGCATGAATATGTAACTTTAATATTCCCGCCCTATTCCCGTCAACGACTAACATCAATAACTAATAACTCTCCGATTTTCTCCAGAGCTTTATATTATAATCGCTTACGCGAAAAATAGCTATTAGATAGAACTCGAAGAATTATCATACACAAATTACTTACCCCGTAGGTAGTAAATGAGAATAAAATACAAAGTTGCATAATATAAGTTGAATTATTAATGCCGAATAGGAAGCGTTTTTATTTTATCTTTTCTATTTGGGCCAGTTGACTACCGCGAGTTGTGCAAATCGATGCTTAGGCTTCGTTAAGGGGTAACACCACTATAGAAATGTCAAAAAATCGATTTATTTATTGGCTTAAAATATGGTTTGAACCTTCTAGAATATGTTACAAAAGGTCCCATCCCGAAATAAAAAATTTTTATTTGTAATTTCGGGACATATACCGACCGTCTTTGGCCGCTCCAAAACGGCCGATCGCTTACCTGCGAGAGGTATTTACCTGATGAGAAGGACCGCCTTATGGATTGCCTATTGTTCTCAAACTTCCCTAACGCTCCTATAGATGTCGATCTTAAGCTATTATGAGTCAGTTAGGGTAGTTTCAAAACAAAATACGTTAGTGTAGCGTCTGTATATTGTAAGAAAACGTCGCTCTCATTTTCGCTTTCGAAAATATGTTTTTGTGAAAGTTTTATTTATTTATTATTACGTTGAGCAAAATAGAAAAAGAAAAGTGTACGCAGGAAGAAAAGGTACGAAAAAAACTATCCAACACGGCATCGGAGCCGTAAATCAGTGAATTGTTCGATGAATCAATACGAAGGTGAAGGTCATTCCAGGGGCGTCAGTGCATCGGCAAAAAAGCTGAAGACATCCGAGGACGATTTGATATAAATTATACATTTGGATACCGAATCATTAACTTTTTGGCAGTATTTTCTGCAATTTCTGAGCATGTGAAGTGTAAAACGTGCGGTTCTAATATAACTTTTCATGAAAGAAGTTCTCCGGTCTTGGGCTCCAAAATTGTGATTGTTTGCCCAAAGTATCCAGAAATTGTTATACCTAACAGTAAATTTATAAAAAATGCATATAAAATTAATTGTCGGATGGTGTTAGCAATGCGACTGATAGGAGTAGGACTGAATGGAATGATGAAATTTTGTGCGTTTATGGAATTACCATGTCCTGTTTTCCAATCTTTCTACGATAAAATAGTGAATCTCATTTCAATAGCAACATCAACAGTTCGTGATAACAGTATGAAGCAAGCTGGACAAGAAGAGAGACGAAAGAGCAAAGAAAATGGTCAATCTCAAGGGATTACCGTTTCAGGAGATGGTTCTTGGAGGAAACGAAGGTATTCGTTGCTTTTTGGGGTTGTATCTTTGATTGGAAGGCTTACTGAAAAAATCGTCGATGTGACTGCAACATCTAAATACTGTAAGTCTTGTGAGCGCTAGGAAGTAAAACAGAAACATTTGAATACGAAAAATGGTATGCATCACACACCGATTTATGTCAAGCAAATCATGAAGGTTCATCTGGTAAAATAGAGTTAGATGCTGTTATTGAAATGTTTTCTCGTTCCGACAGTTTCCACTGCCTAAAGTATGTGAATTATATTGGTGATGGTGACAGCAAGACATTCAAAAGCATACTGGATTCTAAACTGTACACTAATTTTTAAGTACAAAAAAAAGAGTGCATCGATCATGTACAGAAAATAATGGGAACGCGTCTTCGAAATCTAAAAAAATAGACGCAAGGCCTTGGAGGAAAAGGAAAATTAACAAATAAGTTGATTGATAAATTAACAATTTATTATGGTTTGGCAATACGGAGAAATCCAAATTGCATAGAGAAAATGAGGAATGAAATCTGGGAAACTCTGCATCATAAAATATCGACCGACGACAATCTTCAGCACGATAATTGTTCAGATTCCTGGTGTGCTTGGAAAATCGCACAAGCTGAAGGTTCGTTGGACACTTTTCATCATGAATGCCACTTCCTGAAGAAATTTGCGAAGCCATTAAGCCTGTTTATACAGAATTGAGTCGAGATAAGTTGCTGCACCGTTGCTTAGGAGGTTATACTCAGAACAGCAACGAAAGTTTCAATGCCACCGTTTGGAACTTGGCTCCGAAATCGTACTCGAGTGGCAAGAAAGTTCTGGATATTGCCACTGATATTGCAGTGTGCAATTTTAATGATGGCCTGAAATGTGTCCTTCGAATTATGAAAGCTCTGGAGATCGATATAGGTCTGCAGGCTTACAATTTTTGTTGTGAAGTCGACGATAAGCGCATCAGACACGCTGAGCGATCCCTGTCCGACGCAGCGAAAGAGGCGCGATCGAACATAAAATCGATAAGAAAAGAAGACGAGGAGGAGAATTTGCATTTGGAAGGGCAGCTTTATGGTCCTGACATTGCAGACTAATGGTAAAAATTTTTCTTTAAATGATTTCCTCATTTTTTTACGTCCGAAACGGGATTTTGAAACTTTAAGTTGATTTTTCTCGAAATGAGTTTTTCTCAACCGGCACAAAGCATAACTTGAACAGTTTTCATCCGACCTATTTTAAATTGTAACCATATCTTAATTATTATATTTCGAAGTGAATCACATAAGGGATTTTTAATAAATTGATTTGAACAATTTTTATAAACAAAAACGTGCCTTTTTTTATGAAAACTCTTAATTTATTTTCAATTTACTGCCAAAATTGCAAAAATCAATATTTTCAAAATCCCCTACGTGATTCACTAGCTATTAACATCAAGAATGAGTGGATTTTTTTTGTTCTAGGTTGAAATGTGCGATTGCTACACTTCGTGTCGTGGAGCGCTTACGATGCAAGAGGCCTCAAGAAATTGGCTATAAATCAGCCATTTTGTATTTTTTTACTCAATTTTTTTTAACTATACTATAATATTAGACTAATAATATATCCAAATATCATTTCTTAATAACCTTTCTTTCATTAAAAAAAAATACCCAAAAAACAGTTTTTTTCTCTATTAGGGGAGAATGGGGTAATGCCGGTGACTCACTAATTCCGGTCACCTTTATTTTCAATAATCTAAACATTTTTAGGTAATAATTCGAATACTATGTTAAACGCAACATAAAATGCAATTGATCTAATGTCCAAACAACCTTCTATTCAGTTTTATTAAGGAATTATACTCAATCAAAGTGTAGGCCTACATTTCTTATAAGAAATCTGGTCTATAAAATAAGCTTTTATGCATACTATTTGTTGCTTTATACAGTTATTTTTTGCATCTATATTAATTTGAACAATCTAAGAATACGAACTAGTGAAGAAAAAAGAGTATAAACCTATTACTTTTTTGTCATTTCAATTTAATTTACTAAGCAGAATGGGGGTAATCCCGATCACAATGTTATTTATATGACGCTCCCGAAAGTGAGGCTAAGAAAACGTTTCGCTGCGCTCTCAGGTAGGGTAACTTTGCTTAAGTGTTTCTGATTGAACAGTGGTTATGTAATTATATGTTTCACTATGTAAGTGCGAATAATAATGCGACGGATCATATGAAAGTTCATATAATTGATTTAAAGAAATTTTTCACCTATAAAAGTAACTTTCTAATAGTGATCGGAATTGTACCAAGGCTGACCGCTATTATCCTTTGATGTGGAGTAAATTCGGTCAAAATTCTTCTTTTTATTTCGACTCATAACTTCGATATCTTACATTTTTATATTAAACCAATAAGAAATATTTATAGTCAATGGTTTCAACTAACATAATAATTATTTAAAGTTAATAAAAACAATTTGAAAGTGGAAATAACAAGCACCTTTGCTTAGGTAACCGGCAATACCCCATCCTCCCCTAGAGTGGTGTTACCCCTTAAAGGAGGAAAACAGTAACAATCCATAACGTATAAGTACGTTGTATCGTCTATTATAAAGAAATATCTAACAAATTTCATAATATATATAACACATCATATAGAGAAAGATCTAATATATCTCTTTTAAACGTTTAGGAAACTTTATTGGCTATATTAATATTTACCGCTTATAATGTAGAAAACATTATGAAATTTATTGTGAATTTATTTTGCCCTAAAACTAAACTGACACGGTTCGGATGTTAGGACTTCAAAAACGGTGGTTAACATCTTTCTGACCGAACGGTTTATCTGAAATCGAAAAGCCAAAAAGATTTTGAAAATATAAGAAGATTGCAAGGTCTTTATGTAGAGGATTTTGAATATGTTGAAAATCATCAAAATGGCGGCTTTAACAAATAAAAGTTTAACTTTATTATACTGAAATTTTTGTTTGTTTTGGCAATATTTTTATACAAATATTTATAGTTTTGAATATGTATTATCAAATATAATAAAGAACTACTTCATAATACTTTAGCAGAATACTTTCGCAAAGAAAAGTGAATTCGATGTTTGCTTATTGAAAATTAGCAATAAAAAATTGGTATATGCTATATTATTTGGTCAACATACATTTTTTAAACAAAACAACTATTCATTTAATTCTTTAAAAAATTTTCAACCAAAATTTAAAAAAAATTTCATTATTTTTTCTTAAATCTCTAACACTCAGGGTCCTTTTTCATAAAAAGGTTAATAAAAAACGGTTTATTAACTTTAAAATTTCACTATAATTTACCTCCAATAACTTGTGAAACAAAATGGAATTTCTTTGTAGACTATTGTCACATGGCATTGGTCCACAAACATTTTAAAATCAAAATCAAAATCATATGTCGGGCGATTTATGAAAGAAATTGATTTTTGTATTTATGAGGTTTAAATGATTAAAAATTATTTAAAAGACATAATTAGAGTTGATAAACGTTGTTTTGATTACTATATTTATAACTCTTTAGCGTTCTTTAACAGTGTATAAACCTTCTTGATAACAATAATATACAAATTAATATAGTTTTGACACAAATATTACTACCAAAATGCTCACTTACTTGCATCTACGGGATACCTACGGATTCTCGAATATTGCGGACACAAAAGAAGAGATTTTGTGATGAAAACATGTTTTCTAGGGCTAAATTGGACAATTTTTCAATTTCCGACATTCCATTCCATTCTGATATGCCATTATTTTCTATCTAACACCTCAGATACATAGAGTATAGATAGTGGAAATGAGGTGGAATTGGAAAACATTTTCTGATACAATTGCCTGTTTTCTTAGAGGCGAAGACTATTTCTTCTAACGATTATATTATATCCGGGAGAAAATTGATGAATCGATGACCCGAGATGTTTCCATTTTTTTAAAATCCACCGTCTGTATTGCACGTCACAAGCTCCTTGATGGGGTTGTAAAAGTAAGATATCTATAAAAAATGGAAAGTATGTAAATTTTATAAGTTGCATAAAATCCATCCTCAATCCTTACAAAGGTGTTGTGATCAAGAAATAATCGTTGAAACATGTGTCGTCATCATATTCGTTACAAAATAGTATATTGCGTAACAAGGACGAAAAATAGGCGAATACTGCGAGTGCGTACTGTAGACAAACTCGAGGTCACCCGAGCAGTCCGAGAGGAGCTAAAGGCGAGCCGAGGGATGTCGAACGGTGCCGAAACGAGGGTTGCAACCAGCAGGAGTGTATTAATTAATCGCCTTCTATTCATGATGCACACTCTATTTTTTTCCCTACCTGCACAGAAAGGGTGATTTTTCGTGCATATACGAAGCCGATGGAAAGTACGTTACGTTAACATTCTAGGGCGGAGAATACCCACATTCCTCTTGACGGTTTTGTTTTCTAGCCGAGAGCGGTAACGAACCGCTTCCATACAATTTTCTTACGGAAAATAATGTTTTCACCTCCAAGAAACAACTGAATAATGTCAGAGAAATGTTTTCCAATTCCACCCATTTTCACCTTCAATACTCTCTTTATTTGAGGTCGTCAAGAAAAATAATGTCGGAAGTCGAAAAAACGCCCAATTTTACCCATATAAAACATGTTTCTACCACAAAATCTCTGTTTTAGCTTCCGCAATATTCGAGTGTCCATAGGTGTCTTGACGTTAATAGATTAACACTAAAATTCATTTTTTTCAAAAAAAATCCCGACCGATGATTTTGATTTTGATCTTAAAGTATTTATAGAGTGCCATACTACAATAATCTACCAAAAAAATCCATTTTGTTTCACTATTCATTTAAAACTAGTTCAGCCGCACCGTGGTACAATACGTTGTTTTTTTTTTAAGTACCATAGAGCGGGTTAACTTTGGAACACTTTAAAACTTCATACTACTCATGTTTGCTTCTAGGCAACAATAAGTTGTAAAACAAGCTGAAAGTTTAGTTTTATATGGGCAAATCCATCGAACTTTTAACTTTCAGCATAAAAAAGATTTGAAATAGAAATTGAAGGCACATAATTCGAAATTCGTGGGCATACTTTTAAAGTCATTTATGATAAGAATTAATGAACATGCCTTATTTTTATGAAACCCCATAAGAATAGTATTGTGTTTCTAAATATACTAAACAGGTCATTTTTAGGCAATATTACAGTTTTAAACGAACTAAATATTTCAAATTTATAAATTACATAACCGCCACTTAGTTTTTATGGTACTAAATATTATGTACATAATAAATAAGATATAATCACACATGGAACCGTTCATTTTAGAAAAAACCATAGATGTGCCATGGAAAAAACTGAAATTTTTCAATGAAATACTTTTTTAAAAATTATGCATTACATGTTCTAATTTAAACATTTAAAGGAGCACATAAATACAACACGGATAATTTTCTTTGTTTTTCAATTAAGGGGAAACTCGACTGATTTTTAAAAAATCTCTCCTTTTCGTTCAATAATATTAAAAATTCGGTAACTTTGTTTGTCATGATTGAAGAAAGTTGTAAAAAAATTTTGAGAATTATTCACTAAAATTTTTTTCCTTTTTGAGAATTTTTCAATAAAATTTTTTTACTAGTTATTGGAGAAAATACATATTTTTGTAATAAAACAAGGTTTTTTAGAATAGTTACTTACGCATACGAATTTAACGAATTCTATTTTAAAAAATTCTAGAATATTTTTCAACTTAAAATGAACAAAAGTTAAGTTTTTTTAAATTGCTTAAACTCATTTAATGGTCTAAAACAAATAAAACGTTTTTTGAACTTAAAAAAACATAAAAAATTGCACGTCTCAACACTTAGAATGGATGAATAAAACATTTACCATCAAAATACCCAAAAACAAAATATTAACTTCTTTTCACAATACTTAAACCGATATTTTTCCAGAAATTTCAAAAATATCCATGGTCATGGATTGCGCAAAGAACTTTTTGAAGGTAGAAAAGTAAGTTTCGAGAAAGTTGCGTTTAAAGTTTTAATTTGGTATGCTATCCAATGTTAATTGTTTCACTCAACTGGCTGTAACTTTGGTATAATAAAGAATATTGACATCCAGATCTCAAAATGTTCATAAAATTATAAACATAAAAATATGTAATAAAAAGATTTTCGATTTTTTGGTAAAAAATCAGTGGAGTTCCTCCTTAATAATAAATATTGAAATTCAAATCAAAATGTTCGTTTAATTTTTTTTTATTTTTTTTTTATGGAGATCCAACCGTTTTTTTTGAAAAAATGTTTTTAATATTTGAAATTATGTATTTAAAAGAGCATAATATTACATATATATTTTCCTACCTGAAATTTTAAATAGGCTATTTCCCTCCTTTATTTATACCCCTATAGTAAAAAAATGATTGTAATCACTGGTACCGGAAATAGGCGTAACGCTAAATCAAACATGTTATAACTATAACATAGTCTTAAAAGCGTCAATTTGGAGATCATGGAAGGGTACGTTAGCATAATGGTACAAAATTAGGATTGGAGGGGGTATTATCTCTTAGTAAAAGAATAATTGTAATCGCTAAAAGCGAGAAGCAGAATTAACTCTACATTTTCTATGAAGTAGTGCATTGACTAATGAAGTGAAGGTTAGAAAGGACCGGTAGCGTAAAAGAGTGAAGAAAATATGACTCGGTGGAGTGTGGTAAAAGGGGAAGAAAGATGGAGCGTATGGAATTGCATGCACTCAGGTCGTTATAGTTATTCAGAATGATGGTATGAGGTTTGAGGAGAGCAAAGGGGTGCGGTTCTGCCCACTTGCACATTATGTAGGTGTGCCCATGTGCACTTAAGTATGCGCAGTAATCACTGAGACTACAAAAGCGTGTGAAGAACATACGCAGTAGTAATTGCGTGCATACATGCATGCGCAGAATTGAGTTCATGCTCGCGGGCATGCGGAATAGTGATTTCATGCACTCACGTATGCGCAGTAATGACTTCATGTGCATAAAAATGTATTAAAATTTAAGGTATTTTTTTCTCCATTTTTTATTCAGAAATCATCTGACACTTTTCATTAGGGATTCTATATTCTTTTATTTACATATTTTGTCATGTCATAATTATAATTTAAAGAAAATCTGAAAGCAGAGCCGCCTAGATATAAATGATATCAATATTATTGTACAAAAAGAAGGCATTATGTTGCGTCGTTTTTACAAACAATTGGAAATACAAAATATTTTTAGATTATGTTACACTAAAATATGTCTTTAGTATTTCCAATTATTTATAAAAATGGCGCAACAAAATGACTTTGCCTTGCACAGTAGCGTTGATATCATTAATATCTACACAACTCTTCTCCCAGTTTTTCTTTGCATTTTATATTTGAAAATTTAATAATATAAAATATAAAATAGGTTTCTCGGAGCTCCGACATCCCCTTAATATTGACATCGTCAACAAGGGAAATTGAGACGCACTTAGCGCGTCTTTGATTCTTAGTATTTTAAACGGCGATATCTGGAAAATATAAGATAGAAAAATATTCAACATAATTTTATCCTTATCTTTGTTCAGAAAAAAAAACATTTTCTGATTAAAATCAATTTTCTTTGCCCAACCATGAGTAAATCAGTAGCTTTTTGCTATGTGTTAGGTGAGTTCTTTGCCCAGATCCCAACGACCTTTATGTTACGAGTTAATTGAGGTTCTATTTTTTTTTTAATTTTTATCATTTTCATCTCAAGAACAACGCGGTCATTTTTTCCAAACGGGGTTCTTGTTCCTTTTTTTAATGAAAATTCGGAATTGAAAAGAAATTTCACAGTTCATCGACCCATTTTTAGTCATGACCGAGACACGGAAGTGTTTTATATTTTCGGTAGCGAAAAATGTGTGAGATAGGATATCTCACGCAATTTTTTATCAATCGGGCTGAAATTTTAGGAGAGATCTCCTCCAGCACAATATGAAATTTTATTTTATTTATCCCGATCCTGTACGTAGTTTTTAAATAGCGAGCACTTTTTGTTTATTTTTATGTGTTTTTTCGTTTTTTTTTCAAATTTATGTTACACGATTATCTTCGCGAAATCTTAACGGATAAGTTTCAACCTTTTTTTCGGAATTCTCCTAAGTATAACAACCTGATGGTCCTATTTCGGATTGATCCTGCAAATATACGCTGAATGCGGCGACTATAAAAAATCGCTAAAAACGGTTTTTGGGCTATAACTTGAAAACTAAGCATTCTACGAAAAAAAGGTACATAGAAAAGTTGTAGATCTTTAAAAAATACAACTTTTTCCATTGAGATCTATTTATGAAAATACTTTTAACTCGAGTTAACAGGCCAAAAACGAATTTTAACATCGAAAAAACAGATTTTTACCATATCACTTTACAGCTATGCATTTTACATGAAAAAGTTAAATGGAAAAGTTGTAGATCTTTGAAAAATAAAACTTTTTTCCATTGAGATCTATTTATGAAAATACTTTTAACTCGAGTTAACAGGCCAAAAACGAATTTTAACATGGAAAAAACATATTTTTACCATATAACTTTACAGCTATGCATTTTACATAAAAAAGTTAAATGGAAAAGTTGTAGCTCTTTGAAAAATAAAACTTTTTTTCTTGACATCAAGACGCGAAAATGTTTTTAAATCAAGTTAATAGTCCAAAAACGATTTTTTACATTGAAAAATGTAGTTTTTTACTATAAAACTTTGCAGATATGCATTTTACGTAAAAGAATTTTAATGAAAACGTTGTAGATCTCAAAAAAACACAACTTTTTATGGTAGCAAATATTTTTTAAAAAATGCTGTTACACAAGAAATAGCCTAAAAAATGATTTTTTATATACATCATTTAATAACAATTACGGTGCAGCATGCCCAATTGATCATAAAATTTTTTAAAGATGTCCCCTTTTCAATAAAAGTTGTATATCCAAAGTACGACCACAACAGATAATATTGTCAGCGTTAAATGTAAGCTTTAGTTTAGCGCTTCGCGCGAGCTGAGTTCGGTTGCGATTCTAATGCAAAACGCTTCGCGTTTGCATGCCTGGCATCTCGAAGCGATGCAAGGCGCGGAGGAGCTTAAGAGCGAGCGCTTCGCGGAGCAAGTTTTACAACGATTACTCTATTTTACGATTTTCTGAAATCGATATGGTAAATTATTTTGGTATTCTAGAAATAATATAATCTCTTCAGTGTAAATGAATTTGTGAATTTGAAAGAGCATAAAATTACCTATCTTCTCCGGGACGAAATTTTGTATAAGCTATGCCTTCTTCTGTTATACACAAAAACGTAATTTTTTGTTTAAACAAGCTAACTTTCCACTATGTCTTGGCTTACCTCATTGTCCAGACTACGAGATCTTTTATCTTTCAAGATATATAAGGTTATACAGTGCGTCTCATAACTATAGAAACACCACAAATTTTCACGTTTAAATGTGTATATTACACCTTTTTTTAAAGAACCTGTAACTTTGGAAGCAAAAATCCGAGGATAATTTTGCAAAAAGCCAATGAATGGAAAATATATTCTCTTTAAAACATTACTAGAATATTTGTTTCGCATCAACATTAAAGAAGTTATCGTTGTTTCATAACTATAGAAACACTTTAAATTTTTAGACCCATTTAAATCAATGTAAATTTTTTATCTAGTATTCAAATTTTGTTTAAGGCCAGGTTACTCCAAAAAACGTAATTTTTTTAATAAATTTTATTCATAGTACAAAACATGTTGAGTAATCAATTTTTTTTACATATGAAAGCACATATATTAAATTACTTGAAAAGTTTTTTTTTTTTGTTCAAAATGGCGGTTTTGAAAATGGCTGCTGAAACTTTTGAAAAAATTCAAGTCCGCCATTTTGTTTTTTTTCATTGAAAATGTTTCATTCTGCTTGAGGCCATAGCCAATTCGATACAGAACATGAAACCGTTTTGTTTTTTGCTTTCAGATAATTCGTTTCCAAGAAATGATGTCATCCATCTACTAATCAGACGAGTTTCAGCAGCCATTTTCAAAACCGCTATTTTGAACAAAAAAAAAAATTTTTTCAAGTAATTTAATATATGTGCTTTCATATGTAAAAAAAATTGATTACTCAACATGTTTTTTAGAGTAACCTGGCCTTAAACCGTCCGTGAATTTTTCATAAGTTAATGTAGACACAATATTTTGATAACGTCTTAAAGAGAATAAAATTGCCTTTTATTTGCCATTTTTCAAATTATCCTTGGTTTTTTGCTTCGAAAGTTACAGGTGTTTTAAGAAAAGGTATAATACACAGATTTAAATGTAAAAATTTTTGGTGTTTCTATAGTTATGAGACGCACGGTATAAGTATATTTTGAAATTTTAATTGCTTATATTTCGAGAATGTCGCAGTAATTTTTCATTAAACAAACAAATGTAATACTGTACATATTTTTTGTTTTTATACAAAATAAACTGTTATCTATCTATGTATCTAAATATTTATTTATTTTCCGATGGAGATGCATTATAGAAAAACTAAAGATTCATCGATTGAAATAAGTTAAATGTAATTATGATTTAACGTTTTATACTGTTATTTATAGGTTACGAAGAGCTTGGCATTTACAGCAGGTCAATTTGTAAAAAATTACCATTGTCATGATAAAAACCTCATTAAAACATATCGCATTAAAATTCTGTTAATAATGATATGTGCTCCGCTTCTTGTATTTATTAAGATTATAATACAAATATTATAAAGGTCTTCTGCTCATTGAATTAATAAAATAAAAATAAAATAAAATAAAATTGTTTTTTGATTTATAATGATTTTTCCATTTTACGTTATTGTGAAATCGATAATGCAATTTAGGATCATAAGCTTATTATTTTTTTTGTAATTTATCTTCTGACGAACAATCAATGATAAAAAATAATCTATTTTGTTTACGAAGCTAAGTACCAATTAATTGTCAACGATTTTCTATTTTTGATGCATAAAAGTGGCTGACATAATATTTTTGACTGTATGATGCGTTTATGCTTTTTTGTGATTTTTAGACTTTGGGTTTACGATTTTCATGTTATTTTATAGGTTTAAATTAATATAATCAATGTGGATAAAACGATTTGAAAGAGCTTAAAATTACCTATCTTTTGAGACTATAAATATTTTATGAAAGCTAATTCCCTTCTCATGTTACATACGGAAACGTCATTTTGTATAAAACGGTTATAGCTCGGAAATATCATGGAAATTAAATGAAAAATTTTCTGGTTCTTAGTAACACGGATAGTTCTGAAAATTTACAAAATGGTAGATATTTACTATCTCTTGGCTGAGTTCTTTGTTCAGATCATGAGGACTTTTATTTTTCAAGGTATTTGAAGTTATATTTTTTTTTTCAAAATTTTTGATTTTTTTATTTCTTATGTATTACACGGTCAATTTTTACTAATCACAGCTCATTTTTATTGTTTTCTCTTTATATGTGTATATGTATGTACGTGTGAAACCAAAATTTGTGTCCACCATAACTATTGTAAGGAAGCATATGAGGCGCTGAATTTTTGCAGACATAATATGCGGACATAATGCGCAAGCACGAGCGCACCCACAAACACATACTCACACAAACATCAATCACACACATACACACACGTACAGTCTCTCTCACATACAGACTCAGACATACATACACATATGCGAATACACGCGCACGCATACACGCATATGCAGTAGGTGTAAATTAAATGTTGTAAGTATACATACTTAATTTTGTCATCTTACGCATTATTAACTACATAAAGTTAAGTATTTTTTTAGTTTTCAGCAAATACTGGACTAAGCGGGTCACCTTAATACTCCCATGTGAATGACTGTAGAGCTTAAAATGATTAAGAAAAAGACCAAAGCTTTAAGACTACGATGAAAAGAGATAAGAGTTTAAGAAAGTTTTAATCAATCAAAACATTATTTTTTTTATTAAATCCACTAAATTCATCTTTTTGTATTTCAGGTAAATCTACACAATAAATTTTAGCTTATTATATCCAAATGCGGATGTCCATTATTGAAAAGCTTTGTTTTGACGGACATATGAAATTAAGACCTCAGAAAAAGAATACGATGACTATTATTTCAGTTTATGATAAATATGCTGTTTTTTTAAATTTTAGGTGCTGGCTCGTTAGATTCTAAGTGAACCCCTATACCAAACCCCTCCAGATTTGTGGATATTACTTTTCAATACATTAGTTATGGTATGAGTACAGGAAATTGATTTTGAATTTGTAGAAAAAATCAATTTCCTGTACTCATACCATAACTAATGTATTGAAAAGTAATATCCACAAATCTGGAGGGGTTTGGTATAGGGGTTCACTTAGAATCTAACGGGCCAGCACCTAAAATTTCAAAAAACAGCATATTTATATATATATATATATATATATATATATATATATATATATATATGGTAAATTAATTAAAAATTAATTAAAAAAGCAATAATATATTTGTAAAAATTTATCTACGTATTCAAAATTAATTTTCTGTATTCATACCATAACTAATGTATTGAAAAGTAATATCCGCAAGCCTGGAGGAGTTTGGTCCAACGGTACATTTTGAATCTTACGGACACTGGATTGGGAGCTTAAACAGTCTTTTTATTATTACTACGTGCTTTGTGGATTTTAAGACACCCTAGACCTCTCAATATGTAAGTAAATGTGTATACTTTTAGTACATAAAATGTTGGTTTCATTGAAATAAACTGACATATTATAAATATCTATTATTTTTTTTTATATTTAAAAGGTGGTGTGCCCCCTTAAGCGCGAATTTCTCGAATTTTTTTTTCATTTCATTTTGCAGTGATTCCAGAAATGAGGTTCGGAGCACCTTAAACTTTTTTTTGAATATGCAAGATGCATACTTTTCTGCGCTGAACCTCATTATAAACACGGGAAATTTTTGATTTTCGAGAAACAAATTCATTATACAACCTTTTTACCTTGAAATATGCGTTTATTCAAAATTTCTCGACTTTTCTGCACCATTTACATAATTTTTATTTTTGTATGTTAAAACAGGTTCAGTGCAGTAACAAGAGTATAACAATAACTTTAAAATCTTGAAGTTATATTTACGATCTATTTGGTGCACCAAAAAATAAGATATCATTACAATAAACGAAAAAAAAATTGGCACACTCGTTGCAATGTTATTTTGCAATACTAAATTTTTTATAATCATTTTCTTTAATGAGCTCTTGAAAAAGCCTCGTCTTGACTTCTTTGTCCCCTTAAACAGTTACTGTCAACTGACATTCTAAGGCCTCGTAAAAAATGTATAATCGACAAAGCAGTTTTTCTACAAGTTAATTCACATCATTTTCTTATAAAATGAGGTCATTGCCACCGATAGGTGAAGCAATAACAAAATTTTCTCTTACTACCTAATTATTTTTAAAAGAAATTATGAAAACTACCCGGCAGCAGAATGTGACATACAGACATATACACACGTAAACAATGAATATCTTGACATGCGTTGTCTGTTAAAAAATGTTAACAGGCATTTGTAAATAACTGCTAACAGAGAATAAAATGTGTACTTTTTGTGATTTTCTTACGACTTTCCCACCTCAAAATGGTCTTTATAATCCTTTAATTCTTCGCTAATCTCCGGTATTGAATATAACCTTCATTACCACTCGCCGCGGCTATACATTGATTTAAATGTGTCGATTTTCAAACTCTGGTCTTACAGTTACAAGACACTGGTCACAATTTTTAAATTAAAAGTTAAAATAAATATTTTGTTACTTTTTTAATGCGAATGAAATTTTCTTTCTTTTGCATTATAAAACATATTTTTCGATTTCTCTTTTCAAGGCTACAATTTTTTAAAAATAATAATAGTACACAAATATTAATGTAAAAATTCAGGATGGTCTTATATGGTGGTAAAGAAATATAAATTTAACAATTGAGGTTAGAGACTCATAGGGCGATGAAGACCACTTAAACATAACAAAATCATGGCAAATCATAAATAACAAACATATATTTAAGAGATAGAAACTTATATTAACTTAAATTGCATCAAAATATTGTTTAAGTCTGCATTACGTCTAAAATTTTTTTACATGATTTAATCTCTATGCTGACTCATTAAACTTACAATCAATAAAAACCATTTAATCAACTAGTGTTTCTCCTGTAAAATGTTCGTTTACTCATAAATTGTAAATATAGAAGAGCAAAACCTGTCAATATATCCTATATGTCATATTATCAACGAATAAAATGTATCTGAATTCGTACATCGACTGCAATATTTAGTTATCTTTTAACATACTCATCTCTATGTTACTATTCTGTACTGATCCATATGTTGCTGATACAGCTTTTCGTGGGTAACTCAACAAAGCTTTTGCAAAAGTTTAAGCTTACGTACTTGGCACGCAGCTCCATTAATAATTAAATATGCAGCGCATGCATATTTAACTTTAATATGCGTGTCCCATTATTGTCGACGACAAATATCAATAAATAATAACTCTACATTTTTTCCAGAGTTTTATTAGAATCGCTTATGCGAAAAGTAGCTATTACAATAGTATAGGAAGAATTCGTCATGCATAAATTACGTGCCCCGTACACACGTACCACGTAAATGCGCGTAGCTAAAGCAGCATATAATTTCTAGTAGAAATAAATGAGAATAAAATACAAAGTTGTATTAAATGAATAAAACCTCACAAATTCGTTACAGTTATTGATTAATTTTTAATGCCGGATATACTGAGCTTTTATATTAACTTCTCTACTTGTGTCAGTTGACTGTCGAGAGTGGTGCCAAACGATGCTTTTCGTTAAGAGAAGAACACAGTAATAGTCCGTAACACCCACCGTATTCACCAGATTTAGCCCCCAGTGACTTTTTCTTATTTCCAAACTTGAAAAAATGGCTCGGTGGACAGAGATTTACGGACAACGAAGACGTCATTGCCTCTGTAAGTGCTTATTTTGAGGAACTTCCGAAAACGCACTTTTCTGAAGGATTATAAAAACTTAAAAAGCGATTGACCAAGTGTATAGAGCTCCAAGGAGATTATGTTGAAAAATAAAAAAAAATTTACCCAAAAAAAATTGTTTTTATACTTTATTCTAAAGACTTATTGAACTACCCTCGTAATACCTTAATTTCACCGCAAAAAGCTGCAAAATCTTGATCAAGAACGTCGTATAAAATCACCAAATTTATTAAGCTTCTAATCCACTGCCACGAGATTTCAAGTACTCTCGTTGATCACATTTCTCCAGGTTTGAAGACATTTTTTACAATACAGAAGTTACGGTATGAATACAGGAAATTATTTTTTACTACGAAGAAACTATTTTACATAAATACATATGATAAAATTAATTAATATGTTATTACATTAAATAATAAATTAAATAGTCAATAATATGCATGTAAAAATTTTTCTACATAGTACAAATTAATTTCCTGTATTCATATCATAACTAATGTATTGAAAAGTAACGTCTCGAAACCAGGATAAATTTGATCGACGGGATCACTTGGAATACCGTGGGCAGTGGATTAAGAGCTTAATAACTATGGTGATTTTATATGACGTGCTGGATCAAGATTTTGAGGTCTTATCACGGTGAAATTAAAAGTATTAACAAGTACTTATACTAAAAAGAAAAGTTTCTATAGAGATGATAGAAAATAGTCACGATAGAAAATAGACTGGATAGGATAAAGCGTTAAGAATTGTTATAAATTCAAGTAAAGATCAATGGTTTGAGCTGCCTACGGTAAGGAAGGATGAAAACTGCGATAAACAGGTAATCCTATATGAAGCTAGGTCATTTATAATGTAATCGTCGAAAGATGGTAAATTTATATGTAAAATACTGTTAAATATTGTAAAATATTGTTTAAAACGTATAAAAGAAAGATACTTGATGTATAAGCATGTGTGAACTCGGGCGTTGTCGTGATGAAAGAGAATTTTTTTTCTCGCCAAATGTGGTTGTTTTTTTTTAATTTCTTCTTTCAGCTGCTCTAATAATGATGCATAATACTCACCAGTAATTGTTTTACCCTTTTCCAAGTAGTCAATAAGTATAATTCCACGTGCATCCCAAAAAACTGTAGCCATAACCTTACCAGCTGACTTTACGGTCTTTGCCTTCTTTGGAGCTGGTTCGCCTGTGGAAATCCACTGTTTGGATTGTTCCTTTGTCTCAGGAGTGTAGTGGTGTATCCATGTTTCATCCACAGTCACAAATCGACGAAAAAATTCCTCAGGATTCCGACTTATGCGCGCCAAAAGAGCCTCAGAGGCGACCACTCTATTGCGTTTATTCTCAGCTGAGAGCAAACGCGGCACCCATCTTGCCGATAGCTTTTTCATGCCTAATTTTTCATGTAGAATTGAAACAACTGCACCTATAGATATCCTTGTGGCCTCAGCTAACTCACGCACTTTTAATCTTCTATCCTTCAACACCATATCGTGGATTTTATTGATGATTTCGGGAGTAGTTGCTTCTACGGGCCTTCTTGAACGTGGTTAGTCACTTATTGATGTACGACCACGCTTAAATTCATTTACCCAGTTATAAACCGTTGCTAAGGCAGGGGCAGATGTGCCATGAACTGAGTCCAATTCATTTTTTATCTCATATGGAGTTAAACCCTTTAAATGAAAATGTTTAATTACCGCTCTGAACTCGTTTTTTTTCATTTTTCTTAACAAGCAATTTTTTTTTTTCAATTGGTTATAAAAACACGTAAACTCAGAAGATGTGGACTGTGACTGCACCATATATCTAGTCGGGAGTGGTGCTGACTGAAAACAGATGATTTGGAGCGATTCGCGCGCCATCTGTTGGTCATTCTAAAGACTTATTGAACTACCCTCGTACCAAGAATATAAAGTAAAATTTTTTTAGACTGATTGCTTTTGATAGTATGAATTTTTATGGACTCATACAAATAAGTGTTATTTTTGTATTCAATGGTGGTGTACCCTCTTAACTCCGCTGGTGCTTCCATAATTATTTTACTAATTCTTTATTTTCTATGAAAGTCGTAAACGTATCATTCTAGTATCAAAATAAAGCTTGCTTCTGAATCTCGCTTTTGAAAGAGCATTTCGCCTCTACCGCGAATTTCGCTCTTTACTGAGACTCTCGCCTCTACCGAGAATCTCCCTCTCGACCGAGAATCACACTGCGACCGAGAATCTCGCTTTGACCAAGAATCTCGCTCTTGACGGAGAATCTCGATTCGATCAAGAATCTGGCTCCCAATCGAGCATCTCGGTACCGACCTTGAGTCTCGCTGCAACCGAGAATCTCGCCACGACCGGTAATCTTGCTGCTGACCGAGAATCTCGCCCGAGACGAGATCTTGGTCTCTGGGCGAGATTGTCCTATTTCGAGACGTGACAAGAAAATGTCGCTTGGTCTGAGTATTGCCGTATAAAGCCATTGGATCCTGGGGTGTTTCTATCCCCATGTATTGCCGAAAACACGCCTTACATTCTAATTAGGCACTCAGAAATTTTTTATTGTTCTTTTGAGTATGCTCCTCGCTATTTTCCCCAGCTCCAAACAAACTGATTTACTCAAGGTTTTACCTGTTTTGATTTTATCTATTCGTGAAATTGTACTCTCTTAGATGGGTTTAAGGAATTCATCGTCCGCCATAATCAGTATGAGAAGGTCACCCGCGTATGCCTGTGCGTAAAAAACATACCTCTAAAAAGTGCTCGAATGAGACGGTCGTCCGTAGTGGACTAAAAGGTCAAAGACATGACTCCACCCTATGACTCTCCCTTTTGACAGCTCTCCTCCTAACCGAAGAACTAATAGGCCTTGATTTCTCGGTTGTTCAGTAGGTATTTAATCCATCTAATGATCGAGGGATCAACTCCATAATTAGCTGTTCCCTGGCAAACACTTTCTGTGGTGGTAAAGTTGAAGGCACCCTCCATGTTACAGTAGAGCAGCCACCACCACACCCCTGTTATTCATGCCCTTGTGAATGTGGTTAACAGTTTTTTTGAGAGCTGAATCCATCGATTTCCGTGCATAGAAAGCATGTTGTCTGGAATGTAGCGGCTGTACCACAATAGCACTATCCGTGACGTAACGATCTACTAGTCTTTCCAATGTTTTAAGAAGAAAGGACGTAAGACTAATTGGCCTGTAGTCATTGGCTACCTCGTGAGTTGCTTTACCAGGTTTTAGTAGAAACACTAATTTTACAATCCTCCATTTCTGAGGTATATTGCCTCAATTTAGACAAGCCTTAAAAAGATTTCCCAAAGGTGGTAGCAGCATCTCTAGCCCCCGCTGTAAGAGTGCCGGAAAAATGACATCTTCGCCTACTGCTTTATAAGGCTCGAAAGTTCCTATAGCCCATCTGATTTTATCACTGTGTATTACCTTATGAGCCACTACTCGCTGGGCAGTCAGTGGATCAGGGACCATTGTTTCGACACCACTTGACCGGCTAGACCTCTATTCTGGGAGGTAGACCCCGAGCAGGAAGTCCTTTGGGACAGGTTACGCCACAGTTTGGCTGTTTCCGAGCAACTGTTCATTTGTTCACAGTGCTTCCATCAGCCTCCTCGCAGTTCTAACGCTATTTCTTCTTTATATTCCCTTTGACCTAATCAAAAGGCCATCAGTTCTCTGTGGTTCTCTTCGATCTAATGAACAACTTCCTTACTCGTTTCCGCAGAGTCTCTAGTATTGGGCTCCACCACGCAACCTGTTTTATCAAGGCCCTGTTGCGGAAGCGACAACTTTTCTCACAAGCACCAATAATTGCGTCTTGAATAAGTTCACAATTTATATCGATATCCTCCGTCGAGGCAGCGAGTCCGTGAGTGGCGTCATATTTATTGATAGATCACTTAGGTAACCCGTATCTTATGTTCCTTCCATGGTTGGGCAAGCGTGACTAGCCGAGGAAAAGTCTCTGAAGGCGGACAGTGGGGAACTGAGAGCAGGCTTCTTGAAGGCAACATCACTTAAGAAACACTTCCTTCTGTTCAGCAAATCTCTCGCAGTTGGTTCGCTCTATCACCTGTTCAACGTTGCTGAGTCGCGCATTGATCTTAAAATCGCGGACATTGGCGTTCAGATCACCAACTATTCTGTGATCAGGCAAGGAGGAATGAGCGGGGCGAACGGCTTGCAGAACGAGGGTAAGCCGCTCGTACTTGAATATATCAAGTGTAGTGTCCAGCAGGGTTCTTCTCCACCTATATTCGTTGCAGTGATTTATAGTCCACCCGGTATCTCGTTTACGAAAAATTATTATCTAATTGATAACCCATTAAAACATTCCGTGATTTCAAGCACAAAGTTATCGTGGGTGATCTGAATGCCAAACTCCTGACGAATAAGGGCAATGCTGCATTCGCTAGGCAACTATCGTGCAACCTAAATGATACACTGATGGACCATGGCCCGACTCACCTCACTGGTACGTCGTGCACATGGATTGACGCAATTTTTGTGGTTGATGATGATGTCATCTTGAGTTCGAGTAATAAAGCGCCGAACTTCTCCAGCAGCCACAACACGATTGATGTTGTTCTCGATCTTCGTGCGGCTCAGTCACCTGCCCCAGTAGGCTTTTCCTACCGTAACTTAAAAGCAATTAAGCAGGTTGACTTACTCCAACAGTTGGGATCCTATAATTAGTCAGGCATTGGCTGTCCCCTGATCAACATGGATAATGGTCTGGAGTGCTTGACAAACAATATCCTTAAGGCCATTGACCATCTTGTTCCCCTCAAGTACTTCACGTCGAAGAGGCAGTGTCATCCGCCTTGGGTCGACGCTGGTCTCAAAGATGATTCCAGCAGAGTTAGTGAAAAACTATTCCTCACAATACTCCTTATAATACTCTTAATGTTCGATTTCAGTAAATCTTTAGACACGATATTCTCCTCGAAACTTCTCGAGAAGCTGATCATTTTGGGAATATCCAGAACGGTAATCTAATGGTTCAAGTCATATATCACCGGGCGTAATCAAAGGTTTGTTACGAAAAGTAACGGTGAATAAGATTGTCTCATATCCAATCTTGGCCTACCGTAGGGCACCGTTCTGGAACCCCTTCTGTTCAGTATTTATATCAACAATCTTCGTGAAACCCTAACAGGAGATGTGAGCCACCTCCTGTATGCTGACGATCTTCAAGTCTATACTCAGATTACGAGGGCTGATTTGGATGTGGGCCTAGGGAGACTGTTGGCCATTATATCAGCAGTATCAGATTGGGCTAGTGACAACTGTCTGCGTCTTAATGTTGGGAAGACTCAAGCAATTATTTTTGTATCAGATGCAAATATAAGTAAAGTAAATGAGCTGAATCTTCATGGCATTGACGATTAGGCGGGAGTAATGATCCCTTTTTTTGAGACTGCGACCAAACTCGGTGTTGTTATGGACTCAAAGCTAACGTGGAACTGCAGATTGATGCAGTTAGTAGAAAGGTTAATCGTGCGTTATACGGGCTACGATCTTTTCGATCCAGCACAACTGAGAAACTACGTGTGCAGCTGGCGAGTGCTCTTGCAGTCTCCTACCTTGATTACTGCTCACTGGTATTCTATAATGTGACGGGAGAACTTAAATGCCGGCTCCAAAGATTGTAAAACTCCTTTGTGCGGTATATATGTGGTCCTAGGAGGAACAAACACATCACGCCCTACCGGGAGAAACTTGACTGGATGAATATCTAGGGGAGAAAGGCGTATTTTGCGGGAGTCCTGCTGTGTAGAGCAGTACACATGGGGCAGCCACCGTACCTTGCGGCCGTTTTCCAATAAAGCCAAGCTTGATCGTCTTCCCGTAGGGAGGATGTGAGAGAGATTTCAGTTCTAGGGTCGAACACAAACACGGGTCTACATTCCCTCAGATCGCAGGGTGCGTGACTCTGGAACTCGATCCCCCGCAGCATCAGGTGCATCCATTCACTTAGTTTGTTTAAAAGATGCATAAATCGGCTCCTGATGCAAATCCATGGTGTAAATCCGCTGCAAGACCGGGGTACCGTGCCATGTCCAGTCTTCTTATTTCCTGCTGCAATATAAGTGTGCAATAGTTGATGTCATTTTTATTATATTGTATTACATTTTATATTAATATATTTACTGCACTACCAAACACTTAGTGACTTGAAGAACTTTGTGGAAGAAAACTGATTTACAAAATTTAATTATGTAATTTCTATACATGCATGATAATGTGAGGTACTCGTACTTTGTACCCACTAATGTATTTTGTAATTTCTTCGCTTGCACAAAGAGTAAAACTTTTTCTTAACTTATCTTATTCTTATTTAATCGTTCTCCCAGCTGCTTCCTGCTCTCCTGAAATTTCTCCGTATATAAACAAATTATTGCTAAATAATGTTATTTTTACAAACTAACTGCAGAATCGTGTTCTACGGGATAAATTACTAAAGAAAATGAATACATATACATGAGTGAAGGAATTTCTTGTATTTTGCATAAATAATGAATATTTTGTCTTTTTCTTACAACTCTATCTTTTAAACAAATTGTTTAAATAATTGGAATTTAACAAATCTGAAGCCGGATTTGGAATCAGCGATTTCTAAGAACATTAAAATCATATATACAGTTTATATTTGCAAAGACACAGATCCTTCGGTCTCTCAACGATAGGGTTATAAACAATAAACAAATTAATAATTTATAAATATTAACTTTCTAATGCAAGATTTTATGTAGCATTAAAGGAATAAGTATTTCTAATAGTTTAAAAAGTCTTATAGCTAATATATCTGTAGATTTTAGCTTATAAACATTTCACTTTTCGGTAAATGACCCATATGTGATTAACCATTTAACGTGAATGATGCCCCAAACCGTATAGTTGTGAGTATCAAGGCCGATCATCGAATCACATAGCGTGTCTCAAAATATGCATTAGTGTGTGTAGTACGCGTCGCTCCCTTTACTCAACGCGCATGCGAGGCGCGACGCGGTGCAGCGAGACAGCGGTCTCTCGCATAATGTACCTTATGTTGGAGCTTGGATTCGAGCGACAGGACGCGACGGTGTGGCTCTCTTTTTCTTTTCTGTGTGCGGTAATAATGTTCGTGTAGACGAATTATTTGACATGCGATCCCGTAAGTACAAGTGATGAATAGATCTACTGGTTATTACATTTATTTTAGTTATTGCTGCAAAGTGCAGTCGATCGTCGTTTTGTAGGTTAAGAACCTGCAATAGCTAAATCAAAAGTACGTCCCTGACGCAGCATGGTGAAGCTTGTACAATGGGCGTGGACTATTCCACGTCGATTCGAGAGGGGACACTTGTTCGTGTTAGAGAGTTAAAATTGTTATAAATAAAAATTTACCATATTTTTATAAATTTGCCTTGAACAATTAATACACATTATTAATACACATTATATAAGCAATATGTACTAAACAAAAATAACGAAGAAATGCGTTTTCTTTTTACTAGTATATATATATATATATATATTCCATTTCTTAATACATACCTACACATTATACACGAATCCTCTTTTCGCTGACCTGTATCCCTCACGTTCTTGCCGCATCATGAAGACGACGTACTATTTTTTCATTCCTAATATTGCGAACGATTCTCTGCCCGGAACGACTTGAAATACAAAAACAACGCTATCAGTTATCACCAGTCCGATAAGGTACAAGCTCGGATGCTTAAATTTCTCTTCCTTCGGTGGCTGCAGTATGATCAGCTGTATATTCTTCCTTCCGTAAGCGGCTCCAGATCCTCTTCGAATCCGTTGACAATGACGAAACCATCGTTCTTTACATCCCTTCCGGGACGATAATGTGGAGTATTCATGAGCACACCGTTTTGGTAGGCACTATTTACGGCACTGAATATATTAATGTACATATAGACGTGTAAGAATGTTCGATATTCCGATATTCCGTGTGCGTTTTGTGCAGAAAACAAATGACAATTAGAATGTAAGTCGCTTATATATTGGTAAGCAAGTTCGTCAATGTAAAGAGTTCACCATCTACAAAAGAAGTGACGGACAAAAAGAAAGTAAATGAGACTACAAAACCACGGGATTTGAAAGAACGGCGAAATGTACACAGATCAATGTATTTTGTACTTCCGAATTGATAAATCAGCGCCATCTAACGGAACTTAGGATCGCGATTACTTGAAAACCGGGCTCTATTCGCCTAATTAAGACCTATAGCACGGTCGTATACACAGGTCGGGAAACTCTGGTGGTGAGGGTAGGCCCACTCATGAAGCCAGCTGCGATTCAAAAATCGGGCACAGAGTGGCGCGTTTATGAAAAAGTCCGTGACAACGTGATATTCAATTAGAGAGCGTATAGGTTCAAATCTTGTCCCCGAATTAGAAACATTTTATTAAATCTATAAATTTAACCAATGATTTGAAAAATCTAATATATATATATATATATATATATATATATATATATATATATATATATATATATATATATATATATATATATATATATATAGGGACGAACGCTTGATCGAATGTTTGTTTCAGAACTACAGTGGCTATGCCATATGTGAACGCACCTATATATATATATATATATATATATATATATATATATATATATATATATATATATATATATATATATATATATATATATATATATATATATATAGGGACGAACGCTTGATCGAATGTTTGTTTCAGAACTACAGTGGCTATGCCATATGTGAACGCACATTACCAAACCTACAGTACCAAGAAACTCTCAAGGCCAGACGTACGAGACAAGACACACAGTACCAAGAAAGCCGCGGACACTTAGAGGAGATATCTAATTGACCTTCGGTCTGTGTATAAAATGGAAGCTGCCCACTACTCTGCAGCTCACTCTCCCTGCAACCTTTCACGCATGCAGAACCTCCGACTAAAGTCAACGATATTACATTTCAAATTAAACTACTTATTTTTAGAAGTCATTATTAAACCTTTATCTAATATTGTATATAATATGTATATAGTTCATTTTTGAATATTAAAATATAAATTAAAATACAAATAAATCTTGTCATTTCTAATCCTTGCTCGAGGAGTTGTTCCAAATGGAGCTCTGGCAGTTTATACGAAACTTTAGGTTTGGAAGGTTGGTACGTAATTGCCGGAGCTGCTGCCGGAAAATTGTTCTATATGTTTCGTCCCGAGAGTCGTACAGCGTTAATGATTATCGTCGTCGAACAGAAATACGTTCTCTGGGAAATTTCGATCGGAAAAAACTGCTGAGCTTGAATGTTGGTCAGCATATATAGCCTGGGTGCTGGGCGTGGTGACACAAGTAGGAAGCTTTTGGAAGGTTCTTAAGGAGTTGGTGGTGAAGGTATTCATGTACATTCGGAAAGGAATAGCCATGGTTACGCGTACATGCGGCGATCGCGTATTTAGCTCGAATCTTAGGTGGACGTAGCGAAGAAGCAAGGTGGGGAGGGTATGTATGTGAATTTTTCCAGGAGAACGGTGAAGTCGGTCCGTCGTTATTGTTCTTAATTGCGGGGTGGGACTGGTCAACGGTACTCTGTCGTTTCAGCCACCGCTCCATGAGGGTGCGTGGCGGTTGGCCGCTAGCACGTGTCCATGTGTTGACGTTGGCGTTCGGCGCCCGCCGGTGATAATCAATACAGAGTCTTTTTGCGGTGCGGTGGCCTGGTGGGTGTGAAGGTAGTCTGCCTTGTCGGTCGAGTACCGTCTGTTGGTGAAGTAGAGCGTGTTGGTTGCTACGGATGATAACTTCGGACGCGCGGTATGACTGTATTGTTGTTGATGGTAACGCATGAGCATGAGGTAAATGCCGCGTTGCAAATTTCTGGTCGAATGCGTTTGAATTTTTTTGAAATTCTGCATTTTTATTGGATCGAACGCACGTTTCCGCTAAGCTCATTGGAGGATTTCAAACGCATTCGACCAGAAATTTCCCACGTCGTGTGTATATATGGCAGGATGCAACACACATCAGCTGTCCCGTTAATTAGCTGATGAATACTGCGCTTCCTTAGTAAACAAATATTTGTTATTTATGGTGGTAAACTGAACATTAACACATCTTGTTAAATCTAATAAAACTATATAAATATACTGAATGTGACAATAAAGGGCCAAAACTTTTTAAATAGTCTGTTTTACATGTTATACATACTAATATAATTATGTAATATACAATTATGCTAGAATACTATTTTTTATAATGGTAAAAAATAGAAGTCTGATAATATAATGAGCCTAAGTTAACCTCACTATACCATGTACGTGTATAACTCCGCCATTTATATTTTTCAGATGTTATCGATGTATACAGCCATGAGTATATAAGAATAATGGTACGAATAAGTAAAGCTATAGTAAAATGAACTGATAACTATACTTTAATGGATAATTGACATCAGGGATGAAGGCACGCATTGTCCTCAGAAGGTTCGTATACATCAGCTGATTACCGGGGCAACTGATGTGGAACGATTTTGTGGCAGCAGCTTTGGCAGTTACATTGGGATCTGACACGCGGGTGTGACCACTATATATAGTATACATAATTTTGGGTTTGTCTGCGCCATGTTGACGTGTCAATCAATCACGTTCGAGAATTTCCGGTCCTCGTCTTCTAAAAACGTTTGAAATCAAACTTTGAGTTTTTATAACGTTTGAAAAACTTTGCGAGGACTTAAAAACGTTTTTAAACCGTTTAAATTGTTATCATTTAATAGTATTTGGAGAATTTTCCAAACGTTTTAAAAACGATTGTACAACGTCTTATGTGGTACGAATCTGTGGACGTTCAGACGTTTTTCCAGTGTTTTTCAAACTTTTTTCCAACTTTATTTTTTAACGTCTTAAAGTTTGGTTTCGAACGTTTTAAAACGTTTTAAAAACGTTTTGTGTTATCAGGGTAAAGTTATTGCAAAACGACTTTTATTTATAGATAAAGAATGGTTTTATGCATTCATTTGTATCGTAAATCCATAGAAAAAATTCTTCTGTATTCTTAACACCATTATAAAGAAATTGTCATAATTCATTTTCTTCATTAAGTTTATTTTATGTATTTGATTTTTTCTTTATTTAATGTAATTTTTTCCTTATTTAAATAACTGTATTTTAGAGTAAAAAGAGTTATAATTAATGCTAAACACATAGTTGGAGTGGCGTTAGCACTTATCAGTTCATACAGAAATCACTCTGAGGCTAGGGTGACCAGAATATTTTTAAACGAGTTTGAATAATTTTTTGATTTTAACATAATTTAATTAATATTTTTAAACGAAGTGGCTAAACCGAAGTCTCTTTATTTTGAACACGCAAGAAAAGGTTTGTGTACCATCATGGACCCAGTTCCTGATCAGCTAAGAGCAATTTCTGATCATCTATTATTTTCATAAAAGCCAATTACAATTAAACTTTTTAGACTTTGAACAGGAACATCTAAATAGTAGATAGTTATATCTGCAATCTTCAAAAAAGTTTTTGCAGCAACAAGTTTAAAGTAATATTTTATGTAAGAAAATGATCAGGAATTGGGTCCTGATCAGTAACTGGGTCCATAACGGTACCAATTAGGTATGTTCATTTGATGATATATAGTTAACACACTCCGGGAACGCGTTCTAATTTACCAGGATGTATTTTCAATAAAATAAAATATGTGCAATGTATAATTTTAAAAAATTAAAAAATAACCCAAAATTTGTTTATATGCTTAGTGTACCATCATTATTATGCAATGTTCTAAAGCACTTAAGAATCATGTAATTGACAAAGTTGTATGGAATTCAAGAGTTATAACTTTATACCGCACTCGTTACACAATGTACTATAAAATGATTAAAATTATGTTAGATGGCCAAAACCGGAGAGCTGATCACAAACGGTACATCTACCCTACCTTCCATAGATCGGCACAGTAATTTATACAGTTTGATGCAGATTAGCACAGATGCTGAAAAAGATGCGAAAATAGTTACAATAAAATGTATAGGTACCTATTTAATGTTAAATTTGTTCTCTGTGCGTCTCGCTCTTGCATTAAAAAACTTTAGATGGACTTTGCAGATGAACAATTAAAAAGAGAAACTTTAATTTACAAAATAGGAATAAAACAAAAACACACGGTGGTTGAATAACATACATTTTACTTTTTTCTCACTATCTCTTATCTTTCTCTTACTCATTCTTTCATGCGTTTCACCAACAATCTTTTCATCGAAGTCCCCGGTTTGCTAAAAAGTCGTCGACCGAGCCGAGGGTGTTTTCAGCCCCTCTCCGATCGACCCTTCGATGACTTTTTCGCACGCACTTGGGTTTCAACTCGTCGGGTATCGCTGTCAAACATGATCGGAATCGGTCATAGTCGCATTGACAAAATATAAGCGCGAGAAACGTTGGCGCCTCGACGCGCTTTGCGAGTATATAAATTACAAAAGAAGAAAGAAATGTACAACAACACTGACGTGGCCAGGCTAAGCTTTCTGAGCATTTTATGCTTGAGGAATACGAAAAAAAGGAAGAAGATTTATTTATAGAATATCAATTGATTGACCTTCGTAACATTTACGCTTATTTTTTTTTTCATAATAGTAATAATAATTAATAATGCTTAACAAAGTTCACAAGTTTTACATATAATTTGTCGTTCTATAGCTTTATACATCTTATTCTGTATGTCCCTGAAGTTTGGAACGTTCTTAGAATTAAGTACGAAATTTTTATAATAGGTGTTTTAGTAGTGCGAACCAGCTAATTCCAGTACCAATAGACTTTAAATGATTAAAGAATCTATTGTGTGGAGTACTTGCAAAAATTATCATGTGGATAGTATAAAAATAACTTAAAATAGGTAAATAATTTCGATTACTTCTGATATTAAGCCCTGACCCTAGAAACGTATTATGCATTATATCGGCAATATTTTAATCGATATATTAGCCAAGTTTAAAGTCTATTGGCAACGGAATTAGCAGGTGCGGACTTCTAAAACAACTATAATAAAAAATTCGTACTTAGTTCCAAAAACGTTCCAAACTTCAACGACATTATTTTGTCTCGTCAAAGTCCATTCACTATCGTAGAAACTAAAACATGTAACGTGCTCGTTCGAACAATTGCCTCGTTCTTGTTTCTTCCACAAAAATATTATAATCTAATTAATTAAAAAATAAAAATTACAACTCCACCATCGCCTCGAATTCTGGACAACGCGTCGCGCAAAAGGTGTATTTAAATATTTTTATCTATTCGAAAACTAAACTATGGTGCGTCGCCTCGAAACGGTCACTTCCTCTTTTTGACACTCGCGCACAATAAAAATATCTTGTCTTTCACTATATAATAATATGCCTTCGAGATAATAAGATGCCTTTCAATTGACAATGGAATGTGTAGTGTATATATCTCGTTCATTTCACATCATTTTTGCTCACACCTTTATGATACACATTATTAAATAGTATATTACGATACGAGTGATCTAAGTAGGCCATTATTTCACGGCGTGTAGTTAGCGCCCGAGCGGAGCGAGGGCGCTATACACGCCGTGAAATAATGAGCTTTTACTTAGATCACGAGTATCGGATACTATTTTAAAGCACGTGTGATATAAACCCGCCGATTGAAATCTAATGTATGTAAATGCAATATTTACTTATTCAAACGAACGAAAAGCATAAACATTTCAAATCCTAACATATGCTCTTTTACACTGCGTATTATTTTTCCCATGCTCAGCGGTGAAATTGTACCGTGAGTAGAATGACGATCTCTTGTCATTTTACCGCTTGACCGGTATATTTACCATGCTCAGCGTAGGTCTCGATTGTTGCGTAAGCTCAGCGGTGTAATATTCCGCAAAAATGTTGACTGCGTTGTGTATACTACATCTTGTGCTTGATTCGTTTTCCATTCGTGTTTGAATATATACTCAGATTCTCATAGTTTTTTTCAATTTTTTTCATATTTTTCTTCCAGTTTTTTCATCCATTGTAAATTTTTCAAAAGTTTTTTTAAATTTCCTTTGAATTTCATAAGAGTGAAGTGAAAAATAAAGCTATTCAAACAGATTAGTGAAATGAAAAGTTTTTTATAGTCTATTATTATAGTTATGGTGATTATTTAAAATATTTTATTTACAGTTGTAATATTTAATAAATAGTTTATTTGATTTGAAAATTTGAATTATATTGTTTTTGTTTACTATTATTATTATATGTATCCCTTTTAATCCTATCTCTCATCATTTACAATTATTTGTTATTCAGAAAAAACAGAAAAAGTTCAACTATATTTACAACGAATATTTACATAAAAAGATAACAAAATTTAATTGAATATTCAAAAAAATGCGCTCTGCCGCTCTAATGTCAAGTGAAAATAACCTCAAATTCAGAAACATATTTTACTCGATCAACATTATTTTCTGGTATATATCGACGGTATATACAGGGGTTTACTTCTTCTTCTTTCTATTCTTATATGTAACAATACGCTATAGAGTGATTTTTGTCATTAATTATCGATAATTACGAGCCCATGACTTAAGTAAATTCATTATTACACGGTGAAATAATGAGCTACTTAGCTCACGGATAAGCGTGGGCTAAGTGCGGGTTTAGATCACGCAGTGCTACAAAATGTTTTTAAAATACCTCATAGCAATTATATTTACAAGACTTACAAATCACATCTATGTAGGAGATGTAAGATTGTCGACCGTTTGGACCTCGATAATGAAAAAAGTCTTCGTACGACCACACGACTTTTATCTTTAAAACTATGGTAAAAGTTTACATCTCTTGTTTTAAGAAAGGAGAAAAATGACACAATCGTATTATGTCTATTGCAATTTGATCTCGATAATGTCAAATCTCGCTTGCGCCCCGTCCCGTCACAAGAAAAATATAATCTTCGCTTTGTTCGTTCGATTGCACTTGCTGTATATAGTTTTAGAAGTCAGAGTATTTGTAACATGTAGTTGCTTAACAAAAATAGTTGCTATCTTAACTAGAATCAAATTTTAGCATGGAAGACAACACCAATATTCATAAAAAAGTTTTTCTTAGAGTAGCTAAAATATTATCACGTGTAAAATTTATTGTCACTTATTATATTTGTAAACATTGCAAAAACTCTCGAAAATGTAAATATATTTAGTTAAAAAATAATTTCTTCGTACCATCTTTAGAATATTCTTATGAGTCAAAAGGCGTCGTAAACGTATTAAAACAGAGATTCGCCATTCATATAAAAATAACCGAAGATCAAAGCGCAATGGATGTGAAAATACTTCCAATACGCACGTCGAGTATTTTCGCCATCTCGACGAACCAAACCTCGATGCGTTACATTTGAAAATATTGTAAAAGAATCTAATACTATTTTATATTTTAATACCAATGTTCGCGCTATTGCACCATGTTACAACCGACGCAAAAACAACTTAAGAACTACATACGGAAAAATAAAAATTTTCCTATATAATTCATAAGCTTCTGTCAGTCAAAAATACCTTCGTAATAATAGAAACGTAACACGTAACTAAAATACAGAAAAAAATAAGAGACTTTTTACGTACAATTTTCTAATGTAATGACGAGGGATGATAGAAATGCTTACGAGAAAAGAGAGAATGCGCGCACGCAATAAAATTTACAGGGCGCGCGTTTGGTCGTCGGGCTCTTTACACACTAGTCGCTCATCGTATATATAAACACAGCCCTCACGGCTGAATTCCTTTCACTTTACACCCCGCCAAAAAACTTTTATAATTTACAACCTCGGTAAAATCATTTTTAATCAACCCTTTTCAAAATCATTATAAATACTTAAATAAAAATCTTAAAACACAATTGCGACATTCGGGTGCCGTAGAAGTGAAAAGTGAAAGGAGCCTAGTAAGCAAAATCAAGTGACATTATGATAAAAAATATCATTTTCTAAATTTCGCGCGGAAAAGTCATTTTAGAAATGAAGGAATACATTTGAAAATCTTATAAAATACCACATGTCAGTTTAACGTGACGATTTGATGTGACACGTCGCGCAACATATCAGACATGAAATGTTTTGCACGAGATTTTTGAAAGTGTCTTACGTTCTCAAATGAATTTCGTAGCCAAAATTTAAAAAATGATAATTTCTGACATAATGTTACGTGACACATCATGTGACATCTTACGTGACACATCATGTGACATCTTAGATGATACATCATGTGACATCTTACGTGACATCTTACGTGACACGCCATGTGAAATCTTACGTGACACGTCATGTGAAATATTACGTGACACATCATGTGACATCATACGTGACACATCATGTGACATATTACGTGACACATCATGTGACGTCTTACGTGACACATCATGTGACAAATCACGTGATTTCTTTTCACTAGATCAAGAGCGACTCCATGCGACGAAGGGCATAAAAGACGAGCAGACCAAAAGCAATCGAAGATTAACACGCAAATTACAATGAAAGAATCACGCGCACGCGCGTCGTCTACCCTCGGACTTATCCTCTTCGACGAGATGCTGGGTGTCCTTGCCAGAGTCGAGCTCGGGTCAAGCTCGCACCGCTTCAGATGCAGCTGGGACGGCTCCTTGTGCTGCACGCTCGAGGGCTTCATCTCGGCTGGCACCTCGTAGATGCTCTCCGGCGTCGGCGTCCCCGTCCCCGTCGTCGCAATGGGGTTATTAACCGGCGCGGACGTGCCGTTCTTCGTCGTGTTGCCGGCAGAGTCCATCGTCGTCTCCATTTTCACCGCGTCATACATTGGGTTGCTGAAGTCGCGGTTCTTGTTCGATACTTCGCCGAAGTTGTGTTCGATGGCCAACGACTCCTGCGGAGAAGATAGAGAGATGAGGTTGGGGTGTGGGTTTGGTTTTCTTTGTTTGTTCTTGCAGGTTTTTGTGGGTGAAATAGTGTAGAAAAGTGGTCAGAAAGGTATAAGGAAGTTGGGAAAGCGTGAAAAGGTGGAAAAAAGTATGAGAAAGTGTCAAAGGAATTATGGAAAGTGGTAAGAAAAGTATTGAGAAAATGAGAAATACTGTTAGAAAGAGTACCTATACTCCGAAAAAAAATAAGCGAGTAAGGTAGCCCCTCTTTGAAGGTGCTGTAGTAGTTCGTAGCGCGATGCTGCTTCAGACAATAAAACAATACTGCATATAGTTCCAATGCGCGGAGCTCTCGCACAACTTGTTGTGTGCTGCTACAGACCAGTGGCACGCGACACTCTTCCACTTATGGTCTTGAGCAGTACTGCGCTATGGACTACTACCGCAGCTTCAATGAGGGGCTATCTTACACTCTTATTTTTTCCAGAGTAGAAGTACAAAAAAAGTGTAGGGAATTTTCTAGATTTGCCAAATGTAAAGCAAAATGTGTAGACATGCAAAAAAGCAGCTGTCAATTCATTGGTACATAACTTCGTCAAACTTTATAATTTATTCCAATATGAAATTATTTATTCTATTTAATACTGTGGTGAAATAATATAATAAGTCTATTTCTTTTTAATATGTCGAGATATATGTATATATTTAAATTTTGTAATTTGTGAATGCAAATTTTAACTCATTAAATATTATTGCTTATAAATTGAATTGGAAAAGAAAACGTAAAAAATATATCAATTAACTATAAAATGCTCTACAGTCTTCTCTTATTTTGAAACTATTAAATAATTTTCTTTGTACACGTTATTGGATAGGCTCGGATTAACCAGCATGTCAATCTCGCCATTAATTTCTAATTTTCAAGGAACAAAACGAGTCGTTCAAAATTCAAATCTGTTTTGTCTAATCTTCCTTTAGTTGGGCGATAACTACTTTTGAAATAAAGGAATGCTGATAAAAGAAATTTTGTTTAGTTAGACAAGGATACCTTGTTTTATAATATATTGACCTCCATATCATCAAAAGTGATTAAACTATAGTAAAAAATATTTCTATTTTAAGGGCAATATGACAATAGAACCTGTTTAAGACAACGGCCGCTCAGGTTGAAATCTCTATCAATCCGAATTTTTTGGGATCGTTTAGAGAAAATGTCTTTCCATATTTTTCGGTGGCGAAAATCGAGCCCACACCCCAATATCTGGATAAGGGCAGTAATGCCTGTGTATGTAACAAAAAAGTATACTTTATGATTAAAAAGGATGTATTAAGCTGAACAAATTTGTACTGTAACCAAAGACAAGGAAGAGCCACAATTTATAAAATTATGAAATTTATTTAAAATAACTTTTTTTATACTAAGAAATATACTACATTAATAATATTTGATAATTTAATTTTAATATCATCTATATAATTTTTATATCTTAATAATATCTGATGAGCTGTATTTATAATAATACTTTTCTTGCTTTGGCTTCAGAAAACTTTTTAATAATTGGCTCGTAATCTATTTCTCTAGTTTATTCTGCTTCAATGTATAATAAAGTTAGCGCATTCATTCGATCATTTCCTTGCGTTGATCGTATAATTTATTTTTTAACACACCCAGCCATAAAGTATGTACTTTTTCCTCACCGAGCCGAGAATAAAGCGCTACATTAAATCCCTACCCCCACTCTAGTCGCCGCCGTAAAGCGCATGTGCCCGCGCCTTCGGCTCGGGCACAAACAGCGCGTGGCGCGGCCAGGACTTGAGTGAAGTTAGGGAGTTAATATGTAGCACTATTTTCCCTTTTCGGCGGTGAACGAGTACGAACTTTTTGGTAGATATGTTAAAAAATTGTATATTGCATGCTTGAATAAAGCGAGCCAGCGATTGCCAACGTGTATGATGCCCTCGTTACGCTCGGGCGCCGAACTACATCAGACATTTACTGCCTCACTTTATTCCCTAGGTACATAATATACTAATACGCCGCAACGCAGAAAATAACACTGATTTATTGATTGTTTAAATTATTTTTATTAATAATTTGTTATAAAAGTAAGCAATTATTTTATTTATACTACTTAAATTAAAACATTTGAAAAATGGCAAAAACGAGTTTTGACAAAAAAATTGCTACCGCCGGAAAGTGGCGCCATTGTCGACTAGCCCATATGGCCGGTCGAAATATACATTTTACATAGGGTTTATATGGGAATCGTAAGTTTTTATTAAAATAAAAATTTGTCCTCTTAAAACAATGGTTAACGCTTCTATTGTAAACATTATGAAAACTGATAACTGCAACACGATGGTTCAGCAGAGTATTGAAAGATCATAAATTATATTTCTGAGCGAAAAGAACAGGCAAAATGCCGGAATATTAATTGTCGCTCCTCACTACGCGTTGATTTATCCATTAATAACGACATTAAGACATTGTACCATAGTTCTGGAGGATTTTATTATCTTTTTTCAATAGCATACAGTCTCCAGTTATTGGAGACCTAATTTGGCCCTGTTATTGGAGTAAACGCATATTTTTGCGATACAAACAGGAACTTTTAAAAAATTACTCACCTATCAGACAAAATCTATTTAAATTAATTCAAAAAATTTTTTAACTATGAATGATTTAAAGTTAATATTTGTAACTATGTATAAACTCAATTTATGGTTTGAAATAAATAAAACATTTTTTGAACCTATGCAAAAGTATAGCAGAGATTATGAAAAAATATTTAAATTGTATAAAAACTTAACAAGTTGTTGCATATAAAGTTACATTTGTTTCAATTGTCAATCATAAATTTTCCAACAGAATAATTGTTGATTAAATTTTATTTATAAACATAATGTATACTACTAATACAAATAAATTTTTTTCATGTTTTTGTAACTTTGTTCGATTTTGTGAACAATGTATTTATTCATTAATTACAAAAATATCATAAAAATGTAAAAACGATATAAAACAAAAACGAATCGATGATTCTTAATTTTCTTTTTATTTCAAACTTTATCAAAAAATAAAAAAGAGCTTTGAATGGCTAAAATATGCCACATACTACTTAAGAAAAAAGCGATTATTTTTTTTGTTGAAACAACATGAATATCATCAGAATGAAAAAAACGTTATAAATCAAAAACGAATCCATATATCTTAAAAAATAATCTTGATTTCAAATCTTCATCAAAAAACGTAAAAAATATGCTTTGGTTGGTCAAATATTACAGCGTAATATGCAAGAAATCTAAGGTAAAAAATTTTTTTACAAAGAAAATACCATAAAAAATGTAACATCAGTATGAAACAAAAACGTTTCGATGAATCTAGAAAATTCATTTTGATTAAAAATCTATTTAGTTTTTTAAAGTATTTATTTAGTTTTTTTAAAGTCTTCATTAAAATTCGAAGAAAATAAGTATTTATAGATTTAAAATTACCGTGTATTACTCAAGAGATAAGCAATCACACACACGCACGCACATATCTATACGAACATTTTCTAAAGATAGTGTATTTTGATTCCTTATGTCTCAAAACGTGTTTCTAACATGTTTTTAGAAAAACTTTCTTTTTTACTATTGCACTTTGGGGAAGCAAATAGTAAAAGAAAGTATTAGAAAAGTATTTGAAAATACGAAAAAATTAATAACTTAAAAGAAGAGTTAAAAATTTAACAAAACGTGATATAAACTTAATAAGTATAAAATCATGTCATAATTTGGACTATTTTTAAACAATTGTACTTTATTCCATTCTTCTACAATTAATTAAATGTTTTTACAGAAAGAAATTTCGTCATTATTATAGCATGCACGATTTGTCTTACGATCTTATGAAGTCATAATATTATACGAGCAGCCTTGATAGCACATCTAATTTAGTAGTCTTTAATGTAATGACTAGCTATAAACAAAGCCGTCTATTGATTCTGTATTTTTGAGTCCAACTATAAATCCAAATATCATTATGTATTACTTTTTGATTTGTGTGAGTAAAATTTGTATACTAGGGTTCTATGAAGAATCGCTCTAACAATGTGTTTATTACATAAAAAAAACAATAAACCTCAAGTTTCAAATCATTCACAGCGCACATTTACGCTAGGAGCATTTTTAAGGACAAAAATGAAGTGCTAAGAAATACGACTTTAAAAGATTGCAAATTGTATATAAGCCAATGTAATTAAATACTATAAAAATATTCAAATAACTTATAGAATGCAATTTGGAGCTTTTTAACGTACAAAGTGAGCTTCAAGGAACACACACACACACACACACACACACATATATATATATATATATATATATATATATATATATATATATCCCTCCCCTCTCTGCCCCCTTCACACCCTACTAACCCCCGCAATTGCCCATCCACAGCTCCTCCAGTAAATAACGTGAGATTCGTACAAAATTTACGTTATATTATAATTCATTTGCCTCTCCACCCCCCTCTGCGTTCCGCCACCACCCCATCCACTTAATTAACTTAATACTTAATACATATTCTACATTTTCTATTGGTTCCAAGGATGATGAATTCGCTTCTCATGTAATTAATTTAATTGTAATTTTTAATGCTTGTACGAATATCTTCCATAGCATTCAATATTTACCCATATGACTTCATAGATATCGCAATCGATTAGAATACCTCGCATCAGTTATAGATCCCGAATAATAGATTTCAATAAATATAAATAGTTGTAACTTTAAAAAATATTTTTTAAGAATTAATTTTTTTTATACTTAATACATAGAAAGTAGTAGTTATTTAAGATTAAGAGAACCTATCAATTTTTTAAAAATTGATACATTTTATAAAATTATTTACAAGTAATAAACAATATAATCACAAAGACTCATTTTAAGAATTATGCTTCAGTATTTTTAGAGGTTAGAATAAAAAAAATACACAGTCATTTTAAACACTTGTTTGAGATTCACTGATACTAAAACAATTTATAATAATAACAATAAATAATCAGAATATTAAAAAATTTTCATCTTACAGCTGTAAACTAAACAATAATGGCTTTTACTTACAACAAAGTGTAGAAACCCTTAGAGCGCATTTATAGTAAGGCGCGGAGTAGACTCTAGACGATATATATAAATATAATTTTACATAAGTAGCAGATGATACAACTAGAGTATTAGACGCACCTAGATATAACCCCAATCCGTACTGTACTGTGCTGTGCTGTGCCATCTGACTTTAGACTGGAGAATTCTATCTACATCTATATGTATTGTCATTCAATTAATATTTCATAACTATCATTTAGATTGATAGAATGAACTTTTTATTCTTTGTAAAGGCATGCGCATTTGTGAATATCTCCAACCATAGAGGCCGAGTGTAGCACAGCATATTAATTCAAAATTAACTTGGCTCAGCAAAACAGATTAAAAATTTGTTTTATCATTTAGATTATTTAATAAACGAACAATTTCGATGAAAGAACAAGACAAAAAATATTTATGGTCTTTGAATTAATATTTAAAAAGTATTATTTAGTTTCTTTAATAAATTAAAGATTTAAATAAAATATTAAAACTAAAACGTTATCAAGTAAAGTAATGCAAACATTTGAATATATGATATTATTATATGAATAAAGTGGTTGAGAACTAATAAAGTAATAAGAATTCTTTTTGTAATTAAATAATTATAAGTTCATTAATTGAGATTTCTGATAAAATAATATTTAAATAAAATTAATTCTTGAAATACACAGCTTACATCACTTTATATATAGTATATAGATTTTTCCCATGTATTCATATATTTGTATATACTATGACAATAATTTTGGCTCTTAAAATGAAGATTATTGCGCTGCACATGCAGACTTTAACATTACATTTATTCGAGGACTTTAAATAAATTGCGGCACATGAAATTAGGATAAAAACATGAACATTTGAAGTTTATTCAATTTAAATTACAATGGTTTTGAGCGCCAGCTGCGTGATCTCGCAGTACGATGTTGCAAGTGTTCAATCGACACATAGAATTATTTACAAAAACTAAAACTAACTACGGTAAGCACTGCGGTATGGTGGGAAACCGTATGTGTTCGAGAGGGGGAGAAATTACTCAGGGACGCAAGCTAGTATAAAATGTTTTCAAAACGGAGTAATCTAAGCACGAGGTGCATGCTAGCACTGCTCATTACGAAGTGAGCGAGTCTGTCGCTTCGTACTGGTGGCGCTGCACGCGTATATCGGCTATCGTCGGCCGAGCTCGGCGGAAGTCGTAGTGCGTGCGGCTGGTGATAGAGTAGTGTCAGCTCGCGGTGACGTTACGCTATAAGGCGCGCAGTCGGCTGCTCGCAGACGGTGTTTCGGGAGCGAGGAAGAGGAAGTACAACGAGGAATCCAGCAGCAGGTGTAGGTACATGGACGACTTCGATGACGAAATGGAGCGGAGACACGGACTCGGATAACCTTTAAGAGGTTATATTTACTTAGCAGCTTACTATAAGCTGAGTGCACGTAGATTTCAGCGCCCCCCGGTAGTGGTAAAACAAATAATTTGGGTTAAAAAATAAATACATATCTGCGGTTTTATACATGAAGCAGACAAAATAATACTTTTGGCTTCTTATGAAACATATTCTCGGAGTTATCAGCGTTTTTCAGATTAAAATTAGAATATTTGGGTCAAACCGGATTGTTTACTTTTCACACAAATGAGTCGTTTTTCCGCTACCTGGGAGCGCTGAAGTCTACGTGCACCCAGTCTATGCTGCTCTCTTCAATTGCCACTACTGCTATCAGGTGAGATCAGTGTGTTTATATTTCACTATCTCTTCACTCTACTTAATGCTATGTTGTCTCTAGATGACCGACAAGTGCTTCTGTCATTGCTGTTGCTGCTGTTTTGGAGAAGCGGTTCAGGAGCTGGGCCGCGATGCTGCGTCTGGGAGGCCACACTGCCTCTACAAACCCTCCAAACAAGGTAAGAGAGTTACAGTTTGTTCTTCTTATCTTCTGTAGGCTAATCCCTCTTTATATTTTCCAGGGTGTATGATGTAAGCATACTGAAATATCCTGAGAAGCAGCCGCACTGCCCAAGGTGATTCAGGACATCAAACCAGGTGGGACTATTCCAATATCATTGTGCTTACATTCTAGGATACTAATATAGGTTGTATGTGCTTTCAGGTTGGTTCAAAAAGAAGGTAGCAAGGAAAGGGGACACCTTGTCACGTTCAGCATACCTCAGCCAGGACAAGCCGACTCCGGCCTATGCGCTGCTGTTTTTGAGGGCAGCTTGTGCGCTTCTTGCAACTGCTTCAGGGTGTCGAAGAGCTCGCTTGCTCTATGTGTGTCATCGATGGGTTGTGTTGCGGCAGTGCCTAGTGTGTGTAGTGAGTGAGATAGTGTTGTGGAGCATGGATTAGATTAGTGTGTAGTAGTAGAAGGTAATATGCGAGGCTGCGTAGAGTCTGTCTTCGATCTACGCTTTTCCTTCGGTGTTAGGTTTCCTAAATGTAAATTGAGTCGAGCATCGTACTGTACTGATCAGCTCGACTGTCTAATATGTAATACATAAAATGTGGTGATACGATACAAAAGTAAAAAGAGCAAAACGTATAAACATTCAACATAGATTATACGCATTATGCTACATAATAGTATCATAAATTCATATTTTTTCATTACTTTACTTCATAACGTTTTTGTTTTAATATAATTGAAAGACCATAGATACAGATGTAGATAGATTTGTTCTAAAATCAGACGACACAACACAGTACAGTACAACAACAGCACGTAATTGCGGTTATATGGACTTTCAATAAACGAGCCCTTACCTCCCGAAATGTGTTTTGAAAAGGTAATTGTTCGTAATACATTTTTCTAACTAATCATCTTCCTTACCCTAAATCAAATACACGCAAAGTTTGTCTGTTAGTTATAATGATACTGTTGTACAATGAATTATACCTACTATAATAACTGTACTACAACTATAGACTATGTATATAAATAATATAAAATTTGGATGCAATAGGTAAATTATACATAATTTTTTAGATATTTGCGAAGATACAAAAAAAACTCTATCTCTATAAAGATGGTAAAATTGTGTCATTATATTATCTTAAGCTTCTTATTTCGTTGATAACTCATGAATACATTTTGTTAAAATCAATATTTTATTTTATTTTATTTATTATTAATCGACAAATCTACCATTTGAATGTGTTAAAACTATGTTAAAAACATTAAAATTTTTACAAATTTTCACTTTACAGTTAAATGCTCTTATTTTGTTTCTCTATTTATCTTATTAAAAGTAATAAGTAGGGGTTGGCGAGAGAGATATATATATGTATATATATATATTCAGCCCCGCCACCCCGCTCCACCTCCTGCCACCCCCCGCCAGTGCCGCACCAAAGACCCTTCACTAAATAACGTGAAATTTGTTCAAAATTTACGTTATTTTATAATGCATTTGCAGCTCGCACGTTTATAAAAGAGCGAATATGCCTGTGAGGGCTATCATATGACATTGCTAAAACATAATTGTTGCCTCAAATGAATTTATTTCTTGTGACTGAAGCTATTTTTAACCACACACGCGCTCACCCACGCTCACACATACTTGCACACGCACACAAACAAACGCACGCCCGCGCACACACATGTACCACAGGGCTCGCAGTTTTTAAGAGCCCCGAGGGTAAATTATCAGATAGTGTCAAATATTTGCTCTACGCTGATTACTTGCAAACCTACACGCAGGTAGTCAAACGCCTATCAGCTGCAGCACTGGCAGTGTCAGCATGGGCCTCTGAAAACGCCGTATGCCTCAATGTTGGAAAGACTAAGGCTATTATTTTTGGGTCCGGGTATAACATCAATAAGTTGTAGAGCTTACGTCTATCAGGCATAGAGGTAAAGGATAACGTTTTTATTCCATTTTAAGACACTGTAACTAACCTTGGTGTTTTCATGGATTCAAAGGTAACGTAGAAAGCGCATGTTGTTGCGGTTAGCCGTAAGGTTAATAGAGCCCTAAATGGGCTTAGATCTTTTCGAGCATACACGACTGAGGCGTACGTAAGCAGCTGGCAGTCGACTCGTTACTCCTTGTCTGGACTATTGCTCTCTTGTATACCTTGACGTGTCATTCGAACTTCAAACTCGCCTTCAAGGATTGCAAAATTCATGTGTGAGGTATATATGTGGTGTAAGAAGGGGCGAGTACATCTTTCCCTACAGGAGGAAGCTGGACTAGTTGAGTGTAGAGGATAGAAGGGCGTAGTTTGCAGCGGTATTGCTTTATAAAGCAGTTGTCATGGGACAGCCCCCGAACCTCTGGTCCTTGTTGCAAAGAATCAGTCCAGGACCGCAGGCAGTGATCCCAAAGAACTTGCAGTTCCAGGGTCGCGGACTAACGTTGGCCTAAAATCATTCAGTGCACAAGGTGCGCGCCTCTGGCACTAACGTGCTATTCGACTTCTCAGAAGTATCTAACGACTAATTTTCAAAGTATATATCCAGAGTATACATAAATGCAGAAATGACAAAAGTTTGAAAAATTGCAAACGCACAGAAGAAGATTTTTTAATTTTAAAAATCTACACATAAAAATTTTAATAACAAATATACAATTCCCCATTACCTAAGCCTGAAAAAGGACCTATTGACACATATATTTAAAAATATACGATGGGTAACACAGATGGAAAGAGCTTTCTTAGACTCGGATGATGATTAGAGCATTCGTGTTCATCTTCGGAGCCATCGACGCCCTCGATATCCACGTGTACTCAATCATCATCCTAACTAAAAAAAAAAGCCGATTTTCTCCCCTTGTTGCATAATATATTATTACATAATTTGTACACGACCCCAAAAATATTCAAACAAAAACTTGTTTACTATTACAAAGGTCTATCTATAGGAGAAAGCAATATTTTAATAAACTTTAAAACTTCTAAAAGTATTCTTCGTTAATTGCAAAATATCTGAATTACCAAATTAGAATGCAGTAGTAATCAGCATTAACTTAATGACAATTTTATTTTATGTTAAAGTCTATAGTTATATTTTACAATACCGATAGACGACAAATAGAGTAGGACGTAATGAAATAATTAAAATATCGCAAACCATTTATTTATAACATTTATTGCATCTGTCTAACTATAATTTTCATAAATTTGTTTCATTTCTAATAAAATAAAATCTTTTAAATGCGTACGGAAACAGGCTCTACCTTAGTTTTCCATAGATCGCAGAACGGTAAAGAACGAAATGGCACTCATACACATCTGCAAAAAAAATTATTAAATCGCTTTATGTATTTTACAAATACATACATCATAATTGTAATCTCAATTTTCGATTGATATACGTACTTGCTTGAAAGTTTCGAGGGAGAGTTTGATGTATCCGCCGGCGGTCATTTGTACCGGGCGAGCGGCCCTCAGCATCATGAAGAGCAGGGCGCGATTGGCCACGGGCTCGTATTCGGGGTGCGTCAGAGTGGCACTGTATGCCGCGTTAACGATTGCCTTGCTCTATTGCAAACATACATTATGTCAATGAAATGATTATATTGGCAGTCAATGGACACCTCACCGGTGGGACTAAATGAATCTAAGAAAGTATTAGTACTAATCAGAAAATTTAAAAAGTGCTAGTTCTTTATAAAATATATAAGATCTATAGTTTTTAACACTTGCTTCGGCAATTAAACTAGAACCCTGCCATTTTGAATATTAAAAATAAATTAAGTTAAATTCATTACATTTTTTAAAACATTGTATATAATAAAGTCGTCGAGATTTTCCATTAAACTATATATTGATGTCCTAAGAGAAGTTAAAGATAAGTACAATTTGCAAATATTTGCTCAGGCATTATCAAATATTATAAGCTATAAAACTAATAAAACCCGATATCATTTTGAAAAATATATGTTTTTTGCGAGATCTTTTTAAAACTAATGCAAAGGTTCTGTAGTCGCACACCTCGGTCAGTAGATGCTGGGAAAACCATTGGCAACTGAAGAGCTGCAGCAGACTCAGAAATAGTAGCGGCACATATTTAAATGAATTTGGATCGTGCTGCACAAATGTCAAATAATATTATGGTTTGAGTATTTCTATTGAACGTATATACTTACAAATAGAAATTTCATAATGTCTAGCATAGTAAATTTGTACCTTGAGAAGTCTTAGTCCTATAAGAGATATATTATAAACTGTACACATAACCTGGAATATGAATAGGCTGCGCGTAAGCATTTCGACGTTCTGGCAAAAACTAATGAAAGAACTTATCAATTTGGATATTTTAGAAAATGATAGATGTAATTCTCAACAATCTTACGTCAGTATTTTCTGATGAAATTGGACGCACTCGATGACATTTCGCGTCGACAGATTATTCGCATGATTTTCCTTGAACTCAATCATTTTATTGTTCAATGATCCATTGAAACTAGACGTATTAGTTTTTACCATTGCCCGAAGTCTATTTTGAATAGACCTTAGATAAGCGCAAGCCATCATGATGAAGAAAGGTCCAGCGGTCTCGACTGCCGGTATGATTATCGTCACGCTACAGCTTACCACGCTCACCAGGACCGACACTATGTCGTACCAAGGCTGATCTTGAACGTCGACGTAGAACCTGAAAGCAATTACTACAGAAGTGAGAATTTTAGTTTCATTTACTTTCGAGCAATATATGATTCTGAATCCGATTTTGCTTCCTCGTAGATGAAGCTTTGAGAAATAATAATTCTTTGCAAAAATATTATACAAATACGCTTTAATACCCTATTATCGATATCGATTACAAATATGGGTGTACATTCCAGCATTTGTGTGCATGTAAACGTGTTAGCACATTCGCGTGTCCGTGTGCTTGTATAAGACTATACGTATATTAGACGAAGCAATGGTAAAACGTGTACACTGATCACAACTAAGACGAGAGCACTACTAGAATAACACTCTTGCTTTCACCTAATTGGTGACAAATAGTAAAGTTAAGTCCAGTGCTACCGAGTGATTAGCGGAGGCAAGCGAAAAGATTCGGTCGTCAAATAGTACCCGTCCGCTCGGTCCCGTTGTTTAACAATGACCCTCTTACTAGCTATTGCTAAAGTAATTACTTAAGATACAAAATATATGTTCACATAATTTATTGCTTCAGTAATTACTGTAATTATATTTTTACATATTTCTTTAGCAAATATTTAGTAATTATTTAGTATGTCTATGTACTTTAGTAATTACTTTACTAAAGTAATTACTACAGTTAATACATATATTTACATTTTTACCAGTATTTAGAAAATAAGTAAATACTAAATACTTGTTAAAGAATAAACTAAAAAATAGTAATTACTTTAGTAATTACTGAAGCAATATCTTATAAAAATTGGTGTTATTTCTCAAATAATTATTTTACTAATTGCTAAAGTAATTACAATAACACTTTCTGCTCCACGAAAAGAGCTCTAGGAAGACCTGGAATGCATTCGTATATATGTGCAAAACGACGTGTGTATAATATATACATTCACGTGAATGTGCGTGCGAGTGTATGACAAATACCGACCTAAACGGTAAGATTCTCCTCTCTGTCCCATTGACCTCGGCGGGTGGCAGTCTCACTACCTGCGCCGTCACAATATAAAAGGCCAAGGCCACCGCAGTCGAGAAGGTATAGTAGTACATCAGATAGCGCACCTCGATCTCGAACGACTTGACGAGCTTTGGTTCTTCGTCGACCAGCAGCTTCCACAGCTCGGCGCAGATTCCCATCAGCCGGGTGAACTTTACGCGTTCGCAGTAAATTATGATGAAACGCAAGAACAAGCTGAGGCTGAACAGGACCTCGAAGACGATGTCCATCTCGAACTCGTCGCAAAAGAACCTGCGCACGCCGTCGCCTATGTTCATCGTGCAGTTCATCATGCTTGCCCATTGGAAGTAGATGGCTAGGATGGAGGAGAGCATTGTGAAAGATCGGCTGGAGCGAGCAAAGGGCACGACGCCGACTGTCCGATACAAAAAGGTGTAGATCTGGGTCACTTCCTCGAACGTGGGGATCTTCTCCTTGGTTTTTGTCATCATTGCGAACGTTTTGTGGATTTAGTTAGTAGATAAAGACATTGAGGCTAGTGAACGTTGAGAACGGAAAAATCAGCTGGATCGACTTTAGCTGTTTTATGGAAGAATTAAATAAAAGTTTGATAATGTGTTAATACAGTACATTGTGTAACAAGTGCGGTAAAGTCGTCAATAAGCGCACGAGGGCGCGATATGTCGTCCAAGTGGCGCTATTGATAACTGTACCGTTCTGATTATTTCACACACTATTTCTATCATAGGCGCATGGAAATTGTTGGAGCGTGCGTTTCGTAACGTAACGCTGTCCAATGTGTTATAGGAAATAATGCATGTAGTGCATAATTGGACATTTAGCGTACGCAAATCCCCCACGCAATGTGGCATTTTTCAAGCACGTGTTATAAGAAAGTTATTTGCAGCCATGCACGGTATCCAATAATAAGCATAAAATAAAATTTTAACCGTGTAGGTATACTCACTCACTGACTTGCACTCATTCGTGTAATTTTTATATATTTTTAACACTAATACAATGTAGCATTATATATATTTCATATATATCTTTATATTCAACTTCGTGTTCGGGGAAATTAAAAGAACCAATAAGAATTAAATTTTATTTAACTCCTTATAAACAGTTACTCTCGATTGCCTTTCTAAGACTTAGTAAAAAATGTATAATGTACAAAGTCGTATTTTTACGAGTTCAGTCTCATAATTTTCTTTATAAAATTAACTCATTGTCACGGTTAGGTGAAGAAAAACAAAATTCTTTCTTACTACCTAAAATTTTTAAAAACATGTTAGCTGGAATTTATGAATTATTGCTAACAGAGAATAAAATGTATACTATATGTGATTTTGTTATGACTTCGTCGCCTCAAATGGTCTTTATAATCCTTTACTTTTCGCTAATCTCCGTTACTGCATGTAAGCATTATTACGGCTTACCGCGGCTTTACATTGATTTAAATGTGTCGATTTTCAAACTCTGGTCTTACAGTTATACATGACACCGGTACTCTTTTAAAAGTAAGTGTAAGAAGATATTTTGTTTACTTTTTAACGAGAATGAAATGTTTGTTCTTTTGCTTTATAAAACTTATTTTTCTATTTCTCTTTTCAAAGCTACAAGTTTTTAAAAATGATGTACGAGGCTAGTTCAATAAGTCTTTAGAATAAAGTATAAAAACAATTTTTTTTTGGGTAAATTTTTTTTTATTTTTCAACATAATCTCCTTGGAGCTCTATACACTTGGTCAATCGCTTTTTAAGCTTTTTTAATCCTTCAGAAAAGTGCGTTTTCGGAAGTTCCTCAAAATAAGCACTTACAGAGGCAATGACTTCTTCGTTGTCCGTAAATCTCTGTCCACCGAGCCATTTTTTCAAGTTTGGAAATAAGAAAAAGTCACTGGGGGCTAAATCTGGTGAATACGGTGGGTGTTCGACCAATTCGAATTTTAGTTCTTCAATTTTAGCCATTGAAACGAAGCATGTGTGAACTCGGGCGTTGTCGTGATGAAAGAGAATTTTTTTCTCGCCAAATGTGGTCGTTTTTTTTAAATTTCTTCTTTCAGCTGCTCTAATAATGATGCATAATACTCACCAGTAATTGTTTTACCCTTTTCCAAGTAGTCAATAAGTATAATTCCACGTGCATCCCAAAAAACTGTAGCCATAACCTTACCAGCTGACTTTACGGTCTTTGCCTTCTTTGGAGCTGGTTCGCCTGTGGAAATCCACTGTTTCGATTGTTCCTTTGTCTCAGGAGTGTAGTGGTGTATCCATGTTTCATCCACAGTCACAAATCGATGAAAAAATTCCTCAGGATTCCGACTTATGCGCGCCAAAAGAGCCTCAGAGGCGACCACTCTATTGCGTTTATTCTCAGCTGAGAGCAAACGCGGCACCCATCTTGCCGATAGCTTTTTCATGCCTAATTTTTCATGTAGAAATGAAACAACTGCACCTATAGATATCCTTGTGGCCTCAGCTAACTCACGCACTTTTAATCTTCTATCCTTCAACACCATATCGTGGATTTTATTGATGATTTCGGGAGTAGTTGCTTCTACGGGCCTTCCTGAACGTGGTTAGTCACTTATTGATGTACGACCACGCTTAAATTCATTTACCCAGTTATAAACCGTTGCTAAGGCAGGGGCAGATGTGCCATGAACTGAGTCCAATTCATTTTTTATCTCATATGGAGTTAAACCCTTTAAATGAAAATGTTTAATTACCGCTCTGAACTCGTTTTTTTTCATTTTTCTTAACAAGCAATTTTTTTTTTTTCAATTGGTTATAAAAACACGTAAACTCAGAAGATGTGGACTGTGACTGCACCATATATCTAGTCGGGAGTGGTGCTGACTGAAAACAGATGATTTGAAGCGATTCGCGCGCCATCTGTTGGTCATTCTAAAGACTTATTGAACTACCCTCGTATTTTATCTTTTAATATATTTTTGTCTACGTTCTATTGTACACCGATTCATACTTTGCCGATTCAGTTTTTATGGGCAACACGATAAAGCTTTCGCAAAAGTTTAAGCTAACGTACTTATCCCGTAGCTCCGTTAAAAATTGAATACGCATCGCATGAATATTTAATTTTAATATGCCCGTCCCATTACCTTCAACGACTAACATCAATAACTAATAACTCTCCGATTTTCTCCAAAGCTTTATATTACAATCGCTTACGCAAAAAATAGCTATTAGATAGAACTCGAAGAATTATCATACATAAATTACGTACCCCGTAGGTAATAAATGAGAATAAAATATAAACTTGCATAATATAAGTTGAATTATTATTGCCGAATATGAAGCGTTTTTATATTATCTTTTCTACTTGCGCCAGTTGACTGCAGAGAGTTGTGCAAATCGATGCTTAGGCTTCGTTAAAGGAGGAAAACAGTAAATGTCCATATCGTATAAGAATTTTGTATCGTCTATTATAAAGAAATATCTAATAAATTTCATAATATATATAACACATATTATAGAGAAAGATCTAATATATCTCTTTTAAACGTTTAGGACACTTTATTGGCAATCTTAATATTTACAGCTTATAATTATAACGTAAAAAATATATTATTAAATTTATTTTGAGCCCTAATACTAAACTGTCACGGTTCGGAAGCTATCGCTTCAAAATGGTGGTTGACCTCTTTCTGACTGAACGCTTTATCTGAAATCGAATAGCCAAAAAGATTTTGAAATTATAAGAAGATTACAAGGTCGCTATGTAGAGGACTTTGAGAATGTTGAAAATCAATAATATGGTGGCTTTAACAAACAAAAGTTTAGCATTATTATACTGCAATTTTTGTTTGTTTTGGCAATATTCTTATACAAATATTTATAGTTTTGAATATGTACTTTCGTAAAGAGAAGTGAATTCGAAGTTTATTTATTGAAAATTAGCAACAAAAGTTTGGTATAAGTTATATTATTTGATCAATATACAATTGTTAAACAAAATAACTATTCATTAAATTCTTTATAAATTTTCAACCAAAATTTAAGAGAGATTTCATTATTTTTTCTTAAATCTCTAACGCTGAGGGTCCTTTTTCATAAAAACGTTAATAGAAAATGGCTTGATAACTTTAAAATTTTACTATAATTTACCTCAAATAACTTATTCAATTAAAAGCAAGCTCTAAACTTACACCATACAATTTTTAACTTTTAGCATAAAAAGGATTTGAAGTAGAAATTGAAGGCACATAATTGGAAATTCGTTCGCATACTTTTAAAGTCATTTATGATTAGAATTAATGATCGTGCCCTATTTTTATTAAACCCGAAAAGAATAGCATTGTGTTTCTTTATATACTAAATTGGTCATTTTTAGGCCATATTACATTTTTAAACCATCTAAATACTTCAAATTTATAAATTACACAAACGTCGCTTAGTTTTTATGGTAATAAATATTATATAAATAATAAATAAGACTTAATCACACATGGAATCGAGTCATTTTAGAAAAAAACCGTAGATGCCATGGAAAAAACTAAATTTTCTCAATGAATCGCGTTTTTAAAAATGATGAATTACATGTTCTAACTTAAGCATATCAAAAAAAAATTTTAATATTTGAAATTATGTATTTGAAAAAGCATAAAATTACCTATATCTTTTCCGACCCGAAATTTTAAATCGGCCTTTTCCCTTCTTTATCTATATACCTATAGTAAAAGAATGATTGTAATCACTGAAACCGGAAATAGGCGTAACGCTAAATTAAACATTTTATAACTATAACATAGTTCTAGGAGGGTCAATTTGCAGATCATGAAAGGGTACATTAGCATAATGGGACAAAATTAGGATTGGAGGGGGTATTTTCTTTTAGTAAAAGAATGATTGTAATCGCTAAAATCGAGACGCAGAATTAACTCTTCATTTTCTATGAAGTAGTGCATTGACGAATGAAGTGAAGTGGTTAGAAAGGACCGATAGCGTAAAAGAGTGAAGAAAATATAATTAGATGCAGTGTGGTAAAAGGGGAAGAAAGAGTGAGCGTATGGAATTGCATGCACTCAGGTCGTTATAGTTATTCAGAATGTTGGCATGAGGTTGGTTTGAGGAGGTGCGGTTCTGCCCACTATTATACACGTATAGTTGTGCCCATGTGCACTTAAGTATGCGCAATAATCACTGAGGCTAGAAAAGCGTGTGAAGAAGTTATTGCATATACAGAGGTATACGCAGTAGTGACATCGTGCATGCAGGCATACGCAGTAGTAATTGCGTGCATACAGGCATGCGCAGAATTGACTTCATGCTCGCAGGCATGCGAAATAGTGATTTCATGCACACACGTATGCGCAGTAATGACTTCATGTGCATAAAAATGTGTTAAAATTTAAAGTATATTTTACTCCATTTTTTTCAGAAATCATCTGACATTTTTCATTAGGGATTATATATTCTTTTATTTACATATTTTGTCATGTCATTATTATAATTTAAAGAAAAACTGAAAGCAGAGCCGCCTAGATATAAATGATATCAATATTATTGTATGAAAAGAAGGCATTATGTTGCGTCGTTCTTACAAACAATTGGAAATACAAAATATTTTTGGATTATGTTAAATATAAAATGGGTTTCTCGGAGCTTCGACATCTCCTTAATATTGACATCGTCAACAAGGGAAATTGAGACGCACTTAGCGCGTCTGTGATTCTTAGTTTTTTAAACGGCGATATCTGGAAAATATAAGATAGAAAAATATTCAATATAATTTTATCTTTATCTTTGTTCAGAAAAAAAAACATTTTCTGATTAAAATCAATTTTCTTTGCCCAACCATGAGAAAATCAGCAGTATTTTACTTGAAACTTTCAGAAATGATAGATTTTTTCTATGTGTTAGCTGAGTTCTTTGCCCAGATCCCAACGACCTTTATATTACGAGTTAATTGAGGTTCTATTTTTTTTTATCATTTTCATCTCGAGAACAACGCGGTCATTTTTTGCGAAACAGGGTTCTTGTTTTGTTTTTTAATTAAGATTCGGAATAGAAAAGAAATTTCGCAATTCATCGACCCATTTTTAGGCACGGCCGCGACACGGAAGTGCCTTCTATTTTCGTTAGCGAAAGATAGGACATCTCACGCAATTTTTGACCAATTGGGCTGAAATTTTGGGAGAGATCTCCTCCAATACGATATGAAATTCTGTTTTTTTTTATCCCCATCCTGTACGTAGTTTTTAAATTTGGAGCACTTTATCCTTTTTTGTACGTGTTTTTACGTGTATTTATTAAGAAAAATTCATGTTACAAGATTATTTTTTTGGGAACTCTCATAAGTATAACATCCTGATAGTCCTATTTTGGAATTGATCCTGCAAATATACGCTGAATGCGGCGACTATAAAAAGTCGCTAAAAACGGTTTTTGGACTATAACTTGAAAACTAAGCATTCTACGAAAAAAAGTTAAATAGAAAAGTTGTAGATGCTTGAAAAATACAAGTTTTTCCCATTGACATATATTTATGAAAATACTTTTAACTCGAGTTAACAGGCCAAAAACGAATTTTAACATCGAAAAAAACAGATTTTTACCGTATGGATTTACAGCTATGCATTTTACATGAAAAAGTTAAATGGAAAAGTTGTAGATCTTTGAAAAATAAAACTTTTTTTTCTTCAAACCAAGACGCGAAAATGTTTTTAAATCAAGTTAATAGTCCAAAACCGATTTTTGACATCGAAAAATGCAGTTTTTACTATAAAACTTTGCAGATATGCATTTACGTAAAAAAATTTAATGAAAACGTAGATCTCAAAAAAACACAACTTTTAATGCTAGCAAATATTTAAAAAAAAATGCTTTTACACAAGAAATAGCCTAAAAAATGATTTTTGATACACATCATTTAATAAAAATTGCAGTGCAGCACGCCCAATCGATCTTAAAATATTTTAAAGATGTCCCCTTATCAATAAAAGTTTTATATCCAAAGTACGACCACTTAAACACGATAGTATTTTTTATTTTTAGTAAATACTAACAGATAATATTGTCAGCGTTAAATCTAAGCTTTAGTTTAGCGCTTCGCGCGAGCTGAGTTCGGTCGTGCCTCTAATGCAAATCGCTTTGCGGTGCATGCCTTGCATCTGCGAAGCGGAGGAGCTTAAGAGCGAGCGCTGCGCGAAGCAGGCAAGTGACATGCGGCCGAAGGCCGCGTGTGTCGCGCTAGTTTTACAACGATTTCTCTATTTTACAATTTTTTAAAATCGATATGGTAAATTATTTTGATATTCTAGAAATAATATAATCTCTTCGGTATAAATGAATTTGTGAATTTGAAAGAGCATACAATTACCTATCTTCTCCAAGACGAAATTTTGTATAAGCTATCTGCCTTCTTCTGTTATACACGAAAACGTAATTTTTTGTTTAAACAGCAATAGCTCAGACACATATGATGGAAAATATTTAAAATTAATTGAGCTAATTAGTTATAAAGGTAACTTTCTACTATGTCTTGGCTTAGCTCATTGTCCAGCCTACGAGGTCTTTTATCTTTCAAGATATTTGAGGTTACATAAGTATATTTTGTAATTTTAATTACTTATATCTTGAGAATGTCGCAGTAATTTTTCATTAAACAAACAAATGTAATACGGTAAATATTTTTTGTTCTTATGAAAAATTAAAGATTCATTGATTGAAAGAAGTTAAATGTAATTATGATTTGACGTTTTATACTGTTATTTATAGGTTACGAAGAGCTTGGCATTTACAGCAGGTCGATATGTCAAAAATTACCTCTATTGTCATGCTAAAAACCTCATTAAAACATATCGCATTAAAATTCTGTTAATAATGATATATGCTACGCTTCCTTGTATTTTTAAAGATTATAATACAAATATTATTAAGGTCTTCTGCTCGTTGAATTAATAAAATAAAAATAAAATAAAATTGGTTTTTGATTTATAATGATTTTTCCGTTTTACGTTATTGTGAAATCGATAATGCAATTTAGGATCATAAGCTTATCATTTTTTTTGTAATTTATCTTCTGACGAACAATCAATGATAAAAAACAATGTATTTTGTTTACGATGCTAAGTACCAATTAATTGTCAACGATTTTTTATTTTTGATGCATGAATGCGGCTGACATAATATTTTTGACTGTTTGATGCGTTTATGCTTTTTGCGATTTTTTAACTAAGGATTTTAGATTTTCATGTTGTTTTATAGGTTTAAATTAATATAATCAATCTGTATAAAACGATTTGAAAGTGCTTAAAATTACCTATCTTTTCAGACTACAAATATTTTATACCAGCTATTTCCCTTCTCATGTTACACACGAAAACGTAATTTTGTATAAAACGGTTATAGCTCGGAAATATCATGGAAATTAATTGAAAAATTTTCTTGTTCTTAGTAACACGGATAGTTCTGAAAATTTACAAAATTGTAGATATTGACTATCTCTTGGCTGAGTTCTTTACCCAGATCATGAGGACTTTTATTTTTCAAAGGTATTTCAAGTTATATTTTTTTTTCAAAATTTTTGATTTCTTATTTTTCATGTATTACAAGTTCAATTTTTACTAATCACAGCTCATTTTTATTGTTTTCTTTTTAAATGTGTATATGTATCTATGTACATAGTACGTGTGAAACCAATATTTGTGTCCATAACTATTTCAAGGAAGCATATGACGTGCTGAATTTTAGCAGACATAATACGCGGACATAATGCGCAAGCACGAGCGCACCCACACACACATATTCACACAAAAATCAAACACATACATACACACACTCGTACATCCACACACGTGCACTTACAAACACACGTACAGTCTCTCTCACATACAAACTCAGACATACATACACATACGCGCACACACGCACACGCATACACGCATATGTAGCAGGTGTAAATTAAATGTTGTAAGTATACATACTTAATTTTGTCATTTTACGAATTATTAACTAGATAAAGTTAAGTATTTTTTTTAGTTTTTAATACTGGACTAAGCGGGTCACCTTAATACTCCCATGTGAATGACTGTTGAGGTTAAAGTGATTAAGAAAAAGCCCAAAGCTTTAAGACTACGATGAAAAGAGATAAGAGTTTAAGAAAGTTTTAATCAATCAAAACATTATTTTTTTTATTAAATCCACTAAATTCATCTTTTTATATTTCAGGTAAATCTACACAATAAATTGTAGCTTATTATATCCAAATGCGGATGTCCATTATTGAAAAGCTTTGTTTTGATGGACATATGAAATTAAAACCTCAGAAAAATAATAGGATGAGTATTATTTCAATTTATGATAAATATGCAGTTTTTTGAAATTTTAGGTGTTGGCCCTTTAGATTCCAAGTGAACCCTTATACGAAACCCCTCCAGGTTTGTGAATATTACTTTTCAAACATTAGTTATGGTTTGAGTACAGGAAATTGATTTTAAATTTGTAGAAAAAATTTTGCATATATATATATATATGGTAAATTAATTAAAAATTAATTAAAAAAGCAATAACATATTTGTAAAAATTTATCTACATATTCAAAATTAGATTTCTGTATTCATACCATAACTAATGTATTGAAAAGTAATATCCGCAAGCCTGGAGGAGTTTGGTCCAACGGTACATTTTGAATCTTACGGACACTGGATTGGGAGCTTAAACAGTCTTTTTATTATTACTACGTGCTTTGTGGGTTTTAAGAGACCCTAGACCTCTCAATATGTAGGTAAATGTGTATGTTTTTAGTACACAAAATGTTGGTTTCATTGAAATAAACTGACATGATATAATATCTATTATTTTTTTTTATATTTTAAAGGTGGTGTGCCCCCTTCAGCGCGTATTTCTCGAATTTTTTTTTCAGTTCATTTTGCAGTGATTCCGCAAATGAGGTTCGGAGCGACTTGAAATTCTTTTTGAGTATGTATGAAGTGTTCTTTTCTGCGCTGAACCTCATTTTAAACAGGGAAAAAATTCGATTTTCGAGCAACAAATCCATAATACAGCCTTTTTACCTTGAAATATGCGTTTATTCAAAATATCTCGGCTTTTATGCACCATTTACATAATTTTTATTTTTGTATGGTAAAACAGGTTCAGTGCAGAAACAAGAGTATAACAAGTACTTTCAAATCTTAAAGCTCTATTTACGTTCTATTTGGTGCACCAAAACATAAGATCTCATTATAATAAAAGAAAAAAAATCGCACACTCGTTGCAATGTTATTTTGCAATAAAAAAAAATTTTATAACCATTTTCTTTAATAAGCTTGATTCATTGTCCCCTTAAATAGTTACTGTCGACTGACTTTCTAAGGCCTCGTAAAAAATGTATAATCGACAAAGCAGTTTTTCTACCAGTTAATTCACATCATTTTCTTATAAAATGAAGTCATTGCCACCGATAGGTGGGCAAAAAATAAATTTTTCTCTTACTATTTTCTTGACATGCATTGTCTGTTAAAATATGTTAACAGACATTTTTAACAAATTGCTGACGGAGAATCAAATGTGTACTTTGTGTGATTTTGTTACGACTTTCCCACCTCAAAATTGTCTTTATAATCCTTTAATTCTTCTCTAATCTCCGTTATTGAATATAATCTTTATTGCCACTTGCCGCGGTTATACATTGATTTAAATGTGTCGATTTTCAAACTGTGGTCTTACAATTACAAGACACTGGTCACTATTTTTAAAGTAAAAGTTAAAATAAATATTTTGTTACTTTTTTAATGCGAATGAAATTTTCTTTCTTTTGCTTTATAAAACTTATTTTTCGATTTTTCTTTTCAAAGCATCAAGTTTTTAAAAATAATAATAGAACATAGATAGTAATGTAAAAATTCAGGATGGTCTTATAGGGTGGTAAAAAAATATAAATTTAACAATTGAGGTTGTAGACTCATAGGGCGATGAATACCACTTAAACGTAACAAAATCATGGCAAATCATAAATAACAAACATATATTTAAGATATACAGCTTATATTAACCTAAATTACATCAAAATATTGTTTAAGTGTGCATTACGTCTAATTTTTTTTTACATGATTTAACCTCTAGGCTGACTCATTAAACTTACAATCAATAAAAATCATTTAATCAACTTGCGTTTCTCCTTTAAAATGTTCGTTTACTCATAAATTGTAAATATAGAAGAGAAAAACCTGTCAACATATCCTATATATCATATTATCCACGAATAAAATATATCTGAATTCGTACATCTACTGCAATATTTAGTTATCTTTTAACATACTCATCTCTGTGTTACTATTCTGTACTGATCCATATGTTGCTGATACAGATTTTCATGGGTGACTCAACAAAGCTTTTGCAAAAGTTTAAGCTTACGTACTTGGCACGCAGCTCCATTAATAATTAAATACGCAGCGCATGCATATTTAACTTTAATATGCATGTCCCATTACCGTCGACGACAAATATCAATAAATAATAACTCTTCATTTTTTTCCAGAGTTTTATTGGAATCGCTTATGCGAAGAATATCTATTACAATATTATATGAACAATTCGTCATGCATAAATTACGTGCCCCGTACGTATACACGTACCATGTAAATGCGCGTAGCTAAAGCAGCATATCATTTATAGTATAAATAAATGAGAATAAAATACAAAGTTGTATTAAATGAAAAAAACCTCTGCAACTTCGTTACGGTTATTGATTAATTTTTAATGCCGGATATACTGAGCTTTTATATTATCTTGTCTACTTGTATCAGTTGACTGTCGAGAGTTGTACCAAACGATGCTTTTCGTTAAAAGAAGAAAACAGTAACAGTCCGTAATGTAAGGAACTTTGTATCGTCTATTATAAAGAAATATCTAATATATATCATTATATGTAACATATATTATGCATGAAGATCTAATATATCTCTTTTAAACTTTTAGGACACTTTGTTGGCAATATTATAATGTAGAAAAACATTATTAAATTCATTTTGAGCCCTAATATTATGCTGTCCATTCTTCGGAAGTTAATGCTTCGAAGACGATGGTTGATAGCTTTCTCGCCTCTATTTGAAATCAAAAAAACAAAAAAATTTTGAAACTTTAAGAAAATTTCGAGGTTGCCACATAAGGGATTTAAAAAATTTGATAATCAACAATATGGCGACTTTAAGAAACAAACTTTTAACTATTAAGTACTATTCTTTTAAAGTACAGTAGATCGGGTTAAATTTGGACTAATTTAAAACTTCATACTATAATCAGTTCTAAAGCACGTTAAAAGATTAGTTTTGAGGTATAGCATGTATTCACATACTTATAGCCGATAGGTATGAAATTTCAACATTTCACCTTCTAGCAATATATGAACATTAGTTCGACCAAAGCACTCTGATGAGAGGGGCGAATTTTATCCACTTTTTTATTTCTATATGTATGGTAGTTAAATTGTAATCTTAGAGAACGTATAAGTCAGCTAGGTGTTGTTTGCTTACGTTAAAAAATCCAGAAACCAAGTTTTCATATAATCAATAATTTTTTTATTAAAGATGCAAAATTATACTAAAAATAGATAGAGTAAACATACAACTTTTTCTGATTTTTGAACATTCTTATTAGCTTTTATTACTACGAATAATGGCCTGAATAATTATAAACTCTTTTAATTTTGAAGCTTCCGTAATCAAAACTTTCCTTATCATGAACTTCAGAACTTTGAAAAAAATAATTCTATATTTGAAAATTTTGAATAAAGATACCGGGACGTATTGAATGTTCTGATAATAGAAATCTACCCGCTTTTGAGAGGTATAGGTAGACATCATTAATTTCTTTTTATTGGTGTATAATAATCAACTTTCCGCAATGTTGACGCCGTATACTGTTGTTGAAGCTATTTTTAACTAACTCATTTGAAACTATCAGTAAATTTTCAGAATAATTCTTTTTTCAAAATGACCGGAACAGAATTTAAATTACATAATCAAAATTTATTATGTGAGTGAGGATAATGTAACTACCTAAAGGAACTTTCGGTTCCCAATAAATATATATCAGGTTTTAAGAGTTTAGAAACTATTTAGACTATTTACATACCATAACTAATGTATTGAAAAGTAATATCTCCAAACCTGGATAAATTTGGTCGACAAATTTGGTGCTGGATCAAGTTTTTGAGGTCTTATCTATAAAATTATCGGCGAAATTAAAAGTATTAACAAGTACTTATAGTAAAAAGAAAAGTTTCTATAAAGATGATAGAAAATAGTCACGATAAAAAATAGACTGGGTACGATAAAGCGTTAAGAATTGTTATAAATTAAAGTAAAGATCAATGATCTGAGCTGCCTACGGTATGGAAGGATGAAAACTGCGATAAACAGGTAATCCTATATGAAGCTAAGTCGTTTACAATGTAAGCGTCGAAAGAATGATGGTAAATTTATATGTAGAATACTGTTAAATATTGTAAAATATTGTTTAAAACGTATAAAAGAAAGAAACTTTATGTATTTTTTAATATCAAATTTTATAAAGTAAGACTGAGTATAATGTAAAAAACTATTGTAAAGGGAAAATCAAGGAAAGTACAGAAAAATATGATATTAATGTGCATAAGAGCACCGACGATGTTAAAATGTACTAGAACTTAAATGAGATATAAAGTAATATGATTATTGAAAAGATTAGTGTATATAGGTATAGGTTGAAGTAAGAAAGAATGTGTGTGGTAAGAAAAAAGATTGTAAACACATAGTCAATACTAGACTAGAAAAGACTTCACTCCCCCTTCTGAAAAATTTTCAGAAGACCTTCCATAAGATCGTATATGTGATCTTATGTCCACATTCTCGTTGCCCAATACATGTCCTGCATGTCCTTGAATCCGCACTAAAGTGACTTCAATAGTCGCAGTTAGCTCGGTCAGCGACTCCACACATTTCCATACCTCTGATGACGTTACTTCCAATTAGCTGAGTGCTGAGAGGGCCGCCCGGCTATCATACGAGTAGCAGATAACTACCTCACAGCCCTTTAGCTCTTCACTAAGCATGCATACCGCAGTTTCCCTCACTTCCGCCTAAAAGATTGTAGCATGGGGGTCAAGGATAAATACTAGTTCGCGGGTACATACCCGCTAACCAGGCCGCCGCTCCAGTACCAGACTCAAAATTGCACAAAGACGCTTGGCTTATGTACAGTCGATTGCAACTGAAGTTGTCGAAAAAGTTTTTGTTTGAAACCAGGAAAAATCACTTTGTTCATTTCAGCCACTTTCCATCCCCTCTGCCTGTATTTGGGTTAGTTTCCGCAAAATGAAAAATATTACGTAGCACCCTTGGCACATGTACAGTCGACTGGAACTGAAATCGTCGAGAAAGATTTTGTTTTGGAACCAGGAAAAATCACTTTGTGCATTTCTGCCATTTTCCACCCTCTCTGATAGTACTAGGGTAGTTTCCGGAAAATTAAAAAAATTACACAAATCGACGCTCCGTACGAAGACTAGCACAGCTCAGAATTCTCAAAAACAGCTTGTTCTTTTCCAAGACCTCTTATAAAACTAGCACTTTTTAGATCCTCTAATAAATACTAATATTTTCTTAGAACCTTTGAAAAGGTGATAGTTTTTGTCTGAGAACCTGAAAACTCCTAGTTTCGTAGAAGACTTTTGATTAAAACTGTTGTTTTTTGAGAATTCTGAGTTGTGCTAGTCTTCGTACAGAGCGTCGATATACGCTTGGCATATGTACAGTCGATTGCAATTGAAATCGTTGAAAAAGATTTTGTTTTGGAGCCAGAAAAAAACACTTTGTGCATTTCTGCCATTTTCCACCCCCTCTGATAGTACTAGGGTAGTTTCCGGAAAATGAAAATAATTGCACAAATACTCTTGGCGTATGTACAGTCGATTGTAACTGAAATAGTCAAGAAAGATTTTGTTATGGAACCAGGAAATATCACTTTGTGCATTTCTGCCATTCTCCACCCCGTCTGATCGTACTAGGGTCGTTTCCGGAAAATGAAAAAAATTGCACTAAGACGCTTGGCGTATGTACAGTCGATTGCAACTGAAATCGTCGAAAAAGATTTTGTTTTGGAACCAGGAAAAATCACTTTGTTCTTTTCAGCCACTTTCCATCCCCTCTGCCTGTATTAGGGGTAGTTTCCGGAAAATGAAAAAAGATTATGTAGCACCCTGGCACATGTACAGTCGATTGCAACTGAAATCGCCGAAAAAGATTTTGTTTTGGAGCCAGGAAAAATCACTTTGTATATATGGATGTATGTAAAAAAGTTTCTACGCAGTAAAAATTAATTTCCTATATTCATACCATAACTTATGTATTGAAAAAAATGCCTTCAAACCTGGAGAAATTTGGTCGACGGGATCATTTGGAATCCCGTGGGCAGTGGATTAGGAGCTTAATAAATATGGTGATTTTATATGACGTGTTGGATCAAGATTTTGAGTTTTCTTATGGTGAAATTAAAGGTATTACCAAGAATATATAGTAAAATTTTTTTTAGAATGATTGCTTTTGCAAGTAAGAGTTTTTATGAACTCATAAAAATAAGTTTTATTTTTGGGTTCATAGGTGGTGTGCCCCCTTATCTCCGCTGGTGTTTCTATAATTATTTTACCAATTCTTTATTTTCTATGAAAGTCGTAAACGCATCATTCTAGTATTAACCCATTTCTTCCCAAGCGGCCATTTTATAGTCGATTGGTTTTTTGCCTAAAAAATTGTCGAAAAAAAAATAATAATAACCAATAGCACTTTTCTGATGTAAAATTGTCCGCTCTTTCCGATTCTGAAGTCAGAATTTTGAAATTTCCGTTGGAAAATTTCAAAATGGCGGTTTTAGACAAAAAACCTATCGACTGTAAAATGACCGCTTGGGAAGAAATGGGTTAAAATAAAGCTTGCTTCTGAATCTCGTTTTTGAAAGAATATTTCCCCTCTATCGCTAATTTCGCTCCGTACCGAGACTCTCGCCTCTGCCGAGAATCTCCTTCTCGACCGAGAATCACTGCGACTGAGAATCTCACTTTGTCCAAGAACCTCGCTCTTAACCGAGAATCTCGCTCTTGACTGATAGTCTCGCTTTGATCAAGAAACCGAGAACGTCGCGGCGACCGGGAATCTTGCTGCTACCCGAGAATCTTGCCCGAGACGAGATCTTGGTCTCTGGACAAGATTGTCCTATTTTGAGATGTGACAAAAAAATCTCGCTTGGCTCGTCGTCTCGTACATCCTTACTTTCCATCACCACGCGGAGTGTATTTCATTGCTCTCGTAATCCCTCTGCATAAGGTTTTGGATACGACCCTGAGTTAGGTTCCCTGTTTTCAACAGGCACCTGGGCCACCAGGTGATTGCTCCATCTAGGACCCTAGGTCTGAGTATTGCCGTATAAAGCCATTGGATCCTGGGGCGTTTCAATCCCCATGTATTGCCGAAAATACGCCTACATGCTGAGTAGGCACTCAGAAATTTTTTATTCTTCTTTTGAATATGTTCATCGCTATTTTTTCCAGCTCTTCTCCAAAAAAACTGATTTGCTTGAAAGGTTTTACCTGTTCTGATTCTATCTGTTCGTGAAATTGTACTCTCTTAGATGGGTTTAAGGAATTCATTGCCATGATTAGCTGCTCCCTGGCAAACACTTTCCGTAGTGGTAAAGTTGAAGGCACCCTCTATGTTATAGTAGAGCAGCCACCACCACACCCCTGTTATTCATTCCCTTGCTAATGTGGTTAACAGTTTTCTTGAGATTTCCGTGCTTCGTAACCATGTTGTCTGGAATGCAACGGCTGTACCACAATAGCACTATCCGTGACGTAACGATCTATTAGTATTTCCAATGTTTTAAAAAGAAAGGACGTAAGACTAATTGGCCTGTAGCCACCTACCCCAGTAGGCTTTACCTACCGGAAATTAAAAGCAATGAAGCAGGTTGACTTACTCCAACAGTTGGGATTCTATGATTGATCAGGCATCGGTTGTCCCCTGACCAACATGGATAATGGGCTGGAGTGCTTGACAAGCAACATCCTTAAGGTCATTGACCATCTTGCACCGCTCAAGTACTTTACGCCGAAGAGGCAGTGCCATCCGCCTTGGGTCGATGCTGACCTCAAAGATCTTTATAGGAAGCGCGACGCTGTGCATCGCCGCTTAAAAAGGACTCAAAACTATAATCTGCAGCAGGATTTTCAGAGCCTTGTAGCCCAAATCGAGGCGAGATCATCTGATGCACGCGAGTCATTCCTCCAGAGTCGAATTTTTGGAGCACTTAACATCAATAGAGATATCTGTAAGGAACTGCGTAGCCTTGGGCTACTGCCTAAACCCAAAGATGACCTTCACGGATTCACACCTGGTGAACTGAACACTCACTTTGCTTGTGTGTCCGTCTCTCGCAATGAATCTCATGAGGACTTACAAAGTATTCTTGCATCGGCGGGTGAAGAAGGTTTTACCTTTAAAGAGGTAACTCCCTCGCATATTGTTAGCTGTGGCGCATTTTTTCTCTCAGGCAACGGGTGAGAACGGCATGCCGCAGAGTGTAGTTGCAAAGGCTCTCCCTCTTGTTGCGGGACATCTTGCAGTTATATTCAACTCAACACTCTCTCATGCGGTTTTTTCTGGGACCTAGAAGCGGGCTCAATTGGTGCCCCTCAAAAAAATGAGCACTCCATCTTCTGTCCCGGACTTTCGCCCAATTGCAATCCTACTCTTCCTTTCTAAGGTTCTTGAAAAGATTGTACACGAGCAAGTTACCGAGTTTTTGTGTCGAAGAAACTCCTTGACCGGCTCCAAACGGTGTTCAAGCTCTATAACAGCACAAAAACAGCCCTGCTGAAGCTTGTACAAGATATTTAGAAAGATATTGATTCCAGCAGAGTTAGTGAAAAACAACTCCTTACAATACTCTTAATGTTCGATTTCAGTAAAGCCTTCGACACCATATCCCCCTCGAAACTTCTCAAGAAGCTGATCATTTTGGGAATGTCCAGAACGGTAGTCCAATGGTTCATGACATATATCACTGGGCGTAATCAAAAAGTGGTTACGAAAATTAACAGTGAATCAGATTGGCTCACAACCAATCTTGGCGTATCGCAGGGCTCCGTTCTGGGACCCCTTCTGTTCAGTAATTATATCAACGGTCTTCCTGAAACCCTAACATGAGAAGTGAGCCACCTCCTGTATGCTGACCATCTTCAAGTCTATACTCAGATTACCAGGGTTGATTTGGAAGTGGGCCTGGGGAGACTGTCGATCATTGCACGAGCAGTATCAGATTGGGCTAGTGACAACTGTCTGCGTCTTAATGTTGGGAAGACTCAAGCAATTATTTTTGGATCAGATGCCAATATAAGTAAAGTAAATGAGCTGCATCTTCTTGGCATTGACGTTGAGGCAGGAGTAATAATCCCTTTTTCTGAGACTATGACCAACCGCGGTGTTGTTATGGACTCGAAGCTAACGTCGAAACTGCAGATTGATGCAGTTAGTAGAAAGGTTAATTGTGCGTTATATGGGCTACGATCTTTTCGGTCCAGCACAACTGAGAAACTACGTCTGCAGCTGGCAAGAGCTCTTGCAGTCTCCTATCTTGATTACTGCTCACTGGCATACTATGATGTGATGGGTGAACTTAAATGCCGACTCCAAAGATTGCAAAACTCCTTTGTGCGCTATATATGTGGTGGTAGGAGGGACCAACACATCATGCCCTACCGGGAGAAACTTGGCTGGATGAATATCGAGGGGAGAAAGGCGTATTGTGCGGCAGTCCTGCTGTATAGAGCAGTACGCATGGGGCAGCCACCGTACCTTGCGGCCTTTTTCCAAAAAGGCGAAACTAGGTCATCATCCCGTTGGTAGGATGTGAGAGAGCTTTCAATTTCAGGGTCGAACACAAACGCGGGTCATTCCCTCAGATCGCATGGTGCGCGACTCTGAAACTAGATCCTCCGCAGCATCAGGTGCATCTATTCACTTAGTTTCTTTAAAAGATGCATAAAACGGTACCTGATGCAAGTCCATGGTGTAAGTCCGCTGCAAGCCCGGGGTACCGTGCCATGAGCGATTATGTCTAGTCTTCTTATTTCCTGCTGTGATATAAGTATTACATTTTATTTTAATTTATTTATTGTACTACCAAACACTTAGTGGCTTGAAGAACTTAGTGGAAGAAGACAGATTTTCAAGACTACAATTTAACTATGTAATTTCTATATATGTATAATAATGTGAGGTACTTTGTACCCACTAATGTATTTTGTAATTTGTTCTCTTGCTCAAAGAATAAAACTTTTTCTTATCTTATCTTATTCTTATCTAATAGTTCTCCCAGCTGCTCCCTGCTCTCCTGATTTCTCTATATATAAACAAATTATTGCAAAATAATGTATACATATACATGAGTGAAAGAATTTCTTGTATTTTGTATAAATAATAAATATTTTGTTTTTTTTACAACTTTATCTTTTAACCCTTTTAGGGGCACATTTTTTTTTTAAATTTTCAAAAATTTTATCAAAAAAACTAGCGTGCTAAAAAATTTGAAAAAAATATATATTATAGAGCTGGACACGGACTATAGATAAATAAAATTTCAGAGCTCTAGAGTTTTTCGTTCAAGAATAAACGATTTTTTACGAAGAAAAACGAGTTTTTTGTGATTCAATTGTTTATAACTATTTATAAATAAATAAATTTGCATACTTTTCTATACAAAACTTATAACTTATCATCTCAAGAGTCCAAAAAGTACTCACACGCATAGGAGCACTGAAAAATACGTCCGAAATACAGAAAAAACTGAAAGCAAAAAGGTGGTACGTATACGTACCACTGCCCCTGAAAGGGTTAAGCAAATTGATTAAACAATTGGAATTTAACAAATCTGAAGCCCGATTTGGAATCAGCGATTTCTAAGAACATTAAAATCATATATACAGTTTATATATGCAATGAACCAGATCCTTCGGTCTGTCAAACATTAGGGTTATAAACAATAAACAAATTAATAATTATTTATTTATTTATTTATTTATTAATGAATAAACGGGCTATGTAGCCCTTTACAATAGTAAATATAAGATACATTTGGTGGCGCAAACAGTCACGGACTGACTCCTAAATTTTACACTGATCACATTATATCGACAGTAAAATGCGATCCCTTGGTTCCGCTTTGAGATGGCAAATACACAAAAGAAAACCCAAGTAGACAAAATCTAAAGTATTGAGCAACGTAAGTATAATAAGAAAGATACAGAGTAGCAGATAAACAGATCGACTAGAACGAGCTACAGAAACTGTATATTAAAGATTTGAACCTTGACTTAAAAATATCAATAGAGGATTCATTTCTGATATCTGCAAGAATTCCACCTACGCTTCACTCTATTCAAGCAGAAGTTAAAACTGCAGTTCGTTCTAGAGACACCCTCCACAACTTCCCGAGGGTTACGCAGAGTATATGGTATATGTCGCCGTACTAGGGCACTACTTAATATGCTGAGTCCATGGTTCTGTTCATTAGTTTGAAGGCTAGAATGCAGTCATGATATTGATGCAAAGATTTGATCGAACCAATATTTAATTCTCTAGCTAATTCATCATATTCGTGATCAAATTGGTGCATCGGCTGAATTGCTGGATTTTGGAAAGCTCAGGTAGAGGGTAAAAACTATGATAATACATACTTAAAATTGAAAATAATGCCAAAAACGCGCTTTCAGACATAAAGTTCATACATTGAATTATTATTTAAGTTATTACAGGATTACAGAATTTTAACTGCATAAATAAACCAAAAAGAAAATTTCAATTACTTTTTCTTGTAATTTATGTAGTGAAAATACTTACATACATCAAATAATAGTATAATATGTCCTTCTTTTTGCCTTAAATCTATATTTTTGCATAATTTTTCACTTTCACTATGTATTCTTATGCTCTTGACCCACTATCTAAGCTTCCCAAGCTGGCCGCACGGACGGCGCCAGCGGTAGGTCTTAACCAGGCGAATTTGTTGTCCTCTTAGTGACCGAAGCCGGATTACCGACCGCAGGAAAACCGAAAAACCCTTTTTGCTTCAAGTTCACCAATCCTATCAACCCGTGACTTGTTGTATCCTACAGCTACTCTAAATAAAGAGACCATATATATATATATATATATATATATATATATATATATATATATATATATATATATATATATATATATATATATATATATAGACTAATCTAAATGAACAAAACCGATAATGCACCGAAATAAAACTTAAATATCCCAATATTTTCAAACATAATAAATATAATAAATATAATGATAAATAATAATAATAATAATAATAATAATAATAATAACAATAATACGGACATAAACAATAAACAATATCAAATATAGAATAGAATTGGAAAGATCGAAGGTTTGTTTCAGAACTACAGCGGCTAGGGAGAAACACCCAAGTCCAATCGAGTGCAGGCGAACGCATATTGCCAAACCTACAGTACCAAGAAACTCTCAAGGCCAGACGTACGAGACAAGACAGACAGTACCAAGAAAGCCGCGCACATTTAGAGGAGGTGTGTAATTGACCTTCGGACGGTGTATAAAAAGGAAGCTGCCCGCTACTCTGCAGCTCACTCTCCCTGGAACCTTTCACGCATGCAGAACCTCCGACTAAAGTCAACGATATTATATTTCAAATTAAACAAATTAAACTGATTATTTTTCGAAGTCATTATTAAACCTTTATCTAATATTGTACAAGTTAATTTTTGAATATTAAAATATAAATTAAAATTCGAATAAAGCTTGTCATTTTAAATCCTTGCTCAAGGGGTTGTTCCGAATGGAGCTCTGGCAGTTTATACGAAACTTTAGGTTTGGAAGGTTGATACGTTATTGCCGGAGCTGCTGCCGGAAAATCGTTCCACATATTACATCCCAGGAGTAGTACAGCGCTATTGATTATTACTAACGAGCCCTATTTAGGTACTTGACGACAAGGGCTACTCTAGCTATAAACGCGCAACGACAGTCACAACATGCGGCAGGTAGAAATATAGAAGGAAGTAAAAGCTCGTAGCACAGAATGGGTGGAATGGATACGTGCGGCCTGCCTTTATGTATAGTCCCTGATTAACTCATGCTCCGCGGGCGGCGTAGCTCGACAACGCGTGACCCCTTCTCTGCTCGTCCTCTCATGCTGGGCGAAAACTTTAAACGCGTTTTTCTCGAAACGGGTTTTTTCAAACTGGGCGCACTCATAGCTTCAACACCATTGCATGGATCGACTTGCAATTTTTACTTGTTTTATTAACAATTTACTACTCTTCTTTTAGTCGAAAATTCATACGTTTTGTTCAGAAGTGCACAGTTGCTACAAAAATTGGAATAAAAAAAAAATCCTACGTACTTCGATAGCTATTAGTATGTAGTTTCAGAAAATTTTGTTCTAAGAAAGGAGAAAAATGATACAATTGTCTATTATTATGTATTATGTCTATTGCAATTTGATCTCGAAATTGTCAAATCTCGCTTGCGCCTCTTCCCGTCACAAGAAAAATAATCTTCGCTTTGTTCGTTCGATTGCATTTGCTGTATATAGTTTGAGAAGTCAGAGTATTTGTAACATGTAGTTGCTTTACAAAAATAATTGCTTTCTTAACTAGAACAAAATTTTAGCATGGAAGACAACGTCAATATTCATAAAGTTTTTCTTAGTGCACAGTTGCTACAAAAATTGGAATAAAAAAAAAATCCTACGTACTTCGATAGCTATTAGTATGTAGTTTCAGAAAATTTTTGGTTTTTTGTTCCAGCTCTCACGGTTTTCGAGGAATTGGTGCGCCCGCGGAGCACCTTCAAAAAAATCTTTTTCCGCAGATCTGCTGTAACGCCGCCATTTTGTACAAAAATTATAATAAAAAATTTTTTTTTCATACATCAATATGTGTTAAATGAACCATCTAAATACGAATACTATTCCTTTTCCCATAATCCCAGAATAAATTGTCAAAATTAGGCCTTTTTTTCGGCCTCTAGAGTGGTGTTATCCCTTAAGGAGTTGGGGTGAAGGTATTCATGTACATTCAGAAAGAAATAGCCATTGTTACGCGTGAAGGCGGCGATCGCGTATTTAGCTCGGATCTTAGGTGGACGTAGCGAAGAAGCAAGGTAGGGTGTATCTTAGGTGGAAGTAGCGAGAAAACAAGGTGGGGAGGGTATGTATGTGGATTTTTCCAAGGGAGTGGTGAAGTCGGTCCATCGTTACTGTTCTTAATTGCTGGGTGGGACTGGTCAACGGTACTCTGTCGTTTCAGCTGCCGTTCCATGTGCCGTTAGCACGTGTCGATGTGTTGACGCTGGCGTTCGGCGCCCGCCGGTGATAATCAATACAGAGTCTTTTAGGGTTGCGGTGACCTGGTGGGTGTGGAGGTAGTCTGCCTTGTAGGTCGGGTACCGTCTGTTGGTGAAGTAGAGCGTGTTGGTTGCTACTAATGATAACTTCGGACGCGCGGTATGACTGTATTGTTGTTGATGGTAACGCATGAGCATGAGGTAAGTGACGTGTTGCATCCATTAAAGTACACTCGACAAGGGGAAATTTCTGGTCGAATGCGTTTGAATTTTTTTTAAATACTGCAATTTCATTGGGTCTTTCTTAGAGTGGAACCCTCGTTCACTCTACATTTAGAGCGAAAATTTAACTCCAAGAAATTCAGAGAGAACATACCATTAAGCGCACTTTTAGGATTTAAAGTGTCATGGCCGAAGCAAAGCAGTTTTGACGATTTATTGTTTCCTAAATAAACATACATAGCGAATGAATTTTAAAAATAATTATAACTATCAATTTTACTAAAAAAAAGTGCTTGCAAAGGTTTTATATGTAATACTGAATGAATAAAAAGTTGGCGGCTCTTCGAGCCTTTGGGGTGCCAAACTATGCCTTGCGATGGATTGAGGACTATCTGAGTGACAGAAAGCTTTTGTACGAAACGGACGAAGGACTCAAAGTCAGACCTGTCACGGCCGGCGTGGCGCAGGGGTCGATTTTGGGTTCGGATTTCTGGTTAGTATTATATGACGCAATGCTGAGACTCCAGATGCCGATCGGGGTGTCGCTGATAGGATGCGCGGACGATGTAGCGGTGGTAATAGTTGCGCGCGACGTAGATACTGCCCAGTTCCACCTGACCGTGGCCATGCGGCGCATACTTCGCTGGATGCGTGAGCACGGACTACGGCTAGCTTTATATAAGACGGAAGTAGTATTGCTGACTAGGAAACGAATCCAGACAACAATGGACATAACGGTAGGTGACGCGGTGGTGAGGACGCGTCCGGCGGCTAAGTATCTGGGGGTGACCCTAGACAATAAGCTGACCTTCGCTCTTCACCTCCGAATCACGGCGAATAGGGCGGCGAAACGGGTAGCCGAATTAAGCAAGCTCATGGCCAACGTGCGCGGGCCACGACCTGCAACGCGCAGACTGCTCATGTCAACCACGAACTCCATTCTCCTCTACGGAGCGGAGGTCTGGGCCGATGCCATGAGCAAGGAAAAGTATAGAAAGTGCATAGCGGCGGTGTAGCGCAAGGGAGCACTTCGAATAGCAAGCGCGTACAGAACGGTTTCAAGGGCAGCGATATTCGTTATCGCCGGAGTTATCCCCGTATATCTGCTTGCGCAAGAGCGAAAGCGGATATACGAGCGGAGCCACGAGTTCGGGAGGGCCCGCGCAGCAACAGAAGAGAGGGAACGGACAATGAAGGCGTGGCAGGACGAATGGCTGGGTGAGAGGCAACGACCACAACCACGTCGACAGCAACAGGCACGATGGTCCTACGAACTAATATCGGAACTGGCTCCGTGGCTGGGCAGGCAATTCGGGGAGGTGAGTTTTTACCTCACCCAGTTCTTGTCTGGGCACGGATACTTCAGACAATACTTACACAGAATGGGGAAGGTTAGAACGCCGGCGTGTACTTACTGCGGGCACAACAAAGACGACGCGGAACACACGTTTTTCGTGTCCCCGCACTGGACCGAAGAACGACGAAGACTGGAGACCATTACGGGGCCGACAGCGCCCGCCAACATTGTTGCAACGATGTTGGAGAGCAAAGACAAGTGGGACGCGGTAGCATTGTATATCGAAAAGGTCCTCCGCGCGAAACGGGAAGACGGATGCTTGGCCGACGGGCCAGGCTGACGAAAAGACAAGACAAACGAAACTTGGCAGGACTGACTGAGGACGAAAGAAGAAAAAGACAGGCGGCCCCCCACTCGAAGTAATGCGAAAGCGGTACCGGGTGGGGGGCGTTCGCGGCACACTCGTTTTTAGTGGGTAGGACACGGCGGCGAGCCCGCCTCGGCTGTAATCCGGCATTGAGCACGGACATTAGTTGAGGATGGACAGCGCGCCAGTGGAGTCCCACACTACCACCCCAGAGTGCAGGAGCTCAGGGGATGGTGTCCATGATGATTTTTGCGAGATATAAAAAAAAAAAAAAAAAAAACGCATCAGCTTGAGGTAAATGCCGCGTTGCATACATTGAAGAACACTCGACGTGGGAAATTTCTGATCGAATGCGTTTGAATTTTTTTGAAATACTGCAATTTCTTTAGATTGAACACACGTTCTCGCTAAGCTCATTGGAGGATTTCAAATGCATCCCGTTAATCAGCTGATGAATACTGCGCTTCTTTGGTAAACAATATTTGTTATATATGTACGGTGGTAAAATGAACATTAACACATCCTGTTAAATCTAATAAAACTATATAAATATACTGAATGTGACAATAAAGGGCCAAAACTTTTTAAATTGTCTGTTTTACATGTTATACATACTAATAAAATTATGTAATATACAATTATGTTATAATACTATTTTTTATAATGGTATAAAATAGAAGTCTCATAATATAATGAGCCTAAGTTAACCTCACTCTCCCATGTACGTGTATAACTCCGCCATTTATATCTTTCAGATGTTATTGATGCATTCAGCCATGAGCATATAAGTATAATGGTACGAATAAGTAAAGCTATAATAAAATGAACTGATAACTATAAATTAATGGATAATTTACATCAGGGATCAAGGCACGATTGTCCTCAGAAGCTCAGTATATATCAGCTGATTATCGAGTCAGCTGATGTGGAACGATTTTGTGGCAGCAGCTTCGGCAGTTATATTGGGATCTGACACGAGGGTGTGACCACTATATATAGTATACATAATTTCGGGCTTGCCTGCGCCATGTTGACGTGTCAACCAATCACGTTCGAGAATATCCAGTCCTCGTCTTGTAAAACGTTTGAAATCAAACTTTGAGACATTCAAAAATAATGTTGGAAAGCGTTTCAAAATCGTCTGAATGTTTGCAGATTCGTTCCACATAAAGCATTGTAAATCCGTTTTTATAGCGTTTGAAAAACTCTGCGAGGACTTAAAAACGTTTTTAAACTGTTTAAATTGCGGACGTTCAGACGTTTTTCCAGTGTTTTTCAAACGTTTTTCCAACTTTATTTTTTAACGTCTTAAAGTTTGGTTTCGAACGTTTTAAAACGTGTTAAAGACGTTTTGGGTTATCAGGGTAAAGTTATTGCAAAACAACTTTTATTTATAGATAAAAAATGGTTGAGATATAAACTGCTTCTTACGCATTCATTTGTATCGTAAACCCATAGAAAAAATTCTTCTATATTCTTAACACCATTATAAAGAAATTGTAATAATTCATTATCTCCATTAAGTTTATTTAATGTATTTGATTATTTCTTTATTTAATTTAATTTTTTGCTTATTTAAATAACTGTATTTTAGAGTAAAAAGAGTTATAATTATTTAAAGCATCATGAACATTGAAAAATTAATGAATCTTAAGGGAAATTCATATTTTTACATAATTAAATAAAAGCAATTTTTACCGAATTTTTAACGGAAGTCTAAAACTGCATATTTTACTGAGGGAAATGCTAAACACAGAGTTGGAGTGGCGTTAGCACTTATTAGTTCATACAGAAATCACTCTGAGGCTAGGGATTTAGCAGAATATCTTTAAACGAGTTTGATTAATTTTTTAATTTTAACATAATTTAATTAATATTTTTAAACCAAGTGACTAAACCGAAGTCTCCTTATTTTTAACACGCAAGTAAAATGTTTATGTACCAATTAGGTATATTCATTTGATGACATATAGTTAACACACTCCGGGAACACGTTCAAATTTACCAGGATGTATTTTCAATAAAATAAAATATGTGCTATGTTTAATTTTAAAAAATTTAAAAATAACCCAAAATTTGTTCATATGCTTAGTGTACCATCATTATTATGCAATGTTCTAAAGTACTTAAGAATGATGTAATTGCCAAAGTTGTATGGAATTCAAGAGTTATAACTTTATACCGCACTCGTTACATAACGTACTATAAAATGATTACAATTATGTTAGATGACCGAAACCGGAGCGATGGTCACAAACGGTACATTTACCCTACCTTCCATACAACGGCACAGTAATTTATACAGTTTGATACAGATTAGCACAGATGCTGAAAAAGAAGCAAAAATAGTTACAATAAAATGTATAGGTACCTATTTTAATGTTAAATTTGTTCTCTGTGCGTCTCGATCTTGCATTAAAAAACTTTAGATGAACTTTGCAGATGAACAATTAAAAAGAGATACTTTAATTTAAAAAATAGGAATAATACAAAAACACACGGTGGTTGAATAACACACTATATTTTACTTTATGTGATATGCGGGGAATGTTAATTGCAAAATTGTTACTGACATAAAAAATAATCACACTGCTATTGGTGACTCAACTCTTGTATTATATCAGATTGAGGAATTTTGAAGAAGCAGCAGAATATTGATGTCCGGTGTCGCGTCGTTGGACGAATCTACACTTGTAGTACAAAGTGCAACTATTTGATATGACTACTATGTATTGGAATATTGAATAATATTCAAATGGAATACTGCAATACTTAGTAAAATATTGAATAATGTTTAACTTGTAATTAGTTCTTAGTTCAAACTGTAATCTAATAACTGAATACCACTATAAATTCGAGCCGCAATCTTCAAAATAATCAAAATTAAAAACTCTTAAACTTACTTATATCGTGATCCTACTTTGATAAAATATATATGTATAACGTAAACTTGAATATCATCCTTAAAAATGAAAAACAATTTTCGATTTAACATGAAGTATCATTTTGATAGAAGAAAAACTAAATTATTAACCTTAGAGTCTATTGTTGGACGGTATCAATTTAATATTTGCACAACATAATAACAATTATTATTTCATCAACTGAATAAAAAAATACACAAAATACTAATATATTATAATTATAACAATCATTTTTAGGATACACGATAGAGTCCTGCCCAGATCGAAGTCAATTGCAACAAAAGATATATATTTGTTTATTTATAATAATTGTATATGTATAATTATTTCGCGAGCGCGAGGCGCTTTGATGCGTCAATTTTCTCACTATCTCTTATCTTTCTCTTACTCATTCTTTCGTGCGTTTCGCCAAACAAAAATTTTTTCATCGAAGTCTCCGGCCTGCTAAAAAGTCGTCTACCGAGCCGAGGGTGCTTTCAGCCCCTCTCCGATCGACTCTTCGCTGACTTTTTTCGCACGCACTTGGACTTCGACTCGTCGGGTATCGCTGTAAAATATGATCGGAATCGGTCATAGTCGCATTGACAAAATATAAGCGCGAGAAAAGTTGGCGCATCGACGCGTTTTGCGAGTATATAGCTTATACAAGAAGAAAAAAATATACAACAACACTGACGTGGCCAGGCTAAGCTTTCTGAACATTTTATGTTTGAGGAATAAGAAAAAAACGAAGAAAACATTTACTTATAGAATATCAATCGATTGACCTTCGTAACATTTACGCTTATCTTTTTTTCATAATAATAATAATAATAATAATTAATAATGCTTAACAAAGTACACAAGTTTCAAATATAATTCGTCGCTCTATAGCTTTATACTTCTTATTTTGTATGTCGTTGAAGTTTGGAACATTCTTGGAACTAAGTACGAAATTTTTATAATAGCCCATGAAAGAATTTGCCAGCAGTGATAGTTCGGGCTGATTCTGGCTGAATATTTTATGCCAGTAAATTATTTTTCGGTGCTGAATCAATAAAAGGATTATATCATTTTGATAAGAATGGGCCAGTAAAAAGAATCGATGTTGGCCTGAAAAACGCCTTAGAGTCGGTGCAATACTTGTTGCCGGTATTGAAAGAAAACAAAAAATTGCGAAATCGTCAAGCGTAACTTAACCTACTTTTTAGGCTGGTTTTTAATAAAATATTTATTTAATTTACGATTACTAAGCTTACGTGAAATTTTCGGCCGCGCGATAGTAATCTGTAGTTATGATTATTACACTAAAGTTTGAGTGAAGTGTCTCGCGTGTGCCTAAAAATTTATATTTCATGTACAATTTTGAATATATCAAGAAGAGAAGTGTTGTACTGGTCCGTTCTTATCATGCCCGTTACATCTCAGTACTGGACCTCTAACATTTGCAAGTACTGATAGTGTCGGCAACTAATACTCGAACAGTATTTTGCCGAGAGTAAATTCTTCTATGGGTAGATAGATAGATAGATATACGATTTATTTGTCAATTTTGGCAAAAATACATTACATAAAAATTGTTATTTTGTCATTACATTGAGTCTTTGATCACTATCACAGTTCGTCAGTGTATAAATATAAAAAATTGTTGCACAAATTTGTCATTATCTAATATCACAGTTTGTTTATATCACAGTTCCATAACAATTTCTGAAAGTTTACTCATTCTTGCATACACGTACATCCATCACGTCACAATTTAAAAACAATTACAATTCAGCCGATACATACACTCATCACACACGCAGATAAATTTACTCTTTATTAAAATATACATGGTTAGGAATATCGATATCTGTAGGAGCGCCTATAGGTTCTGTTCTTTAATATGAAAAAGTTGTGTGATTTTTTAACTCTCCTTGAACTTTATAAAGATACATTAGTTTTATAATTGTATATTTATAGTTTTCGATGATATATTAGTAATATATTTTCTGTTGTATTCATTATCGTATAATAAGTACTTATTATTGAACAAAATAATAAATAAAATCTTAAAATATGGATAGATAATTATGAAACATTAAATTATTTATAAAAATAAATTATGCATTAATAACTTTGAAAAGTTCGTTAATTTTCTAACTGCACAACAAAATATCTCAATATGAAAATTAGTTATCAAACTTGTTAAATGCGATAGATGCAATTTTTTATTAGTAATGAACAAATTTTTTAGCTACGTAATAACTAGAAAATAAAATACTTAGTAATTATAAAAAAACCTTTAACATATCAGAACATACTAGGTAAATGACCAAAATTATAATTTATATCGAATTAAAGTGTATTAGGTCATAGATGGATACCGTAAATTTAGTATCTAATAATTTCAAGGGTAAATTCAAGAGAAGTTGAAAACTATCTTTTTTATGCATGCAGGTTATAAAGAATATAAGTAACTATAGGCGTGCCTATATATATATATCGATATTCCTAACCCATTACCAGTCGCGCTGTTGAAATACAATTAACTTAAAAGGACTTTCCACATAATAGATTACAGAAAATATACAGAATTTATTTCTAAAGGATTTAGCGGGATCAAGATATTACTTAAAATAATATTGAAGATTTCGTTGGTTTTTGTACCATTTTTTGTAATAAAAATTACTTTCCGCGTGATAAAATTAGATGAGAAAAATCAAGTACATATATCACATTATGTGAAATCGATCATATAAAGTATTAGCGATTTTAGAGTTTTAGATTATGCAATAAAAATTTAAAATCACTCAAATTTAGGGTTTTTTGAATCTATAAATACCTTTCACATGATAAATACTGATGAAACTTGGCTAATATATTGATTAAAATATTGCCGATGTAATGCATAATACGTTTTTAGGGTCAGGGCTTAACATCAGAAGTAATCGAAATTATTTACCTATTTTAAGTTATTTTTATACTATCCACATGTTAATTTCACTAAAACTCCGCACAATAGATTCTTTAATCATTTAAAATCTATTGGCCACGGAATTAACGGGTTCGCGCTTCTTAAACACCTATAATAAAAATTTCGTACTTAGTTCCAAGAATCTTCCAAACTTCCACGACATTATTTTGTCTTATAAAAGAGCATTCACCATCGTAGAAACTAAAACATACAACGTGCTCGTTCGAACAATTGCCTCGTTCTTTCTTCTTCTACAAAAATATTATAATCTAATTAATTAAAAAAATAAAAATTACAACTCCACCATCGCCTCGAATTCAGCACGACGCGTCGCGCAAAAGGTGTATTTAAATATTTTTTCATTTTCTCCCCTCTTGTTTTTTCCTCGTAAAGTCTAATCGAAAACTAAACTATCGCGCAACGCCTCAAAACGGTCACTTCCTCTTTTTGACACTCGCACACAATAAAAATATTTTGTCTTTCACTATATAATAATATGCGTTCGAGCGGCCTTTCAATTGACAATGGAATGTGTAGTGTATATATCTCATTCATTTCACATCATTTTTGCTCAAACCTTCATGATACACGAAGTATTAAAAATGTTTTTAAAATACCTCATAGCAATTATATTCACAAAACTTACAAATCACATCTATGTAGGAGATGTAAGATTGCCGACCGTTTGGACCTCGATAAGGAAAAAAGTCTTCATGCGTCCACACGACCTTTATCTTTAAAACTACGGTAAAAGATTACATCTCTTGTTCTAAGAAAGGAGAAAAATGATACAATTGTCTATTATTATGTATTATGTCTATTGCAATTTGATCTCGAAATTGTCAAATCTCGCTTGCGCCTCTTCCCGTCACAAGAAAAATAATCTTCGCTTTGTTCGTTCGATTGCATTTGCTGTATATAGTTTGAGAAGTCAGAGTATTTGTAACATGTAGTTGCTTTACAAAAATAATTGCTTTCTTAACTAGAACAAAATTTTAGCATGGAAGACAACGTCAATATTCATAAAGTTTTTCTTAGAGTAGCTAAGATATTATCACGTGTAAATTTATTGTCACTTATTATATTTGTAAACATTGTAAAAACTCTCGAAAACGTAAATATATTTAGTTAAAAAATAATTTCTTCGAACCATCCTTAGAACATTCTCATCAGTCAAAGGCCGTCGTAAACGTACTAAAACAGAGATTCGCCATTCATATAAAAATAACCGACGATCAAAGCGCAATAGATGTGAAAACACTTCCAATACGTACGTCGAGTTTTTTCGCCATCCCGACGAACCAAACCATATGCGTAACACTTGAAAATATTGTAAAAGAATCTAATACTATTTTATATTTTAATACCAATGCTCGCGATATTGCAGCATTTTACAACCGACGCAAAAACAACTTAAGAACTACATACGGAAAAATAAAAATTTTCCTATATAATTTTCTATATAAGCTGATGTCAGTCAAAAATACCTTCGTAATAATAGAAACATAACACGTAACTGATATACAAAAAAAATAAGAGTCAACGGCCGGGTCAAGCTCGCGCCGCTTCAGGTGCAGCTGGGGCTGCTCCTTGTGTTGCACGCTGGAGGGCTTCATCTCGGCTGGCACCTCGTAGATGCTCGCCGACATCTGCGTCCCCGTTCCCGTCGTCGCAATGGTGTTATTGCCAGAATTCCATCGTCTTCTCCATGTTCACGGTGTCATACATCGGATTGCTGAAGTCGCGGTTCTTGTTCGATACTTCATCGAGGTTGTGTTCGATGTCCAACGACTCCTGCGGAGAAGATAGAGAGATGAGGTTGGGGTGTGGGTTTGGTTTTCTATGTTTGTTCTTGCAGGTTTTTGTGGGTGAAATAGTGTAGAAAAGTAGTCAGAAAGGTGTAAGGAATTTGGGAAAACATGAAAAGGTGGAAAGAAGTATGAGAAAGTGTCAAAGGAATTATGGAAGGTGTTAAGAAAAAGTAGTTAGGGCAGCGCTACTGCGCTAGCGCGGCTACTGCGCCAACCTACAGCGCCACCTATCGGCGATCTGTTTTACCGACCGAGATGGCTCTGTTTTACCGTGCGTCGCGAATTACTATACCGCCTGCTATGGTTATGTTTTACCATGCGACGCAAATCATGCGCCACCTATCAGCTATCTGTTTTACCGATCGGGATGGCTCTGTTTTACTATGCGACGCAGCTCATGCACCACCTATCAGCGATCTGTTTTACCGATCGGGATGGTTCTGTTTTACAATGCGACGCGACCTACTACACCGACCGTGATGGTTCTGTTTTACCATACGACGCGACTCCCGCGCCACCTATCCGCGACCTACTACACCGACAGTGATGGTTCTGTTTTACCATGCGATGCGGCTGCTGCGCCACCTATCCGCGACCTATTATACCGATAGTGTTGGTTCTGTTTTACCATACGTTCTGCGCCATGTTGACGCGGGCGGCCGGCGTTTGCCTGCGCCGCGGCAGTGCGTCAATCTTTAATGGGAGGGGGAATGTCGGATGATTGATAGGTGGGTATGAGAAGGGATATACGAATAAATATAAGTAATAATTTTTTAATACATATTTTTATTCTTATACGTATAAATATATAATTATAATAATTACAATACATTTTTTCAAACAAGCATTTTTACATCACCACTTATAGGATTATACTTTACAATACGATCATGTAATATCAAGCAGTAGGCTGTTGTTTCTTCAGGTATATTTTCTTTAGTTTCACACTCAAGACGGACATCAACAGCTGCTTGTTTCAAAGATTCGTTCTGCTTAGAACAATCGATGACAATAAGCGGTGTGTAAGAAAGAAAATCTGATTTGTTTAATAGAGGATCTATACCTTTATCAAAATAGTAGGCACTCTGAAAATGTGCCTACATATCATACAGTAGTGCATACTGACTATTAGTAACGTTGAGATTATGATTACCATATGGATAATTTTGAGAGTTAAGGAAAAGCTTAACATTGCTAAAATTACAGTGATCGAAATGACTAGCATTAATTCTACGTTGACTTTTTCTTTTTCTTTGAAATCTAAAACGACAAAGCGTGGCTTTTCTAGCTGGTTTGATGTTTTTACTGTCCACACATGTTGCGTAGTTGTTGAGAGTACAGGATACTCATATAATTCCCAAGAGCGAAAACTCATAGCAATGGGTGTATCTTTTTGGATGTGACTAAAAGGTTGAATCTTACGTCTGTCGGACAGTACTACGTAAGGCATAAGCCACTCTATTCATGAGAGCACAATTTCATATCTTCATACGTAGGTCTTTGATCGACTTGTATTCGATTTTGCACAACAGCATTCAAGTCGCTTCTCGATCTCATGAGAATGAGTTCATGTTTAACATTTACGATAATTTTACGATAATCCTCTACAAAACCGAAGATCATTGATAAAGGTATGGTTATATCAAAGTTTCCATTTTCATCAGTTATTTTTCCAGTCTCCGCAACACTAATCCATCCAGAATTTTCAAGATATTTACTCTGACTTGGTGAAAATGAAATGAAACCTTTTATTAAGGTAGTCAGATCAACAAGCTTACATCTATCGATCTCTATAGAATTAATCTCATATCGCATTTCTTCAAACAGGTGACAGATAGCATTATTAACAAGCTCAGTGTTTGCCACTGCAGCACCGTTTGTCTTCACTAGTTTACCGCAAATATGCAGAGAACTTTTGGATGGTAACAAACATAAGTCTTGATGTTGAATCGATATACGTATTTCATCGCTGTTGTTGAACGATAGCGATGTATAAGGTTGATGCGCATAAATCTCATAGTGCGCAATCGATTCATCAAATACAACTGGGGTTCATACACTAAGAACATCCTCCATCTTTTTGCGGTATCCAATGACATAACAAATAAATATACACGTTATTTTTTTAGTTTTATCACCTATTTTGTACGATACCCTTTTACCTCGACGTCTTTTGCAGTGACTGCTCTCAGACCGAGACTTTGTAGAAACTGAATGTTCTGTCCTGTTTGACGACTGGGTGTTGACTGAGTGTCTGACGACAAGATGAACTGTTAATATACCTTTTTTCCGACTTAGTGTTAAAAATAATACCCATTATGAAGGAACCTTCTTTAAATGTAAATGAATCGTTATTACTTCACCTCGAAGGTTGACTAGATCACCGTCTTGATCTACTATACATACTTGTAAGTGATCAATATATTTAACAGATATAGGTAAGTATATAATTTGTTTAGGAACCTCAATTATTTTGTACCCTGGAGGCACTGCAGGAAAAAATTCATGGATCGTATGCACTTTTTTCTAATTGATGTATGCTCCGGACGTAATGTTACATTTAACTCGTAGAGCGTTTACTTTTAGAATGGCTACAGGCAAGTCAGAGTTGAGACTTATATAAGGTTTCAGAAGACGTTGAGTAAAACCTAGTAGACGACCAATACAATCACTTGGTTGGAAATCTATTTCATAATTACTGGTAATAATACTAGGTAATGTATTATTATTCGGTTTAATACTAATTTTAATATTTTTTTGGTCTAGAACACTTTGTAAAGTACGTTCAATGTCTTCTATTTCATAGCTACCTGTAGGCAGTTCAATGACCTAATTTTTTTTTTTTTTTTTTTTTTTTAACGTCGCCATGTTTGTGCTTCCATGTGGTGCTAATCGACGACGGAGGTCTGCGGTGTGTTTGTAAACAAAGCACATGTAATTTTTACAGTGGTGCTTGTATCAAACGGCACAGACTAGGATTCGAACCCGGGTCACCGGCGTCACAGGCCCTTGACCAATGACCTCTTGACCAACATAAAATTTATTACAATTATAGTCTACGTTTGGTATAGAATTGAAAGTAAGTAACTCAACCAAACCAAGAACGTACATTTTATCAGAGTCGAGTTCTATTGGGGGAAAATAATGAGTTTCAAGAACTGAAGAAGTCCCTGATAGGCTAAGAGTCAGTGATTCAATCATGTTAAACGAATGCAAGAAACTAATACTATTTTAGAGTGACTTCTTCTTATATAAACAGAAATTTTCTATTGAATTGAGCTGATTGCTTAAAAATTTGAGACAAAGGTGTCCGAATACAAAAGTGTCAAATTCCTGATATCTTAGATAATTGTACTAGATTTCAGCAGTTTTCCAGTAATTCACGAGATCTACAGGAGGTTGTAAATCACCAAAACTGTCAAAGTACGTAATATTTTTACCAATTTTACGGTAAGCTACCCAGTGCGTGCCGGATCCACTCTTATCATCGAGGTTCATAATTGCTGATTCTCGGTAGCGACTACCACTCATAGGTAATGCATTTCTCATAAATACTCCTCTAAAATTAGGTATTTTCATTAAGAGTGTATACTTTTGTAAATCATGATCAGTTAGTGGTCGTCGTGGTAGTCTTACTTCAACAAAGTTTTTTTTTCTTCGCAAAACTTTTTGCAACATTATTCGTTTTTTTTTTACATTTGTATTTTGTTTGAAACAAATACCGTAACCTTTTTGATGAGGTTTTAAGTATAGACCTTTACCCAGAGCCAACATTTCCATTTTTTTATTATGTCTTTTTTGCTCTTCCATTTGTCTTTTAGCAGCATTCGCTTTATTCACAGCTTGAGCGATACCAGCAGCTCCTCCTGCTAATGAACCTACAGCACTAAGATCTGCGAAAACAGGAATAAGCGCTGGAAGGAAGCCTTCTACTTTAGGAACAGGTAATACACGTGGAATACTTATATTACGTTTTCCGATAACATTCTTTATAGGTTTACGAGCTGCCATTAGAGCAGATTTAATGACAGTACGTGAATCATTACTAGAAACAATTGTAGTTGTCTTTATTAAATTCTTCAAAGCTAACATTTTATTCTTAAGATTTTTTCTTCTCTTACCAAGTCCCATACCGAACTTGGATATTGCTTTCATGATGTTAGTAACAGCTAAAGCAGCTGCTTTCTCACGTAAATTCGCGTCGCTGGACTTTACTCGCTGCCACGCTTTCTCCGCTAAAACTCGATCGGCAACGTTTCTTGCTTGAATATTTTCACGATGCTTCCAGGGTCTCCGCGAGCTAATCTCTCAGATAACTTAGTACCCGGTCCACAGTACTGATAACCTGGTATATGGAGTTCAATAGGTAGCTTATTTATCAATTTGTTTACCAAACCAGAACCCTTATGAACGATCATAACTGTATGAAAGTTTCTTCATGACTGACGCAAAAGCTATAAATTTGAGCTTTTATAGCTACAGCCTTTAGTTGAGATCAAGTCTCGAAGCAAGATGGACTTTAAAGAACAGTCACTAAAATTACCAGTAATAAATTTTGATGTTCTTACAGAATCACCTCGTAAATGTTATAAACGTCATGGAAACTTACTACCAGATAGCATTCCTGCCGTATTCTGTGGACCATCTAACTGTGGAAAAACTAACGCTTTATTATCTCTAATAATATATCCTAATGGTCTAAAGTTTGAAAATAATTATTTAACTCAAAATCACTTAATCAACCAAAGTATAAATTTCTTGATAAACTTATTGAACCTCTAGATGGTATTGAGTACTTACCTTTCAGAGAACATGGTCTTGTAGTATCACCTGATGAGGCTCGAACTAATTCTATCTTGATTTTTGATGATGTAGCATGTGAAAAGCAAGATAATATTAAGACATTCTGCTGCATGGGTAGACATAAAAATGTTGACTGCTTCTACCTCTGTCAGTCTTATGCACAAGTGCCGAAATATCTAGTTCGTGATAACCTTAACTTTTTCCCTATGCTATTTCAGACGTTGACCTTGATTTTTTACCTCTCTAAGGTCACAAAACAAAATTTTCTCAAAGACATTTTCGATGTAAAATTTCAAGGTTAAGTTCAAGGTCACCAATGTTTGACCCCCTTTGCCCTTGTCAACTTTTGTCTCAACTGTTTTTCGATACCACGCTTAGGAACAGAGAAATTTAGGTGCGGAGATTAAAATGGCCCACCCTGTATATATATATATATATTCCTATACCATATAGTTGTTACCGTGATTTTGGGTATTCAGCCCCGCCACCCCCCTCCACCTCCTGCCACCCCCCGCCAGTGCTCCACCACAGCCCCTCCACTAAATACCGTGAAATTCGTTCAAAATTTACGTTATTTTATAATACATTTGCCGCTCGCACGTTTATAAAAGAACGAATACGCCTGTAAAGGCTACCATGTGCCATTGCCAAAACATAATTGTTGCCTCAAATGAACTTATTTCCTGTGACTGAAGCTATTTTTACACACACACGATCACACACGCTCACACATACTCGCACACACACATTCAAACAGACATTTTTTAAGTCTAGTGTATTCGGACTTTCCAAGGCATAAAACATGTTTATACATTAAAGAAATACAAAAATAAATTGAATTCTTTTTTTGGATACCATGCGTGTGTAGTGCGATTACATATAGTTAGGTTAGACATAAATTTTAGTCTTGTTTGTAGCTTCTTCTCTTGATTAATAAAAATTTAATTTTTAACCTGTCAACTATTACAGTTACTCCTTAACCCTCGATTTCCGTAACAAAACACTAATTTTTTAATCAATCATTAACTGTATTATTACTTAAAAGGATAACAACCCGAGCAAATGTATTTTACTCAGCAGATTACGACGTATGAAATCTGACTTTTATACGTTTCATACGTATGATACATGCATCATACATCATACCGTATGAAAGCTCCAGACCACGTATTAAAATTTATTAAACCCAACCCTGGTTCCAATCGTTCCAAGCCACTCATGCAGGTAAACATGAACGCGCGCTCGACTGTGCGCGGCGTCACCGATGCAGACGCGCCCGGTCCCCCTCTCCCGCCGCGCCACTTACCTTGAGGCTCTCTGTTCGGCTACCTCTCGCTCAACAGCTTCGGCTTCATGGCTGCCGCTTCTTTTTTCTTTTATTCTTCCTTGAGGTATAAGCACCAGGCTATGTCCTCAAGGCTGCGGCTTCACTCTCGTTTACTCGCTGTATTCTAGGGTATGACGCGCGGGCGTACTCTAGCGCGATGAACGTTCTCCCGGTCAACCGCGACTCCAGTGTGTACGTCTATGTGTATGTGTATGTCGGTGCTCGTCTGCTGTATAGCTGTGAACCGACGTGTGCTCGGCCGCCTGTGCATCGTCTTGTTCTGTCTCTCTCTCTCTTTCGTGCTGCTGCTCAGATATAAAAGAAAAGAAATCAGCTCGCATCCCTGTAGCATCGCCGTCTGCGGGATCTTCTGGCGTTGTCCAGCTTTAGCTAGGCTCCTCTCTTTCTGCCTGCTGAGTCGGCTGCTGGGCTGCTGTAATTAGTGTGTGTGTGGTGTGCTTACTCTTGGTGTGTGTGCGTATCGCGATGTCATTCTCCCTCATGAAACATATCAATTATATGTGCGCGATTAGTATTAATACTCATTATTAATAATAAGCGTGCATTCGGTGTCGTGGTGCATGCGTGCATTCGGTGTCGTGGTGCATGCGTGATTCTGCTTCGATTTCTCTATTCTCTCCTGCATTTATTTAACTAACAATAGTTTCCTCATCCTAATCAAAACTCACCTAACGTAACCTTTCCTACTCCTACTCTACCTATCTCTTTCCTTCTGATGTTTGATTTTAGCAGAGCGTTTGATACAATTTTGCCCTCAAAATTACTTCGTAAGCTGATCAGAATGGAGTTCTCTAGGTCTGTAGTTCTGTGGATTAAGTCATATATCACAGGTCGTGATCAGGGAGCGGAATCTGGTTGGTTCACAACCAATCCAGGCGTACTATAGGGCTCTGTCCTGAGACCCCTTCTCTTCAGCTTATACATTAATGACCTCTGTGAAATACTCGCAGTTTTTATGAGCCCCGAGGGCAAATTATCAGATAGTGTCAAATATTTGCTCTACGCTGACGACTTGCAAACCTACACGTAGATTCTCACGGACAATCTTGATGAGGGCGTGAAACGCTTGTCAGCTGCAGTACTGGCAGTATCAGCATGGACCTCTGAAAATGCCGTATGCCACAATGTTGGAAAGACTAAGGCGATTATTTTTGGGTTCGGGTATAACATCAATAAGTTGCAGAACTTACGTCTCTCAGTCATTGAGGTAAAGGATAACGTTTTTATTCCATTTTATGACACTGTAGGGGAGAACGGGGTAATGCCGGTCACTGGCTAATTCCGGTCACTCTTATTTTCAATAATCTAAACATTTTTAGGTAATAATTCGAATAGTATATCAAACGCAACATAAAATGCAATGAATCTAGTGTTCAAACAACCTTCTATTCAGTATTATCAAGAAATTATACACAATTAAAGTTTAGGTCTACATTTCTTGTACGAAATCTTGTCTACAAAATAAGTTTTTATGCATACTATTTGTTACTTTATGCAGTTATTTTATCCAACTTCATTAATTTGAACAATCTAAGAATACGAAGTAGTGAAAAGAAAAGAGTATAAACCTATTGTTTTTTTGTCATTACAATTTAACTTACTAAGCAGAATTGGGGTAATACCGGTCACAATGTTATTTATATGACACTCCTGAAAGTGATGCTAAGAAAACGTTCCGCTGCGCTCTCAGGTAGAGTAACTTTGCTTAAGTGTTTTTGATTGAACAGTGGCTATGTGTTACATATTTGACTATGTAAGTGCGAATAATAATGCGAATGATCATATGAAGGTTTATATAATTGATTTAAGGAAATGTTTTACCTATAAAAGTAACTTTTTAATAGCGACCGGAATTGTACCAAGGCTGACCGGTATTACCCTTTGATGTGGAGTAAATCCAGTCAAAATGCTTTTTTTTATTTCATCTTATAGCTTCGATATCTTACATTTTTATATTAAACCAATAAGATTTATTTAAAGTCAATTGTTTAAACTAACATAATAATTATTTAAAGTTAATAAAAAACAATTTGAAAGTAGAAATAACAAGCACTTTTGCTTAGGTAACCGGCAATACCCCGTTCTCCCCTAACTAACCTTGGTGTTTCCAGGATTGCGAACTAACGTTGACCTGAAATCATTCGGTGCCCAAGGTGCGCGTCTCTAGAACTAACGTGCTATTCGACTTCTCAGAAGTATCTAATGACTAATTTTCAAAGTATATATCCAGAATATAACACAAATGCAGAAATGACAAAAGTTTGAAAAATTGCAAAAGCATAGAAGATTCTTTAATTTTAAAAATCTACGCATAAAAATTTTAATAACAAATATACGAGACTTGCGAGCATTTTTAACCTGGAGTTTGTATAGGAATACTTTTTAATGTGTCACATTCAAGTATTTTGTCTTACACGTTATGAGCGCAAAGAAACCCTAAACTCTAAGAAAGAGATAATGGATATTACCTCTCGCCCCTGAATTGCTACGGTTTAGTGTCCGACTCGTATTGCACAATTCCCTATTCCCTATGGATGCCCGAAAAAGGACCTATTGACACATATATTAAAAAATACACAATGGGCAACACGGATGGAAAGAGCTTTTTTTGACTCGGATGATCATTTGAGCATTCGTGTTCGTCTCGGGTGCCTTCGACGTCCTCAACTTCCACTCGTACTCAATCATCATTCTAAATAAGAAAAAGCCGATTTTCTCCCCTTGTTGTACAATGTATTATTACATAATTTGTACACGACCCCGAAAATCTTCAATCAAAAACTTTTTTACTATTACAAGGGTGTACCTATAGGAGAAAGCAATATTTTAATAAACTTTAAAACTTCTAAAAGTATTCTTCGTTAATTGAAAAATATCTGAATTACCAAATGAGAATGCCGTAGTAATCAGCATTAACGTAATGACAACTTTATTTTATGTTAAAGTCTATAGTTATATTTTACAATACCCATAGACGAGAAATAGAATAGGACGTAATGAAATAATTAAACTATCGCAAACTATTTATTTATAACATTTATTGTATCTGTATAACTATAGTTTTGATAAATTTGTTTTAATTCCAATAATATAAAATCATATAAACGAGTACGAAAAGAGCCTATACCTTAGTTGTCCATAGTCCGCAGAACGGTAAAAAATGAAATGGCACTCATACACATCTGCAAAACATAATTATTAAATCGCCTTGCGTATTTTTCAAATGCATTCATCATAATTGAAAACTCAATTTTCGATAGATATACGTACTTGCTTGAAAGATTCGAGGGAGAGATTGATGTATCCACCTGCGGTCATCTGTACCGGGCGTCCGGCCCTCAGCATCATGAAAAGCAGGGCGCGATTGGCCACGGATTCGTATTCGGGGTGCATCAGAGTCGCGCTGTATGCCGCGTTAACGATTGCCTTGCTCTATTGCAAACATACATTATGTCAATGAGATGGTTATATTGGCAGTCAATAGATACCTAAACGGTGGGGCTAAATGAATCTAATAAAGTATTAGTACTAATCAGAAAATTTAAAAAGTGCTAGTTCATTATAATATATACAAGATATACAGTCTTTAACACTTGCTTCTGCAATTAAACTAGAACGCTGCCATTTTGAATATTAAAAATAAATTAAGTTAAATTTATTACATTTTTTATAACATTTTGTATAATAAAGTCGTCCAGATTTTCCATTAAACTACATATTGATGTCCTAACAAATGTTAAAGATAGGTACAATTTGCAAATATTTACTCAGGCGTTATCTAATATTATAAGCTACAAAAGTAATAAAACCCGATATATCTTCCACCCAGTCTAGAAAGATTTTTAATCTGATAACTTAAAATTTGCAAGAAATATCAGTTACCTCGTATCTTAGTATTTACATTATTACATTTATTTATATCTTGTATCATTTTGAAACATATACGTTTTTTGTGCGAGATCTTTTTAAAACTAATGCAAAGGTTCTATAGTCGCACACCTCGGTCAGTAGATGCTGCGAAAACCATTGGCAACTGAAGAACTGTAGCAGACTCAGAAATAGTAGTGGCACATACTTAAATGAATTTGGATCGTGCTGCACAAATGTCAAATAATATTATGGTTTGAGTATTTCTGTTGAACGTATATACTTACAAATAGAAATTTCATAATGTCTAGCATAATACATTTGTACCTTGAGAAGTCTTAGTCCTATGAGAGATATATTATAAACTGTACACATAACCTGGAATATGAATAGGCTGCGCGTAAACATTTCGACGTTCTGGCAAAAACTAATGAAAGAACTTTTCAATTTGGATATTTTAGAAAATGATAGATGTAATTCTCAACAATCTTACGCCAGTATTTTCTGATGAAATTGGACGCACTGGATGACATTTCGCGTCGACAGATTATTCGCATGATTTTCCTCGAACTGAATCATTTTATTATTCAATGATACATTGAAACTAGACGTATTCGTTTTTACCATTGCCCGAAGTCTGTTTTGAATAGACCTTAGGTAAGCGCAGGCCATCATGATGAAGAAAGGTCCAGCGGTCTCGACTGCCGGCACAATTACCGTCACGCTACAGCTTACCACGTTCACCAGGACCGACACTATGTCGAACCAAGGCTGCTCTTGAACGTCGACGTAGAACCTGAAAGCAATTGCTACAGAAGTGAGAATTTTAGTTTCATTTACATTCGAGCACGATATGATGCTGAATCCGATTTTGCTTCCTCGTAGATGAAGCTTTGCGAAATAATAATTCTTCGGAAAAATATTGTACAAATACGTTTTAATACCCTATTATCGATATCGATTACAAATATGGGTGTACATTCCAGCATTTGTGTGCATGTAAACGTCTTAGCACATTCGCGTGTCCGTGTGCTTGCATAAGTCTGTACGTATATGAAACGGAGCAATGGTAAATCGTGTGCACTGATCACAACCAAGACGAGGGCACTACTAGAATAACACTCTTGCTTTCACCTAATTGGTGAGAGATAGTAAAGTTAAGTCTAGTGCTGCCGAGTGATTAGCGGAGGCAAGCGAAAAGATTCGGTCGTCAAACAGTAATTACTTAAAATACAAAATATATGTTCACATAATTTATTGCTTCAGTAATTACTGTATTTATATTTTTACATAATTTTTTAGCAAATATTTAGTAATTATTTAGTATGTACTTTAGTAATTACTACAGTTAATACATATATTTCCATTTTTGCCAGTATTTAGAAAAAAAGTAATTACTAAATACTTGTTAAAGAATAAACTAAAAAATAGTAATTACTTTAGTAATTACTGAAGCAATATATTATAAAAATTGGTGTTATTTCTCAAATAATTATTTTACTAATTGCTAAAGTAATTACAATAACACTACCTGCTCCACGAAAAGAGCTCTAGGAAGACCTGGAATGCATGCGTATATAATATATGTGCAAAACAAAGTATATGTAATATATACATGCACGTGAATGTGCGTGCGAGTGTATGACAAATACCGACCTAAACGGCAAGATTCTCCTCTCTGTCCCGTTGACCTCGGCGGGGGGCAGTCTGACCACCTGCGCAGTGATAATGTAAAATATCGCGGTCGTTAGGGTCGTCAAGGTGCTGTAGTACAACAGATAGCGCACTTCGATTTCGAACGACTTGACGAGCCTTGGTTCTTCGTCGACCAGCAGCTTCCACAGATCGGCGCAGACTCCCATCAGCTCGTTGAACTTGACGCGTTCACAGTAAAGTATAACGAAGCGCAAGGACACGTTGAGGATGAACAGGAGTTCAAAGACGATGTCCATCTCGAACTCGTTGAAGATGAACTTGCGCACGCCGTCGCCTATGTTCATCGTGCAGTTCATCATGTTCGCCCATTGGAAGTAAATGGCTAGGATAGAGGAGAGCATTGTGAAAGATCGGCTGGAGCGAGCAAACGGCACGACACCGACTGTCCGGTACAGAAAGGTGTAGATCTGGGTCACGTCCTCGAATGTGGGGATCTTTTCCTTGGCTTTTGTCATCATTGCGAGCGTTTTGTGGATTTAGTTGGTAGATGAAGACATTGAGGCTAGTGAACGTTGAGAACGGAAAAATCAGCTGAGCCGACTTTAGTTGTTTTATGGAAGAATTAAATAAAAGTTTGATAATGTGTTAATACAGTACATTGTGTAACGAGTACGACAAAGTCGTCAATAAGCTCACGCGGGCGCGACATGTCGTCCAAGTAGCGCTAGTGACAACTATACCGTACTGATTGTTTCACACACTACTTCTATCATAGGTGCGTGGAAATTGCTGGAGCGTGCGTCAATTTCATAACGTAACGCTATCCAATGTGTTATAGGAAATAATGCACGTAGTGCATAATTGGATATTTAGCGTACGCAAGTCCCCCACGCAATGTGGCATTTTTCAAGCACGTATTATAAAAAAGTTATTTGCAGCCATGCACGCTATCCAATAATAAGCTTGAAATAAAATTTTAACCGTATAGGTATAGTCACTCACTGACTTGAACTCGTTCGTGTAATATTCATATTTTTTCAACACTAATACAATGTAGCAGTATATATGTTGCATATATATCTTTATATTCAACTTCGTATTAGGGAAAATTAATAGAACCAATTCGAACTAAATTTTATTTAACTCCGTATAAACAGTTACTCTCGATTACCTTTCTAAGACTTCGTAAAAAATGTATAATGAATAAAGTCGTTTTTTACGAGTTCATACTCATAATTTTCTTTATAAAATTAACTAACTCATAACTCATTGTCACGGTTATGTGAAGAAAAATAAAATTCTCTCTTACTTCCTAAAATTTTTTAAAAACATGTTAGCTGGAATTTATGAATTGTTGCTAACAGAGAATAAGATGTATACTATATATTTTTTTTTTTTTTAGTTTAAGTTATAAGTTATTTTTAGTTTTGTCTTACAGTAAGTTTCTTAACTGTAAGTTATTTTAGCTTTAAGTTTTTTTTCTTGTATTTGGTTAATGCCAGGCTTGCGATCAGGTAATTTTATTTACCTCTGCGAGATGCATACTCTTTTTATTGAGTATGTATATGTATACTGGTTGAATAAATAAATAAAATAAATAAATAAATATATGATTTTGTTACGTCTTCGTCACCTCAGAATGGTCTTTATAATCCTCTACTTTTTCGCTAATCTCCGTTACTGAATGTAAGCATTATTACGGCTTACCGCGGCTTTACATTGATTTTCAAACTCTGGTCTTACAGTTATACATGACACCGGTACTCTTTTAAAAGTAAGTGTAAGAAGATATTTTGTTTACTTTTTAACGAGAATGAAATGTTTATTCTTTTGCTTAATAAAACTTATTTTTCGATTTTTCTTTTCAAAGCTACAAATTTTTAAAAATAATGTATTTTATCTTTTATATATTCTTGTCTACGTTCTATTGTACACCGATTCATGCTTTTCCGATTCAGCTTTTCATAGGTAACTCGACAAAGCTTTCGCAAAAGTTTAAGCTTACGTACTTATCCCGTAGCTCCGTTAAAAATTGAATACGCATCGCATGAATATTTAATTTTAATATGCCCGTCCCATTAACTTCAACGACTAACATCAATAACTAATAACTCTCCAATTTTCTCCAAAGCTTTATATTACAATCGCTTACTCGATAAATAGCTACTAGATAGAACTCGAAGAATTATCATACATAAATTACTTACCCTGTAGGTAATAAATGAGAATAAAATACAAAGTTGCATAATATAAGTTGAATTATTAATGCCGGATATGAAGCGTTTTCATATTATCTTTTCTACTTGCGTCAGTTGACTGCCGAGAGTTGTGCAAATCGATGCTTAGGCTTCATTAAAGGAGGAAAACAGTAAATGTCCATATTGTATAAGTACTTTGTAAGGTCGCTATGTAGAGGATTTTGAAAATGTTGAAAATCAATAAAATGGTGTCCTTAACAAACAAAAGTTTAGCTTTATTATACTGCAATTTTTGTTTGTTTTGGCAATTTTCAAATTTATAAATAACGCAAACGCCAGTTATCTTTTATGGTTATAAATATTATATAACTAATAAATAAGATTTAATCACACATGGAACCGAGTCATCTTAGAAAAAAACCGTAGATGTGCCGTGGAAAAACTGAATTTTCTCAATGAATCACATTTAAAAAAATGATGTATTACATGTTCTAATTTAAGCATATCAAGGAACACATAAATACGACACGGGTTATTTTCTTTGTTTTTCCGTTAATAATAAATATTGAAATTCAAATCAATGTTCGATTAATTTATTTTTTTATTTTTTATGGAGATCTAATAGATTTTATGAAAAAATGTTTTTAATATTTGAAATTATGTATTTGAAAGAGCATAAAATTACCTATATCTTTTTCGACCCGAAATTTTAAATCGGCAATTTCCCTTCTTTATCTATATCCCTATAGTAAAATAATGATTGTAATCACTGAAACCGGAAATAGGCGTAACGCTAAATTAAACATTTTATAACTATAACATAGGCCTAAGAGGGTCAATTTGATGAACATGGAAGGGTATACTAGCATAATGGGACGAAATTAGGATTGGAGGTATTTTTTCTTAGTAAAAGAATAATTGTACTCGCTAAAATCGAGACGCAGAATTAACTCTTCATTTTCTATGAAATAGTGCATTGACGAGTGAAGTGAAGTGGTTAGAAAGGACCGGTAGCGTAAAAGAGTGAAGAAAATATAATTGGATGGAGTGTGGTAAAATGGAAAGAAAGAGAGAGCGTAAGGAATTACATGCACGCATTTGGTTATAGTTGTTCAGAAGGATGGCATGAGGTGGGTTTGTGGAAGAGCAGAAGGATGCAGTTCTGCCCACTTGCACATATGCATGTGCAGTTGTGCCCATGTGCATTTAAGTATGCGCAGTAATCACTGTGGGTACAAAGGCGTGCGCAAAAGTTATTACAAAGTTATTGCATATACGGAGATATACGCAACAGTGACATCGTGCATGCAGGCATGTATTCATTAAGATTATAAATATAAATTTTATAAAGGTCTTCTGCCCTTGAATTAATAAAATAAAAATAAAATAAAAATAAAGTAAATTAAAATAATAGTAAAATAAAATAAAATTGTTTTTTGATTTATAACAATTTTTCTATTTTAAGTTATTGTGAAATGCGATAACGCAATTTACGATCATAAGCGTATAACTTTTTTATAATTTATTTTCTGACGAATAATCAAAGATAAAATACAATGTATTTTGTTTAAAGAAGCTAAGTAACAATTAATTGTCAATGATTTTTTATTTTTTATGCATGAATGCGTCTGATATAATATTTTTGATTGTTTGATGCGATTATGTTTTTTGCGACTTTTCGACTTTAGGTTTCAGTTTTTTATATTTTTTTATAAGTTTAAATTAATATAATCAATCCGGATAAAACAATTTAAAAAAGTTTATAATTACGAGTACCTATATGTTGTGACTACAAATATTATATACAAGTTAATTCCCTTCTCTTGTTACACACGAAAGCGTCTTTTTGTATAAAACGGTTATAGTTCGGAAATATCATGGAAATTAATAGAAAAATGTTCTAGTTCTTAGTAACACGGATCGTTTTTAAATTTTTAAAATGGTAGCTATTTACTATCTCTTGTCTGAGTTCTTTGCCCAAGTCATGAGGACATTTATTTTTCAAGATATTTGAGGTGATATTTTTTTCATAATTTTTGATTCTTCATTTCTCGTGTATTACACGGTCAATTTCTACTAATCACAGATCATTTTTTTTTATTTCTTTCTCTATGTGTATATGTATGTATGTATGTACATGTTAAACCAAAATTTGTGTCCACCATAACTCTTGCAGGGAAGCATATTATTCCATGAATTTTTGCAGCCATAATACGCGGACATAATACGCACGCACGTTCTCACCCAAACGCACATACACACACAAACATCTAACACACACATACACACACGCGTACACGCGCACATATACACACGTACACATACACACGTACAGATTCTCTCACATGCACACACAGATACATACAAATCCGCGGACACACACACACACAAACACACACGCACTCACATGCTCGCACATACACGCACACACACATACACTCGCGCACGCACACATGCGCGTGAGTGCGCGCACTGTCACACACGTACACACACGTACACATGCACACACGCGCATACCCACACGCACGGATACTCACATTCATTCACTGACGATTCTGACCTAATACAGAACCTGGCGACTTATTCGGTAGGGTACGATCACCGGATTGTAATGGGAGATCTGAACGCGAACATGTTGTCGACATCTCAGGAAGCGTCGTTTGTTAAAGAGTTAATTTGTGAATTAAACCTTAAATTAGTTGTTCATGGCGCGACTCACCACGTCGGAGAATCTCACACTTGGATTGATATGATCTTCACTGACGACAATGATGTGGTGCTGGATACGAACAACATAATGGCGACCTTTCCGAGTAAACATAATATAATTGATGTCACAATCAACATCCAAACTTCAAAGTCCCCTGCTCTCAATAACTTTTCATATAGGGATTTTAAATCTATTAGGCAGGAGGAATTTCTATCACTCCTTACTGCTTGTGATTGGTCGCCCATCAGCTGCCCAGATAAGAATTTTAATAGTAAGTTAGAACATCTTAGCCGCAACATCTTGGCGATCATCGACGAACTTGCCCCTCTGAAACAGTTTACACTGAAGAAAAAATGTCTCCCTCCTTGAGTGGATGTCGAGCTGAAAGAACTCTATAATCAGCGTGATGCCGGTCGACGGAGCTACAAACGGACTCGGGACAATAAGTTGTGGCAGGAGTTTCAGTCTCTCGCAGCTCAAACAGAACAGCGCACAGTTGAAATGCGAGAGGCTTTTATTCAGAGCAGAATTTTTGATGCTCTGGATAATAACAAAAATATCTGGAAAGAACTACGTCACCTTGAACTGTTACCAAAGGCTAAAGAGGAGCTGCATGGTTTCACTCCGGATGAATTAAACATCCACTTTGCTGGGGTCTCTGTGTCTCAAACGGAGCATGACGAAAATCTAGATAACATCTTATCGACGGTCAGCGATGATGGATTCACTTTTCGTGAAGTTACCTTCTCGGACGTTGTTCTGGCCGTTGCTCATTTCTCATCACAGACAGAGGGCGAAGACGGAATACCCCAAAATGGCATCGAAAAGTCTCTTCCGGTTTTGGGTCATCATTTGCCTAAGATTTTCAACTCCTCTCTGTTTAGTGGGGTTTTTCCCGAGACCTGGTAGAAGGCTCATCTGGTGTCTCTAAAGAAGGCGGCAATTCCATCTGCCGTCTCGGACTTCCGTCCAATAGCCCTGTTGAGTTTTCTCTCCAAGGTCTTGGAAAAGATCGTCCACGAGCAGATTTCAAAGTTCATTTCATCCAAGAAAATCCTTGATCCATGTCAAAGTGACTTTCGACAACATCATAGTACGCAGACAGCACTACTGAGTCTGTCAGAGGAGATTCGTGATGGTATTAATAGCAAGAAACAGCTGCTTACCATACTCCTAATGTTTGATTTCAGTAAGGCGTTCGACACTATTTCGCCCTCTAAATTACTTCGTAAGCTGATCAGAAGTGGGTTTTCTAGGTCCATAGTCCTGTGGATCAAGTCATATATTACAGGTCGTAACCAGCGAATGGTTACAAAATCTAATGGGGAATCTGATTGGTACACAACCAATCTTGGCGTTCCACAGGGCTCGGTTCTTGAGCCCCTTCTGTTCAGCCTTTATATTAATGATCTTGGAGACATACTAGTTGCTTTCAAAAATCCCCAGGGTGAATTATCGGATGGTGTCGAGTATTTGCTTTATGCTGATGATTTACAAACCTATACGCAGGTTGCGAGAGACGATCTTCAGATAGGCATTGATGCCCTTCACCTTAATGTCGGGAAGACTAAAGCTATAATTTTTGGGTCGGATTACAATATTAATAAATTGCAAGAATTGCACCTTCCAGGCATTGAGGTGCAGAATAACGTTTTTATTCCCTTTGCCGATACTGTAACTAACCTCGGTGTTGTTATGGATTCTAAATTAACATGGAAACTACAAGTGGATGCAGTTAGTCGGAAGGTTAACAGAGCCTTATATGGACTAAGATCTTTTAGATCCTGCACCACCGAAGCGTTACGCAAACAGCTCGCAGGTGCTCTTGTTGCCTCTCACTTAGATTATTACTCTCTTGTATACCTCGACGTATCAGATGAGCTACAGACCAGGCTTCAAAGGTTGCAAAACTCCTGTGTGAGATATATATGTGGTGTTAGAAAGAATGAGCATGTCTCTCCCTACAGGAGGAAAATGGGCTGGTTGACTGTGAAGATAAGAAGGGAGTATTTTGCGGCGATAATGCTTTATAAAGCAGTTGTCATGGGACAGCCTCCGTACCTTACGGTCCTTGTTGAACAAAATCAGTCTAGAACCTCAGGTAGGAATCCCAAGGAAACAAAAATTCCAGGATCGCGTACTGATGTTGACCTGTACTCCTTCAGAGCCCAAGATGCTCGTCTCTGGAATTCGCTCCCCCACGCTATTAGGCATCTTCCGTCTCTAAATAAATTTAAAACGGCAATATGTAGGCATATTATTGAAACTTGCGACGAACGAAATATGTTCTGTGATAAAAATTAACTGTGTTATACTGCTAAGTAATTATTTAATTAAGGTTCTATATTATAACGTGATAGTTAAGACTACTGACATAAACTGTGCATTTATAATAAGCCTATGTATAAATCTTAATCTATCTATCTATCTATCATATAGACAGACGCGCACACCCACGTACACACAGACACATACACGCACATGCACACGTACGCACGCATACACACATCCACATACGCACGTACGCACACATACACACGCGCGCGCACACACATACAGATACATAGTCAGCCATACACATAGGCACATACACATGCACACACATACATACACACACGCACATACACGACACACACTCAGATACACACATATACACACGCGTACACACATACACACACGTGCACATGCACGTATGTGCACACACGTACATACAAGCACAGGCATACGCACGCACACACACATATACACATACACGCACACACGCACAGCCACGTACACACGCGCACGCACACACTCAGTCACACACGCGCGCGTGAGTGCGCGCATAATCACACGGATACGCTCATACATAGACGCGCACACCCACATACACACAGACATAGACGCGCACACCCACATACACACAGACACATACACGCACACACATGCACATGCACACTCACGTACACACACATACACATACGTACGTACACACACATACACACGCAGGCGCACACGCACGCACACATACGAGTATACGCATACATGCACATACAAATAAACATCTTTTAAGTCTAGTGTATTCGGACTTCCCGAGGCATAGAACATGTTTATACGTTGAAGAAATACACAAAAAAAATTGAATTTCGCGTCGAATTCTTGTTTGGGATTCCATGCATCTGTAGTGCGATTACATATAGTTACGGTAGGCATAAGATTTAGTTTTATTTGTAGCTTCTTCTCTTAACTAATAAAAATTTAATTTTTAACCTTTCAACTATTACAGTTACTCCTCAACCCTACAATTCCGTAACAAAACATTAATTTTTTATTCAATCAATAACTGTATTATCATTCCAACGGATAATAACGTGAGCAACTGTATTTTACTCTGCAGGTTACGACGTATGAAACCTGGCTTTCATACGTTTCATACGAATGATACCTGTATTCATACGTATCATACATCATACCGTACGAAACCTCCAGACCACGTATTAAATCCAACCCCAGTTCCGCTCGTTCCAGGCCACTAATGCAGGTAGACCTGAACGCGCGCTCGTCTGCGCCCGGCGTCACTGATGCCGACGTGCTCGGTCCCCCTCTCTCGCCGCGCACGCTTGCTTTTCGACCCTCTGTTCGGCCGCCTCTCGCTCAACAATTGAGCTTCATCCTCATGGTCGCCGCTTCTATTTTTGTTTTCTCTTCCTTGAGGTATAAGCACCAGGCTACGTCCTCAAGGCCGCCGTTTCTCTCTCCTGTACTCGCTGTATTCTAGAGTACGACGCGCGGGCGTACTCTAGCGCGACGATCGCTCACCCGGTCAACCGCGATTCCTCTATTGTCTTCTGTATTTATTTAACTAACAATAGTTTCCTCATCCTAATAAAACCTCACCTAACGTAACCTTTTCTACTCCTACTCTACCTGTCTCTTTCCTTCTGATGTTTCATTTCAGCAGAACGTTTGATACAATTTTGCCCTCAAAACTATATCTTAAGCTAATCAGAATGTAGTTCTCTAGGTCTGTAGTCCTGTGGATTCAGTCATATATCACAGGTCGTGATCAGGGAGCGGACACGAAACGCAATGGGGAATCTGATTGGCTCACAACCAGTCTAGGCGTACCACAGGGCTCGGTCCTTGGACTCCTTCTCTGTAGCCTATACATTAATGACCTCTGTGAAATACTCGCAGTTTTTAAGAGCCCCGAGGGAAAATTATCAGATAGTGTAAAATATTTGTTCTACGCTGACGACTTGCAAACCTAGACGCAGGTTGTCACGGACAATCTTGATGAGGGCGTGAAACGCCTATCAGCTGCAGCACTGGCAGTTCAGCATGGGCCTCTGAAAACGCCATCTGCCACAATGTTGGAAAGACTAAGGCTATTATTTTTGGGTCCGGGTATAACATCAATAAGTTGCAGCGCTTACGTCTTTCAGGCATTGAGGTAAACGATAACGTTTTTATTCCATTTTAAGACACTGTAACTAACCTTGGTGTTTTCATGGATTCAAAGTTAACGTAGAAAGCGCATGTTGTTGCGGTTAGCCGTAAAGTTAATACAGCCCTAAATGGGCTTAGATCTTTTCGAGCATGCACGACTGAGGCGTACGTAAGCAGCTGGCAGTCGCTCTCGTTACTCCTTATCTTGACTATTGCTCTCTTGTATACCTTGACGTCTCATCTGAACTTAAAACTCGGCTTTAAGGATTGCAAAATTCATGTGTGAGGTATATATGTGGTGTAAGAAGGGGCTAGTACATCTCTCCCTACAGGAGGAAATTGGGCTAGTTAAGTGTAGAGGATAGAAGGGCGTAATTTGCAGCGGTACTACTTTATAAAGCAGTTGTCATGGGACAGCCCCCGAACCTTTGGGCCATTGTTGAAAAGAATCAGTCCAGGACCGCAGGCAGGGATCCCAAGGAACTTGCAGTTCCAGGGTAGCGGACTAACGTTAGCCTGGAGTCATTCAGTGCCCAAGGTGCGCGCCTCTGAAGCTAACGTGCTATTCGACTTCTCAGAAGTATCTCACGACTAATTTTCAAAGTATATGTCCAGAGTATAACACAAATGCAGAAATTACAAAAGTTTGAAAAATTACAAATGCACACAAAATTTTTTAATTTTAATACGTTACGCGTAAAAATTTTAATAACAAATATGCGAGACTTACGAGCATTTTTAATCTGGAAATTCTATATGAATACTTTTTAATGTGTCCCATTTAAGTATCTTGTTTTAAACGTTATTATGAGAGCAAAGAAACCCTAAACTCTAAGGAAAAGGTAATTGATATTACCTCTCGCCCCTGAATTGCTACGGTTTAGTGTACGACTCGTATTGCTCATTTCCCCATATGCATGCCTGAAAAGGGACCAATTCACACATATATTGAAAGCAATATTTTAATAAACTTTAAAACATCTAAAAGTATACTTTTTTAATGGCAAAATATATGAATTACCGTAGTAGAATTACCGTAATTAGAATGCCGAAGTAAACAGCATTAACTTAACGACAACTTTATTTTATATTAAAGTCTATAGTTTACAATACCCATAGATGACAACTACAATAGGACGCAATGAAATAATTAAAATATCGCAAACTATTTATTTATAACATTTATTGTATCTGTCTAACTATAGTTTTGATAAATTTGTTTCAACTCTAATAAAATAAAATCATATAAATAGGTACGAAAACAGCCTATACCTTAGTTGTCCATAGTCCGCAGAACGGTAAAAAATGAAATGGCACTCATACACATCTGCAAAAAATAATTATTAAATCGCCTTACGTATTTTTCAAATGCATACATCATAATTGAAAACTCAATTTTCGATAGATATACGTACTTGCTTGAAAGATTCGAGGGAGAGATTGATGTATCCACCTGCGGTCATCTGTACCGGGCGTCCGGCCCTCAGCATCATGAAAAGCAGGGCGCGATTGGCCACGGGCTCATATTCGGGGTGCATCAGAGTCGCGCTGTATGCCGCGTTAACGATTGCCTTGCTCTATTGCAAACATACATTATATCAATGAGATGGTTATATTAGCAATCAATGGACACCTCACGAGTGGAGCTAAATGAATCTAAGAAAGTATTACTACTAATCAGAAAATTTAAAAAGTGCTAGTTCTTTATACAATATATAAGATATATAGTCTTTAACACTTGCTTCTTCAATTAAACTAGAACGCTGCCATTTTGAATATTAAAAATAAATTAAGTTAAATTTATTACATTTTTTAAAACATTATGTATAATAAAGTCTCCAGATTTTCCATTAAACTATATATTGATGTCCTAACAAATGTTAAAGATAGGTATAAGTTGCAAATATTTACTCAGGCGTGATCAAATATTATAAGCTATAAAAGTAATAAAACCCGATATATCTTCCACCCAGTCTAGCAAGATATTTAATCAGATAACCTATAATTTGCAAGAAAGTATCAGTTACCTCATGTCTTAGTACATTTATTTATATCTTGTATCAGTTTGAAAAATATACGTTTTTTGCGCGAGATCTTTTTAAAACTAATGCAAAGGTTTTATAGTCGCTCACCTCGGTCAGTAGATGCTGAGAAAACCATTGACAACTGAAGAACTGCACCAGACTCAGAAATAGTAGCGGCACATACTTAAATGAGTTTGGATCGTGCTGCACAAATGTCAAATAATATTATGGTTTGAGTATTTCTGTTCAACGTATATACTTACAAATGGAAATTTCATAATGTCTAGTAGAGTGAATTTGTACCTTGAGAAGTCTTAGTCCTATGAGAGATATGTTATACACTGTACACATGACCTGGAATATGAATAGGCTGCGCGTAAACATTTCGACGTTCTGGCAAAAACTAATGAAAGAACTTTTCAATTTGGATATTTTAGAAAATGATAGATGAAATTATCAACAATCTTACTCCAGTATTTTCTGATGAAATTGGACGCACTTGATGACATTTCGCGTCGACAGATTATTCGTATGATTTTCCTTGGACTGAATCATATTATTTTCCAATGATACGTTGAAACTAGACGTATTCGTTTTTACCATCGCCAGAAGTCGGTATTGAATAGACCTTAGGTAAGCGCAGGCCATCATGATAAATAAAGGTCCAGCAGTCTCGATTGCCGCTACGATTATCGTCACGCTACAGCTTACCACGTTTACCAGAACCGACACTATGTCGAACCAAGGCTGCTCTTGAACGTCGACGTAGAACCTGAAAGCAATTGCTACAGAAGTGAGAATTTTAGTTTCATTTACATTCGAGCACGATATGATGCTCAATCCAATTTTGCTTCCTCGTAGATGTAGCTTGGCGAGATAATAATTGTTCGTACAAATATTATAGAAATACGCTTTAATACCCTATTATCGATATCGATTACAAATATGGGGTGTACATTCCAGCATTTGTGTGCATGTAAAAGTGTTAGCATATTCGTGTGTCCGTGTGCTTGTATAAGGACATATATATATATATATATATATATATATATATAATATTTAGTAATTATTTAGTATGTACTTTAGTAATTACTACAGTTAATACATATATTTCCATTTTTGCCAGTATTTAGAAAAAAAGTAATTACTATATACTTGTTAAAGAATAAACTAAAAAAATAGTAATTACTTTAGTATTTACTAAAGCAATATCTTATAAAAATTGTTTATATTTCTCAAATAATTAATTTACTAATTGCTAAAGTAATTACAATAACACTTCCTGCTCCACGAAACGAGCTCTAGGAAGACCTGGTATGCATGCGTATATATGTGCAAAACGACGTGTGTATAATATATACATGCACGTGAATGTGCGTAGTGTGTTAGTGTATGACAAATACTGACCTAAATGGCAAGATTCTCCTCTCTGTCCCGTTGACCTCGGCGGGCGGCAGTCTGACCACCTGCGCAGTGATAATGTAAAACATCCCGGCCGTCGTGATCGTCAAGGTGCTGTAGTACAATAGATAGCGCACTTCGATTTCGAACGATTTGACGAGCCTTGGTTCTTCGTCGACCAGCAGCTTCCACAGATCGGCGCAGACTCCCATCAGCTCGTTGAACTTGACGCGTCCGCAGTAAAGTATAACGAAGCGCAAGGACACGTTGAGGATGAACATGAGTTCGAAGACGACGTCCATCTCGAACTCGTTGCAGATGAACCTGCGCACGCCGTCGCCTATGTTCATCGTGCAGTTCATCATGTTCGCCCATTGGAAGTAGATGGCTAGGATGGAGGAGAGCATTGTGAAAGATCGGCTGGAGCGAGCAAAGGGCACGACGCCGACTATCCGGTACAGAAAGGTGTAGATCTGGGTTACGTCCTCGAACGTGGGGATCTTTTCCTTGGTTTTTGTCATCATTGCGAACGTTTTGTGAACTTAGTTGGTAGATGAAGACATTGAGGCTAGTGAACGTTGAAAACGGAAAAATCAGCTGGGTCGACTTTAGTTGTTTTATGGAAGAATTAAATAAAAGTTTGATAGTGTGTTAATACAGTACATTGTGTAACAAGTGCGGTAAAATCGTCAATAAGCACACGTGGGCGCGACATGTCGTCCAAGTGTCGCTATTGACAACTATACCGTACTGATCATTTTACACACTATTTCCATCATAGGTGCGTAAAAATTTTTGGAGCGTGCGTTAATTTCATATTGTAACGCTGTCCAATGTGTTATGGGAAATAATACACGTAGTGCATAATTGGACATTTAGCGCAGGCAAATCCCCCACGCAATGTGGCATTTTTCAAGCACGTGTTATAAAAAAGTTATTTGGAGCCATGGACGCTATCCAATAATAAGCATGAAATACAATTTTAACCGTTTAGGTATAGACACTCACTGACTTGCACTAGTTCGTGTAATTTTCATATTTTTTTAACTGTAATACAATGTAGCAGTATATATGTTTCATATATATCTTTATATTCAACTTCGAGTTAGGGGAAATTAAATAAACGAATTCGAATTAAATTTTACTTAACTCCTTATAAACAGTTACTCTCGATTGCCATTCTAGGACTTGGTAAAAAATGTGTAATGTACAAAGTCGTTTTTTTACGAGTTCAGTCTCATAATTTTCTTTATAAAATTAACACATTGTCACGGTTAGGTGAAGAAAAACAAAATTCTTTCTTACTACCTAAAATTTTTTAAAAATATGTTAGCTGGAATTTATGAATTGTTGCTAACAGAGAATAAAATGTATACTATATGTGATTTTGTTACGACTTCGTCACCTCAAAATGGTCTTTATAATCCTTTATTACGGCTTACCACGGCTTTACATTGATTTAAATGTGTAGATTTTCAAACTCTGGTCTTACAGTTATACATGACACCGGTACTCTTTGAAAAGTACGTGTAAGAAGATATTTTGTTTACTTTTTAACGAGAATGTAATGTTCGTTCTTTTGCTTTATAAAACTTATTTTTCGATTTCTCTTTTCAAAGCTACAAGTTTTTAAAAATAATGTATTTTATATTTTAATATATTGTTGTCTACGTTCTATTGTACACCGATTCATACTTTGCCGATTCAGCTTTTCATGGGCAACTTGATAAAGCTTTCGCAAAAGTTAAGCTCAAGTACTTATCTCGTAGCTCCGTTAAAAATTGAATATGCATCGCATGAATATTTAATTTTAATATTCCCGTCCCATTACCTTCAACGACTAACATCAATAACTAATAACTCTCAGATTTTCTCCAAAGCTTTATATTACAATCGCTTACGCGAAAAATAGCTATTAGATAGAACTCGAAGAATTATCATACATAATTTACGTACCCCGTATGTAATAAATGAGAATAAAATACAAAGTTGCATTATATAAGTTGAATTATTAATGCCGGATATGAAGCGTTTTCATATTATCTTTTCTACTTGCGTCAGTTGACTGCCGAGAGTTGTGCAAATCGATGCTTAGGCTTCGTTAAAGGAGGAAAGCAGTAAATGTCCATATCGTACAAGTACTTTGTATCGTCTATTATAAAGAAATATATAATAAATTTCATAATATATATAACACATATTATAGAGAAAGATCTAATATATCTCGTTGAAACGTTTAGAACACTTTATTGGCAATCTTAATATTCATCGCTTATAATTATAACGTAAAAAATATATTATTAAATTTATTTTGAGCCCTAATACTAAACGGTCACGGTTCGGAAGGTATGGCTTCAAAACGGTGGGTGACGTCTTTCTGGTCGAACGGTTTATCTGAAATCGAATAGTCAAAAGGATTTTGGAATTATAAGAAGATTGCAAGGTCGCTATGTAGAGGATTTTGAGAATGTTGAAAATCAATAAAATGGTGTCCTTAACAAACAAAAGTTTAGCTTTATTATACTGCAATTTTTGTTTGTTTTGGCTATATTCTTATACAAATATTTATAGTTTTGAATATGTACTTTCGTAAAGAGAAGTGAATTTGAAGTTTGTTTATTGAAAATTAGCAACAACAATTTGGTATAAGTTATGTTAGTTGGCCAACATACAATTGTTAAACATAACAACTATTCATTCAATTCTTTATAAATTTTCAACCAAAATTTAAGAGATATTTCATTATTTTTTCTTAAATCTCTAACGCTGAGGGTCCTTTTTCATAAAAACGTTAATAGAAAATGGCTTTATAACTTTAAAATTTCACTATAATTTACCTCAAATAACTTATTCAAGTAAAAGCAAGCTCTAAACTTACACCATTAAATTTTATTGACTTACGTACACTACGTTGTTTCTTTGAACTACCATAGAGCGGGTTAACTTTCATACTACTCATGTTTGCTTCTAGGTAACAATAAGTTCTAAAACAAGCTGAAAGTTTAATTTTATATGGGCAAATCCTCCGAACTTTTAACTTTCAACATAAAAAACGATTTGAAGTAGAAATTGAAGGCACATAATTGGAAATTCGTTCGCATAATTTTAAAGTCATTTATGATTAGAATTAATGATCGTGCCCTATGTTTATGAAACCCGATAAGAATATCATTGTGTTTCTATATATACTAAATTGGTCATTTTTAGGCCATATTACATTTTTAAACCATCTAAGTACTTCAAATTTATAAATTACACAAACGTCGCTTATTTTTTATGGTAATAAATATTATATAAATAATACGTAAGACTTAATCACACATGGAATCGAGTCATTTTAGAAAAACTCGTAGATGCCATGGAAAAAACTGAATTTCCCAATGAATCACATTTTTGAAAATGATGTATTATGTTCTAATTTAAGCATATCAAGGAACACATAATACGACGCAGATTATTTTCTTTGTTTTAGTTAATAATAAATATTGAAATTCAAATCAATGATCGTTTAATGATTTTTTTTATTATTTTTGAGATCCAATAGATTCTTTGGAAAAAAGTTTTTAATATTTGAAATTATGTATTTGAAAAAGCATGAAATTACCTATATCTTTTCTGACCCGAAATTTTAAATCGGCTATTTCCCTTCTTTATCTATATTCCTGTAGTAAAAGAATGATTGTAATCAATGAAACCGGAAATAGACGTAACGCTAAATTAAACATTTTATAACTATAACATAGGCCTAAGAGGGTCAATTTGATGAACATGGAAGGGTACACTAGCATAATGGGACGAAATTAGGATTGGAGGTATTTTTTCTTAGTAAAAGAATAATTGTACTCGCTAAAATCGACACGCAGAATTAACTCTTCATTTTCTATGTAGTAGGGCATTGACGAATGAAGTGAAGTGGTTAGGAAGAACCCGTAGCATAAAAGAGTGAAGAAAATATAATTGCGTGGAGTGTAGTAAAATAGGAAGAAAACGAGAGCGTAAAGAATTACATGCACTCATTTGGTTATAGTTATTCAGAAGGATGGCATTAGGTGGGTTTGTGGAATGGCAGAGTTGTGCAGTTCTGCCCACTTGCACATATGGATGTGCAGTTGTGCCCATATGCAGTTGTGCCCATGTGCATTTAAGTATGCGCAGTAATCATTAAGATTATGAATATAAATTTTATAAAGGTTTTCTGCCCGTTGAATTAATAAAATACAAATAAAATAAAAATAAAATAAAAATAAAATAAAAGTAAAATAAAAATAAAATAAAAATAAAATAAAAATAAAATAAAAATAAAATAAAAATAAAATAAAAATAAAATAAAAATAAAATAAAAATAAAATAATAATAAAATAATAATAAATTAAATAAAAATAAAATAAAAATAAAATAAAAATAAAATAATAATAAATTATTTTATTTTTATTTTATTTTTATTTTATTAATTCAACGGGCAGAAGACCTTTATAAAATTTATATTTATAATCTTAATGATTACTGCGCATACTTAAATGCACATGGGCACAACTGCACATGGGCACAACTGCACATGGGCACAACTGCACATGCATATGTGCAAGTAGGCAGAACTGCACAACTCTGCCCTTCCACAAACCCACCTCATGCCATCCTTCTGAATAACTATAACCAAATGAGTGCATGTAATTCCTTACGCTCCCGCTTTCTTCCCATTTTACTACACTCCATTTATTAATTCAACGAGCGGAACACCTTTATAAAATTTATATTAATAATCTTAATGATTATTACCTTCGTACACACAGACACATACGCGCACATGCACACGCATGCACGCACACACACATACACATACGCACGTACGCACACATACACACGCTCGCGCACATACATAGATACGTATGCAGCATACACATAGCCACATACACATGCACACACATACATTCATACACGCACATACACGACGCACACTCAGACACACACATATACACGCGCGTACATACATACACACACGTGCACATACACGTATGTGCACACACGAACAATCACACACGTAATACAAGCGCAGGCATACGCACGCACACACACATATACACATACACGCACACACGCACCGCCGCATACACACGCGCACGCACACACTCAAAATGTTGATAATAATAGCATGAATCGCTTTGAATAACGTGCTATTTGACTTCTCAGAAATATCAACCGACAAATTTTCAAAGTATATTTCAAAGAGTATAACACAAATGCAGAAATAACGCAGGTTTGAAAAATTGCAAACGCACAGAAGAAGATTTTTTAATTTTAATAATCTTCGCGTAAAAATTTTAATAACAAATATACGAGACGTTACGAGGATTTTTAACCTGGAATTTTTATAGGAATACTTTTTAATGTGTCCCATTTAAGTCTTTTGTTTTAAATGTTATTATGAGCGCAAAATAACCTTAAACTCTAAGACTCGTATTGCTTATTTCCCCATTCCCTATGCATGCCGGAAAAAGAACCTATTCACACATGTATTAAATAATATATAATGGGTACACGGATGGAAAGGGCTTTTTCAGACTCGGATGATGATTTGTGCATTCGGGTTCATCTTGGGCGCCTTCGGCGCCCTCGACTTCCACTCGTACTCAATCATCATTCTAACTAAGAAAAGTCCAATTTTCTCTCCTTGTTGCACAATGTACTATTACATAATTTGTACACGATCCCGAAAATATTTTATCAAACACTTCTTTACTATTACTAGGGTCTACAAATAGAAGAAAGCAGTCTTTTAATAAACTTTAAAATTTCTATTATCTTTATGTTAAAATCTATAGTTATAATTTACAGTACCCATAGATGACAAATAGAGTAGGACGTAATGAAATAATTAAAATATCGCAAACCATTTATTTATAACATTTATTGTATCTGTCTAACTATAATTTAGATAAATTTGTTTCATTTCTAATAAAATAAAATCTTTTAAATGCGTACAGAAACAGGCTGTACCTTAGTTTTCCATAGTTCGCAGAACGGTAAAGAACGAAATGGCACTCATACACATCTGCAAAAAAATTATTAAATCGCTTTATGTATTTTTCAAATGCATACATCATAATTGAAATCTCAATTTTCGATTGATATACGTACTTGCTTGAAAGTTTCGAGGGAGAGATTGATGTATCCGCCAGCGGTCATTTGTACCGGGCGACCGGCCCTCAGCATCATGAAGAGCAGGGCGCGATTGGCCACGGGCTCATATTCTGGGTGCATCAGAGTCGCGCTGTATGCCGCGTTAACGATTGCCTTGCTCTATTACAAACATACATTATGTCAATGAGATGGTTATATTGGCAGTCCATAGATACGTCTTCGGTGGGGCTAAGTAAATACTCATGATTTCAGTTCCGTTTTTTTTTCTGAATAAAATTAACGATTGACCATACTTTTAGAATTTGCTGATTAATTCAGTTTTTTTAAATTATTCAGAGAATAAAATAGTTACGCTCTAGTCCAACTGTCATTTTTAAGTGTGCATTATAACTCTTTAGGTTGTTCAGAAACTTTAACAGCACATCCTTTGAGCAACAGGAATTGTTAAATGAAAATGTTAAAGCAAAAATACAACTACTTGTAAATATCGACACCACTTACGAACGCTATCACATTTAAGATTTCTCGAAAAATTCTAGTTCTTGTAAGGTATATTCTTAAAAATTACAAATATTTAAAATTTCAGACAATAACTACAATTTTCTTAGAGGATCTAAGAAAGTATTAGTACTAATCAGAAAATTTAAAAAGTGCTAGTTCTTTATTAAACGAATAAGATATATAGTCTTTTGATACGTGGGTAACAATGAATTTCATTTCTTTTGCCAAGGAGTAACCGTTTACCTAGAGACATGTACGCCGTTTTACTGCTTCAAAAGAATGCTTCTGCAATTGAACTAGAACGCTGCCATTTTGAATATTAAAAATAAATTAAGTTAAATTTATTAAATTTTTTAGAACATTATGTATAATAAAGTCGTCGAGATTTTCCATTAAACTATATATTTATATCCTAACAAATGTTTAAAATAGGTACAATTTGCAAATATTTGCTCAGGCGTTATCGAACATTGTAAGTTATAAAAGTAATAAAATCCGATATATCTTCATCCCAGTCTAGAAAGATTTTTAAAGAGATAACCTATAATTTGCAAGAAAGTATCAGTTACCTCGTATCTTAGTACATTTATTTATATCTTGTATCATTTTGAAAAATATACGTTTTTTTGGGCGTGATCTTTTTTAAATTGATGCATAGGTCTATAGTCGCACACCTCGGTCAGTAGATGCTCGGGAAACCATTGACAACTGAAGAACTGTACCAGACTCAGAAATAGTAGTGGCACATACTTAAATGAGTTTGGATCGTGCTGCACAAATGTCAAATAATATTATGGTTTGAGTATTTCTGTTCAACGTATATACTTACAAATGGAAATTTCATAATGTCTAGTAGAGTGAATTTGTACCTTGAGAAGTCTTAGTCCTATGAGAGATATGTTATACACTGTACACATGACCTGGAATATGAATAGGCTGCGCGTAAACATTTCGACGTTCTGGCAAAAACTAATGAAAGAACTTTTCAATTTGGATATTTTAGAAAATGATAGATCAAATTCTCTACAATCTTACTCCAGTATTTTCTGATGAAATTGGACGCACTCGATGACATTTCGCGTCGACAGATTATTCGTATGATTTTCCTTGAACTGAATCATATTATTGTCCAATGATACGTTGCAACTAGCCGTATTTGTTTTTACCATCGCCAGAAGTCGGTATTGAATAGACCTTAGGTAAGCGCAGGCCATCATGATAAATAAAGGTCCAGCGGTTTCGATTGCCGCAACGATTATCGTCACGCTACAGCTGATCACGTTTACCAGGACCCACACTATGTCGAACCAAGGCTCCTCTTGAACCTCGACATAGAACCTGAAAACAATTGCTACAGAAGTGAGAAATTTAGTTTCATTTACATTCGAGCACGATATGATGCTCAATCGAATTTTGCTTCCTCGTAGATGTAGCTTTGCGAGATAATATTTGTTCATAAAAATATTATAGAAATATTGTATAAATCTGTTCGCATATTAAACGAAGCAATGGAAAACGTGTGCACTGATCACAACTATGACGAGGGCACTACTAGAAGAAGTCTCTTGCTTTCACCTAACTGGTGAGAGATAGTAAAGTTAAGTCCAGTGCTGTCGAGTGATTAGCGGAGGCAAGCGAAAAGGTTCAGTCGTCAAACAGTACCGTGTCCGCTCGGTCCCGTCGTTTAACAATGAAAATAAAATACAAAATATGTGTTCACATAATTTATTGCTTCAGTAATTACTGTATTTATATTTTTACATAATTTTTTAGCAAATATTTAGTAATTATTTAGTATGTACTTTAGTAATTACTACAGTAATTACTTTACTATAGTAATTACTACAGATAACACATATATTTACATTTTTGCCAGTATATAGAAAAATAGTACATTATGCAACAAGGGACTAAAGTCGTAAATGATTCCCGTGGGTGGGTTAATCACCCGAGGGAATGTTCGACTTTAGTCTCGTGCTGCTTTTAGAACTTAATTGTATAGCCACTCTATTTACTTGAAACGTGGGACCCACTCATTCATTGTTAGTACAAAATAAATTTTCAAAATTTCCAAAATTTTAAAATTTGCCAAAATATTTCAAATTTTCCAAAGTTTTTCAAAGTTTTTAATTTTCTATAATTTTTCAAATGTTTCAAAATTTTTCAAATGTTTCAAAATTTTTCAAATGTTTCAAAATTTTTCAAATGTTTCAAAATTTTTCAAATGTTACAAAATTTTTCAAATGTTTCAAAATTTTTCAAATGTTTCAAAATTTTTCAAATGTTTCAAAATTTTTCAAATGTTTCAAAATTTTTCAAATCTTTAAGATTTTTCAAATTTTTCAAAATTTATTTTATATTTGCAGGAATAATAGTACATTATGTAACAAGGGCAATAAGTCGAATATATTTCCCGCGAGTGAGTATTACCCGAGGGAAAAATCGACATTTTTCTCGAGTTATATATAGTACTTTATACCCATCTCTACTGTGGCCACTTTTTGACTTGGAAAGCGGGACTAATGGACTGTTAAAATACAATATTGTTACAAGACAATCGAAAATGATCGTTATTGGTAGAACTTGATGAAATAAAGGAATTTGCAGTTGCGGGAATAAATCACTTTTCTCCCGCATTTGCGGGAAGAAAGTGATTTGCGGGAATAAAGTTACTCTTTTCCCCCTAATCATTTTTGCGGGCAAAAAGTGTAATTTTGACCTCACTTTTCAAGGAAAATAGGAGCCATTATCGTTTAGATGGGCCTAAAATACTTTATGCCCATCTCAACGAAAATGTCCACTTTTGTCCCTGAAAAGCGAGTCCAAAGTAACACTTTTTCCCCGCAAAAAGGATTAGGGGAAGAGTTACTATTTTCCCGCAAATGTGGGCAAAAAGTGACTTCACTAGTCCAAATTCCTTTATTTCGTCAAGTCCTACCAATAACCCTGATTTCCGATTGTCTTTTAACAATATAAGTTATGTTTTGCCCAATAAAATTAAAACAGATATTTTATACAAAACTTATAAGTATATTCAATATTTAATATGGAATTCTATTACTTAAAGAGTAGAGCAGCGCCGTTCACACCGTGCACCGACCACGTTTTCAAACATTCTACGTCAGTCCATTAGTCCCGCTTTCCAAGTCAAAAAGTGGCTACAGTTGAATTGGGCATAAAGTACTATATGTAACTCGAGAAAAAAGTCGATTTTTCCCTCTGAAGATACTAACTACTCTCGCTTCACTTCGCTCGCTCGGGCAGTAAACTCACCCGTCGGAAAAATATTCGATTTTTTGCCTTTGTTACATAATGTACTATTACTCCCGCATTTGCGTAGAATAAAGTTCTGTATTCCCGCAAATGTGGAAGTAAAGTATTTTATTCCCGCACATGTGGGAGTAAAATATATGAGGGAATAAAAAGCTACTTTAGTCCCGCCTTTCAGGTCAATAAAATGGCTATTATAGTTAAGTAGTGAATAAAAGTAATAACTAAGTACTTGCTGAGAATAAACTAAAAAATAGTAATTACTTTAGTAATTACTGAAGCAATATCTTATAAAAATTGGTGTTCTTTCTCAAGTAATTATTTTAGTAATTTCTAAAGTAAATACAAAATCACCACCTGCTCCACGATGAGAGCTCTAGGAAGACCTGGAATACATGCGTATATGTGTCCAAACCTACATGTGTATGATATATACATGCACGTGAATGTGCGTGCGAGTGTATGACAAATACCGACCTAAACGGCAAGACTCTCCTCTCTGTCCCGTTGATCTCGACGGGTGGCAGTCTCGCTACATGCGCCGTCGCAATGTAAAAGACCACGGCCGTCAGGGTCGTCAAGGTGCTGTAATACAACAGACAGCGCACTTCGATTTCGAACGACTTGACGAGCCTTGGTTCTTCGTCGACCAGAAGTTTCCACAGATCGGCGCAGACTCCCATCAGCTTGTTAAACTTGACGCGTCCACAGTAAAGTATAACGAAGCGCAAGGACACGTTGAGAACGAACAGGAGCTCGAGGACGATATCTATCTCAAACTCGTTGTAGATGTACCTGCGCACGCCGTCGCCTAGGTTCATCGTCCAGTTCATCATGTTCGCCCAGTGGAAGTAGATGGCTAGGATGGAGGAGAGTATTGTGAAGAATCGGCTGGAGCGAGCAAAGGGCACGACGCCGACTGCCCGGAACAGAAAGGTGTAGATCTGGGTCACATCCTCGAACGTGGGGATCTTTTCCTTGGCTTTTGTCATCATTGCGAGCGTTTCGTGGATTTAGTTGGTAGATGAAGACATTGAGGCTAGTGAACGGAAAAATTAACAGATTAGTCGACTTTAGTTGTTTTATGGAAGAATTAAATAAAAGTTTGATAATGTGTAAATAGAGTACATTGTGTAACAAGTAGGGTAAAGTTGCCAATAAGCGCACATGGGCGCAACATGTCGTCCAAGTAGCGCTAGTGACAACTATACCGTACTGATTGTTTCACACACTATTTCTATCATAGGTGCGTGGAAAATGCTGTAGCGTGCGTTGTTTGCGTAACGTAACGCTATCGAATGTGTTATAGGAAATAATGCACGTAGTGCATAATTGGACATTTAACGTACGCAAATCCTCCACGCAATGTGGCATTTTTCAAGCATGTGTGATAAACAAGTAATTTACATCTATGCATGCTATCCAACGATAATCATGAAATATAATTTTAACCGTGTACTAGGTATAGTCACTGACTTGCAGTCGTTCTTGTAATTTTCACATTTTTTTTCAACACTAATGCAATACAACTGTATATATGTTTCATATATATCTTTATATTCAACTTCGTGTTAGAAGAAATTAAAAGACCAATTCGAATTAAATTTTATTTAACTTCTTATAAACAGTTACTCTCGATTGCCTTTCTAAGGCTTCGTAAAAAATGTGTAATGAACAAAGTCGTTTTATTACGAGTTCAGTCTCATAATTTTCTTTATTAAATTAACTCATTGCCACGGTTAGGTGAAATAAAACAAAATTTTCTCTTATTACCTAAAATTTTTTAAAAACATGATAGATGGGATTTATGAATGGTTGCTAACAGAGAATAAAATGTATACTATATGTGATTTTGTTACGCCTTCGTCACATCAATGGTCTTTATAATACTTCACTTTTTCGCTAATTTCCGTTACTGCATGTAAGCATTATTAAGGCTTGCCGCGGCTTTACATTGATTTAAATGTGTCGATTTTCAAACTCTGGTCTTGCCTTTTTAGTTATACATGACACCGGAAACTCTTTTTAAAGTAAGTGTAAAAAGATATTTTGTTTATTTTATAACGAGAATGGAATGATCGTTCTTTTGCTTTATAAAAATTATTTTTTGATTTCTCTTTTCAAAGCTACAAGTTTTTAAAAATAATGTATTTTATTTTTTAATACATTCTTTCTACGTTCTATTTATTGTACACCGAATCACACGTTGCCGATTCAGCTTTTCATGGGCAACTCGATAAAGCTTTTGCAAAAGTTTAAGCTTACGTACTTATCCCGTAGCTCCGTTAAAAATTAAATACGCATCGCATGAATATTCAATTTTAATATGCCCATCCCATTACCGTTAACGACTAACATCAATAACTAATAACTCTCCGATTTTTTCTAAAGCTTTATATTACAATCGCTTGCACGATAATAGCTATTAGATAGAACTCGAAGAATTATCATAAATAAATTACATACCCCGTAGGTAATAAATGAGAATAAAATACAAAGTAGCATAATATACGTTGAATTATTAATGCCGGATATGAATCGTTTTTATGTAATCCTTTCTACTTGCGGCAGTTGACTACCGAGAGTTGTGCAAATCGATGCTTATGCTTCGTGAAAGGAGGAAAACAGGAAATATCTAATAAATTTCATAATATATATAACACATATTATAGAGAAAGATCTAATATATCTCTTTTAAACGCTTATAATTATAACGTAAAAAGCATTATTAAATTTATTTTGAGCCCTAATACTGTCACGGTTTGGAAGCTATGGCTTCAAAAACGGTGGTTGACGTCTTCCTGACCGAACGGTTTATCTGAAATCGAAAAGCCAAAAAGGTTTTGAAATTATAAGAAGAGTGCAAAGTCGATATGTAGGGGATTTTGAAAATGTTGAAAATCAACAAAATGGTGACTTTAACAAACAAAAGTTTAAGTTTATTGTACTGCAATTTTTGTTTGTTTTGGCAATATTCTTATACAAATATTTATAGTTTTGAATATGTACTATTAAATATAATAAAGAACTACTGCTTAATACTTTAGCAGAATATTTTCGTAAAGAGAAGTGAATTCGAAGTTTGTTTATTGAAAATTAGCAATAAAAAATTGGTATAAGCTATTTTAGTTGGTCAACATACAATTGATAAACAAAATAACTATTCATTCAATTCTGTACAAATTTTCAATCAAAATTTAATATAAATTTCATTATTTTTTCTTAAGTCTCTAACGCTCAGGGTCCTTTTTCATAAAAAGGGTAATAGAAAATGGTTTGATAACTTTAAAATTTCACTATAATTGACCTGAAATAACTTACTCAAGTAAAAGTAAGCTCTAAACTTACACCATTTAATTTCATTCATGTACCACGGTGCGGCTGAACTAGTTTTAAATGAAAAGTGAAACAATATGGAATCTTTTTATAGACTATTATCACGTAGCGCTCCACAAAAATTTTAAGATCATAATCAAAATCGTCTGTCATGCCTTTTTTGAAAAAAATTGATTTTTGTATTTATCAGGTTTAAATGATTAAAATAATACATTGTGCAACTAGGGGGGGGGGGGGGCAATGGGCTTTTTCTAAGCGAGGATGATGAGTGAGTACGAGCGGAAGTCGAGGGCGCCGAAGACTCCCGAGGCGTACACGAATACTCAAATCATCATCTGAGTCTGAAAAAGCCCTTTCCACCCGTGTTACACACCGAATTTTATTAACAAGTGTGTGGATAGGGCTTTTTTCATGCATGCAAATAGAATGGGAAATGGGCATATCGAGTCGTCCACCAGACCTACGAAAAAAAAAAGAATAAATTGATTCAAAATTATGAATTTTTTTCAAAATTTTGAATTAAAATTTTGGAAAATATAAAATTTTGACATTATTTTCAGAGATTTTTAGGAGCGGGAGGGAGAGACCATATCGGAATGCACAATTTTCCATTCGTTTTGCCAGCATGGAAAAGGGTCATTTTCTCGCACGTGTTGAGAAAAATTATTTAAAAGATATGATTAAAGTAGATAATCGTTATTTTGATTACTATATTTATAACTCTTTATAGTTCTTTAACATTGTATAAAAATTTTTCTTAACAATAATATACAAATTAATATAGTTTATGACACAAATATCACCAAAATGCCCACTTACTTGCACCTGCGGGATACCTACGGATTCTCGAATATTGTGGACACTAAGAATGAGATTTTGTGATGAAAACATGTTTACTAGGGCTAAAATTGGTCGTTTCTTCCATTTCCGACATTCCATTCCATTCCGACATTTCAATATTTTCTATCTAACACCTTAAATACAGAGAGTAGAGGCGGTGGAAATGAGGTGGAATTGGAAAACATTCTTCTGATACAATTGCGTATGTTCTTAGAGGCGAAGACTATTTCTCCTAACGATTATGTTATATATGCAGGAGAAAATTGATTAATCGATGACCCTAGATGTTTCCATTTTTCAAAAGCCACCCTCTCTATTACACGCCACAAGCTTCTTGAAGGGGTTGTAATAGTGGGATGAATATAAAAAATGGAAAGTATATAATTTTTATAAGTTACCTAAAATCCATCCTCGACCCTTAAATTGCAAAGGTGTTGAGATCAAGAAATAATCGTTGAAACATGTGTGGTCATCGAAGGGTGCCGAGACAAGGGTAGCAGGAGTGTATTAATCGCCTTCTACCCGTGATGCACACGCTATTCTTTTCTCTACCTGACCAGAAAGGGTGATTTTTCGTACATGCATATAAGCGGGCGGAAAGCGCGTTACGTTAACATCCTAGAGCGGACAATACCCACATTCTTCTCGAGATTGTTGTTTTCTACCCGAGGGCGGTAATGAACCACTTACATACAATTTTCGCAAAAAAATATAATTTTCTTCCGGAACATAATGTCTTTGCCTCCAAGAAACTACTCAATAATGTCAGAAAAATGTTTTCTAATTCCACCCCATTTTCACCCTCAATACTAACTTGGTAAAAACGCCCAACTAAAATGGAAAAAACACCCAATTTTACACATACAAAACATGTTTCCATCGCAAAATCTCTATTTTAGCGTCCGCAATATTCGAGTGTCCATACGTGTCTTGGCGTTAATGGGTTAACACAAAAATCCATTTTTTTTGTAAAAGGTCCGACTAATGATTTTGATTTTGATCTTAAAGTGTTTATAGAGTGCCATACTACAATGATCTACAAACAAATTCCATTTTGTTTCACTATTCATTTAAAACTAGTTCAGCCGCACCGTGGTACAATACGTTGTTTTTCTTTGAAGTACCATAGAGCTGGTTAACTTTCATACTATTCCCATTTGCTTCGAGGCAACAATAAGTTCTAAAACAAGCTAAAAGTTTAGTTTTATATGGACAAATCCTCCGAACTTTTAACTTTCAGCCTAAAAAGAGATTTGAAATAGAAATTGAAGGCATATAATTGGAAATTCGTGGGCATACTTTTAAAGTGATTTATAATAAGAATTAATGAACGTGTCTTATTTTTATGAAACCCCATAAGAATAGCATTGTTTTTCTATATATACTAAATTGGTCATTTTAGGCAATAAATTTACACGGAAAGAAACGATGTTGTAACTCTTATTAATATATGAATGAATTTTTACTATTTTCTGTTGTAATGTATGGTCATACTTATGTTTTATCAATTTTTAGTATGTAATATAGCAATTTTCTAAAATATTAAATAGTAATTTTAAAATTCACATTTATTAAAATAAATTCAATTTAATGTTTCCCTGATTATCTATTTATTCTTAATATTATATTTCTTATATTTATACACTTTAATTTTAAATAAAATTAATTTTATCGAAAAGACCGACCTCATGAAGATTTGAACCGGTGACCCTCAGCTCTTGGAGCGGACGCTCTACCTACGGCACCATAATGATCCTTGTTTACTATACTTCAAATCATCCTTATAAATTACACTAGACTGTGTTGTTGCTTACGCTTATCTTGTCAACATTAATTAAATAATGATATACTTATTCATTGTTGCAGTTCTAATTAACTTACGTGTATTGATATAATGAAAAAGATCCTGTATCATCGAATTAAAAGTATCGTGGTCAGTTGCAATTACGTATAAGTTTTAGAGATTAAATTTTTTTGAGTCTCGACGGTTTACTAAAATTTTTAGGAGAATTTAATATGTAAGTACGTAAAATTGACTAAAAAAATATAGCATTCGGAAAATGTAACAAATATTACTATAATTTCAAGTACTTCTTGCTATAATATTCAGCACAAATTACTACACATTTTTGTAAATTCTATAAATCACAGTTTTTACTAAAGTAGGCAGTAAAATTTCATATGCTTTAAGGGGGAATCCTGTTTTAAAAAGCTGAAAAAATCGATTTTTTTATTGCTTAAATCTATTCCTAATATATCTAAGAATATGTATCTAAAGTTATAGAGGCTGATTCGCAGTAATTTCAAAGATACAGCACTAAACGCGGTGGGGAGTCGAGCAGGTATACGAGCGCTCGGGTAGGTGAAGCGCGTGCTACATCCCTCGGTCTAATAACTCTGAACTGTGTACCTGAAAAGGTTCCACGGTCCTTCGAAACAATATTTTGAATTCCTGGAAGTGCCGTCGAAAAACTATAGTACGGATTATAACGGTATATAATATATACATATCCCTCTCTGTGTACGTGCTTCTACGGAGCTGCTTCTAGCATCAACGGTTAGTTTTGCTCTGAGTCTTGGCGAGTGCACATCGTTACAATATCATGTCAAGTTATCCCAAAGGTGATAAATCGAGCAGTGATCGTTCTGCGAAGCCACGAAAACGCAAATTCTACGGGAATCGATTCACAAGTAGACCAGACAATGCAGAGTGCAACACAAGCAGTAGTGAGAAGAAATTGCTTACCGCAAGCACCGAAAATATTATTGTACATCCAGCTCACTGTTACCGAATAATTGAATTTCTGACAGTGTGTCTTGAAATTTCTGACATAGTAATCTGCAGATCTTGTAAACAAAACATAACATTTGCAGAGAGCGGGCATCGAGACTTGGGTTTCAAAATGATATTATCATGCATGGGCGGTCGACGAGAAATCAATTCAGGACCGTTGCTAAACACCGGTTACGAAAAAAATAGACGAATTGTGTTTGTTATGAGGCTTCTTGGTGTTAGACGAGAAGGCATCAATCTGTTTTGTGGACTTATGGATCTATGTCAAGGTTTGGTGAAATCAACATATGATAAAATAGTGCAGCATTTATACTCAGCGTCGAAATCAATGTTTGAAAGTGTCTGTGAAAAAGCTGTCAAAGAAGAGCAAGGAACAAATGTAGAAAATGATAGAATTGCAAATCATTTGAAAGTTTCCGGCGATGGATCCTGGAAAAAACGTGGCTTCACGTCATTGTTCGGTGTAACAACTCTGATTGTACATTACTCTGGCAAAGTAGTCGACCTTATCGTTAAAAATGCGTACTGTCATTCATGTGCCCTAAAAAACCACATTAGACAATGACGAATTTGACGAATGGTATAAAGATCACAAAAAATCATGCTCATCAAACGACGACGGTTCAGCAGTGAAGATGGAGGTGGATTCAATTGTGGAAATGTTTTTGAGGTCTGTTGAAAAATTCGGAGTAAAGTATACGAATTATATCGTCGACGGCGATTCGCGAATTTTGCTGGTATTCTCAAAATGAATCCATACGGTGACGATTGCGCTGTTACTAAAAATGAGTGCGTGGGGCATGTACAAAAGCGTATCGGTACTCGACTCCGAAATAAAAGGAAGCAAGAGAAGCTCTGAGGTAAGAAGCGGTTGACGGAGAGCATCATTAAAAAGTTAACGATTGATTATGGTTTGGCAATCAGAAGAAATATTAATTCTGACGAAGATATGAAAAAAGCTGTAATGGCAACGCTGGATCATTATTGTTCGAGTGATAAATCTCCTCGCCACGAGAATTATCCGGCAGGCGCCGAAAGCTGGTGTGAATGGCGAAAAGCTGAAGCCACGAATTCTCTTGCGTCTTTCAAGTATCCTGCTCGATTGATTGGCGAAAATGTGGAGGAACATATTCGTACAATCTACGAAGAGCTCTGAAACGACGAACTTTTGAGGTGATGCTTAGGCGGGCACACGCAAAATTCAAACGAATCTTTCAACTCCACTGTCTGGCGCACGAGCCCGAAACATTTGAATTCTGGACAAAAAATCGTTGAAATTGCTGCGTACATGGCTGCAGGAATCTGCAACGAAGAATTTTCTGCAGTTCTAAGTACCATGCAGTTGCTAGATTTAAAAATCGGCCAGCAATGTAAGATGTTTGCGAATACCGTCGACACACCACGGATCGAGAGGGAAAACCGGCGTGCGTTTTTGTCCAGCAAGGAAGCTCGCACGCCCCGTCGACTCGAGCAACTGCATCAAAATGAGTTTTACGAGGAAGCTAAAGGTTTACTTTATGGATCTGGAATAACTGATTAGCGTATTATTACTGTAAGTAATCGATAATTAACAGTTTTTCTGATCGTAAACTTTGAAGCGCGTTTTCTCGAGTTTTCGTTTTTACGATTCTTCTAAACTGGCGGGCGTGATTGCAAGAAAACTAGACGACTAATCAAATCGAACCAAGGCTTGTTAGCTTCAGTTTTGTATTCTCTTCTATTTGAACTGGAAAGATTCATGAAAAAGAAATTCTAAACAACTTTTTATCAAGTTAAAATGATTTTTTTTTGCAAAAAGCACATTTTTCATCTTTCCCGCCGATTGGAGATTGCAATTTCAAGGTGCTGCACAAATGTGCATAAAACTCAGCTGCGTTTGAATATTTTTATCTGAAAGATATTTTTTATAATGTTCAAATATACATTAAAATATTCTAAAAAGTTCGGTAGACTTGCTTATTTTTTTTTGTCCTAAAAAAATTCCCTCAAAGAAGCTTTTTTTAGGCCTTTTAAAGTAGAATCCCCCTTAATTACAGAATATCATATACGTTTAACAATAACTGCTCCAAAATACAGTAAACAGCATTAGAATGCAAGTAAAATCCACCATTACTTCATAAAATAGTAATTTTCATACAGTAAATAGTCATTTTTAATACATCTCTTCTCTCCGTGTAGTTGTTTAAACGGCGATATCTGGAAAATGTAAGATATTAGAATATTCCTTTAATTTTTTATCACTTTCATCTCAGGAACGGCGCGGTCATTCTTTGTCAATCGGGGCTCATTTATCGTTTTTTAATGAAGATTCGGAATTGAAAAGAAATTTCGCAATTCATCGACCCATTTTTTTACAACGACTTTTCATTTTATTTTTTTCGATATTCTGAAATCAGTACGGTAAATTATTTTGGTATTCTAGAAATAATATAATCGCTTTAGTGTAAATGAATTTGTGAATTTGAAAGAACATAAAATCACCTAACTTCTCCGACACGAAATTTTCTATAAGCTATCTGCCTTCTTTTGTTGGACACAAAAACGTAATATTTTGTTTAAATGGCAAGATCTCAGAAACTTTCCACTATGTCTTGGCTGAGCTTTTTGCCCAGACTACGAGGTTCTTTTTCTTTCAAGATATTTGAGGTTACATAAGTATATTTTTTAATTTGAATTGCTTATATCTCGAGATTGGGCGATAATTTTTCATTAAACAAACGAATTTTTATTTATTTTCCGATAGAGATGCATCAGACAAAAATTAAAGATTGATCGATTGAAAGTTAAATGTAATTATGATTCAACATTTTATACTGTTATTTATAGGTCACGAAGATCTTGGAATTTACAGCAGGTCGATATGTCAAAAAATACCTCATTTATCATGCTAAATCGTCTCTAAAACTTATTGTATTAAAACTCTATTAATATTGATATACGCTACGCTTTCTTGGATTCATTAGGATTATAAATATAAGTTTTATAAAGGTCTTCTGCCCGTTGAATTAATAAAATAAATTATAAATTATTTTATTAATAATTATAAATAAAATAAAATAAAAGTAAAATAAAAAAAGTAAAGTAAAGTAAAGTAAAGTAAAGTAAAGTAAAGTAAAGTAAAGTAAAGTAAAGTAAAGTAAAGTAAAGTAACGTAAAGTAAAGTAAAGTAAAGTAAAGTAAAGTAAAGTAAAGTAAAGTAAAGTAAAGTAAAGTAAAGTAAAGTAAAGTAAAGTAAAGTAAAGTAAAGTAAAGTAAAGTAAAGTAAAGTAAAGTAAAGTAAAGTAAAGTAAAGTAAAGTAAAGTAAAGTAAAGTAAAGTAAAGTAAAGTAAAGTAAAGTAAAGTAAAGTAAAGTAAAGTAAAGTAAAGTAAAGTAAAGTAAAGTAAAGTAAAGTAAAGTAAAGTAAAGTAAAGTAAAGTAAAGTAAAGTAAAGTAAAGTAAAGTAAAGTAAAGTAAAGTAAAGTAAAGTAAAGTAAAGTAAAGTAAAGTAAAGTAAAGTAAAGTAAAGTAAAGTAAAGTAAAGTAAAGTAAAGTAAAGTAAAGTAAAGTAAAGTAAAGTAAAGTAAAGTAAAGTAAAGTAAAGTAAAGTAAAGTAAAGTAAAGTAAAGTAAAGTAAAGTAAAGTAAAGTAAAGTAAAGTAAAGTAAAGTAAAGTAAAGTAAAGTAAAGTAAAGTAAAGTAAAGTAAAGTAAAGTAAAGTAAAGTAAAGTAAAGTAAAGTAAAGTAAAGTAAAGTAAAGTAAAGTAAAGTAAAGTAAAGTAAAGTAAAGTAAAGTAAAGTAAAGTAAAGTAAAGTAAAGTAAAGTAAAGTAAAGTAAAGTAAAGTAAAGTAAAGTAAAGTAAAGTAAAGTAAAGTAAAGTAAAGTAAAGTAAAGTAAAGTAAAGTAAAGTAAAGTAAAGTAAAGTAAAGTAAAGTAAAGTAAAGTAAAGTAAAGTAAAGTAAAGTAAAGTAAAGTAAAGTAAAGTAAAGTAAAGTAAAGTAAAGTAAAGTAAAGTAAAATAAAATAAAATAAAATAAAATAAAATAAAAATTGATTTTTGATTTATAAAGATTTTTCTATTTTACGTTATTTTGAAATCGATAATGCAATTTACGATCATAAGCTTATAACTTTTTTTATAATGTATCTTCTGACGAACAATCAATGATAAAATTCAATGTATTTGGTTTGAAGCAGCTGAGTACCAATTAATTGTCAACGATTTTTTATATGTTATGCATGAATCCGGCTGACATATTATTTTTGATTGTTTGATGCATTTATGTTTTTTGCGACTTTTCGACTTTAGGTTTTAATTTTTCATATTTTTTTATTAGTTTTAATTAATATAACCAATCCGGATAAAACGATAATATTTTGTGATACAAATATTGCAGTCACAAAATATAGGTAATTTTAAACTTTTTGAAATCGTTTTATCCGGATTGATTATATTAATTTAAACTTATAAAAAATATGAAAAACTAAAACCTAAAGTCGAAAAGTCGCAAAAAACATATAAAAGCTAATTCTCTTCTCTTGTTACACAGGAAAACGTATTTTTGTATAAAGCGGTTATAGTTCGGAAATATCATGGATATGAATAGAAATATTTTCTGGTTCTTAGTAACACGGATGGTTTTGCAAATTTTCAAAATGGTCTATATTTACTATCTCTTGCCTGAGTTCTTTGTCCAAGTCATGAGGACTTTTATTTTTCAAGATATTTAAGGTTATATTTTTTTTTTCAAAATTTCTGATTCTTTATTTCTCGTGTATTACACGGTCAATTTTTACTAATTACAGCTCATTTTTCTTGTTTTCTTTCTATATATGTATGTATATATGTATGTACGTATAGTACGTGTGAAACCAAAATTTGTGTCCACCATAAATATTACAGAGAAGCATTATATCACGCCATAAATCTTTGCAGACATAATACGTGGACATAATATGCACGCACGCACGCATCCACACGCACATACACACACAAACATCAAACACACACATACACACACGCGTACACCCACACACGCGCACATACACAAACACACGTACATACACACACTCACACATGTACAGACTCTCTCACATACACACAGAGACACATACAAATCCGCGGACACACACACACATACACCCACGCACGCACAGGCACATAACACTCGGGCGCATACACACACACACACACACAAACACTTACGCACTCGCACGTTCGCACATACACGCACACACACATACACACGCGCACACACACACGCACGTGAGTGCGCGCACTATCACACACATACACACGTATAGATATGTACGTACACACACATACACACGCGCGCACACACACAGATACACATGCAGACACACATAGACACATACACATGCACACACATATATACACACACGTTCATACACGACACACACTCAGACACACACACACATACTCAGACACACGCACCCACACGACACACACTCAGACACACACGTACGCATACACACACACACACATATATACACAGCGGAGGTAAGAGATACAGGGTCTACTAACAACGGTAGCTAAATGCAGGCAAACCAGCCAATTTAAGAATCCAAGACAGCTGTACACCCTGAACTGATGCAGCTAATAAAAATCCCCAGGTCTCAAAGAAAGTTGCAGAGAAGGTTAATTGAACTAAAATTGTAGGTGATAGATTAAATAAATATGTAAGCAATGTTAGAGTTTTAGAAGACGGATCCGTAAGTTTTAGAATTTAAACAATAAAGTCCAAACATTTATTAGAATATTGTTTACAGTGACAAGAATAGTTGAACTATAAACCCAAGGGGAGGCTTACCTTCATCCTGTAGCATATACCCTTCCATCCCAGCGGATACAAACTGACATATCGAGCAATCTTAAACCGCTCTAAGACAATTAGCAACTGCAGAAAAATTCAATGTCTATCATATCTACATTTATGTTCAATGTCGATTATGTCTACATTGATAGATAAGATGCTGAAGAGATAAAAAAATATTTTTAGGAGCAGAATGTACAATACTCAGATACTTAGAGATAAATCTGAATTTTCTTAGTTCTATCATTAAAAACCAAGACATAAAAGATGGCAGGTCGCGATTATTCATCATTTTTCGCGCCAACTCGGCCTCCAGAGACCAAATGCATATAGGGATGGCTTACGGTCAGTGTTAAATCTTTTGCTCAAGCAACGAGATTAACTTTTAATATATTAGTGTAAATTGAACAACGTTTTTAATTTTATAAATATTTTTTTAGATTTTACCATTTAATTAAATTATCTTGTTGTAAATAGCGATGAAGCTACGATAAACATCATTATAATTTATTTTTGATGAGTTTTGTCATTAATGTGCGTAAGAAGACTTTCAACAAAAAATTGAATTCGACAAATACAATTAGAATATTTTCTGCAAATTTTAATTGTACAATTTTTGTAATTCATTGTTTTAGCCCTTGATATGGGATGTATTGAAGCCATCCAAAACGTTGGGGTAATAAAAAATAATGACTCGTAGCGATCAATAAAATCTTTATTTATTTAACAAGACATTAAAGTTAAAAAATTTCAGATAATACTGATGAAGTTAGAAATTTTCTCTCAAAACCAAAAGATAACACAAATAATAAACAAAATATTATAAGCAGTTTAGAGACCACAAACCAACTTATGGGGGTACATACACCTTAAATTTGAAATAATAATTATTATTTTTAGTGCTCGATAACAAATTTTCTAATGAAAATTTATACTCATTTAAAAAATGTACCCATTTTGTACGCATATAATGTACCATTTCACCGCAGAAATAGGCCAAAATAACGATTACAGGTCCAGAAGTCGAGCGTTTAACTGTTCATGAAAAATTCACTGATATAGTTCAGTAGTCGTAAAGTATAGCATCTCACTGTAAACTGATGTCAATATTTCAAGTTTTCATCACTGTTTTGACAGTCTACCTGCAGTATCAAAATGTTGAAGAAATACAGTTTCTAAGACACTTTTCTAGTACTATATTTAATTTTAATGCGTATAAATAATAATAATTTAAAATGGTGTTGTATTAGTTGTACGTTTTCAATCTTCGAGATTTTGGTAGCGAGAGTAGTCAGTGTCAAAACAAAGTGAAAAATACTTCTAAAATCAACATCCGCTTACAGGAAGAGGATATACTTTACGACCTCAGGACTATATCATTGAATTTTCCATGAAAAGTTAGACGCTCCACTTTTGGTACTGTAATCGATATTTCGGCCTTTTCCTCTGGTGTAATGCACATTTTATGCGTAAGAATAGAATACATCGTTTACTTGAGTATGAATTTTCATTAAAAATTTTTTTAACAAACAATTAAAATAATAAGTATTATTTCAGATTTAAGGTGTAAAAACATCAAAATTAAACAATAATAATTCTACAAAATTAAATATTAGAAGAAATCATAAATTAACACAGAAAGTCAATATTAATATTTAGATGGACTATCTGCAGTTAGAATTATTATCAGATGATCTATTAGATGTTATCAATTCATCAGTAGTTGTACCTAAAGATTTGGAATGTAGAAATGACTACATAAAGACAGGTTCTGGTAAAATATTATTACTAACTACTTAGACAAAAATTATCACGAAACAATATTGAATTTTAACGATCCTAGAGTAATTTTACAAAAGTTAAAAGAATTTTAAAGGACATTATCAAATATCATACACACTCATCAGTCAGAACACGGTTTTATTATCTTAAGGAGGCCTGGTAGAAATTTATCCCGTCTACTTTATAGATCTATGTAGAATACTCTCACGCTGTGTAGATCTACGTAAGCAAACTAGATAGTTACTATAAAGACGTGTAACGGTCATCCATTCTAGTTTCCCATATTATTTTCCCCGATAAAACTAAAAGGTTATGTTTCAAAAAACAGAAGCATAGTCTATTATGCTTATTATGTATTATTTTGATTTAAAGGTATTTACATGTTATTGTTCACCTATTACTAATTTAAGTAAATATAAATAACCTCTAAAGTGTAAGGTTATCAAATTTTAGATGCATCGAGCTTTTTATTTATGAACTCAATAACAATATTATGTTACACATGTATATTAAACAATCAAAATAAGAAAATAATCTGACTATCCAAATAACTATATGAAGTATTAGTGCATATATTTATTTTGTTTAAGTAAAATTAGTTTCATTACATTTAATTATGATCCATCTTAAATACAGGCTTGGTTTCAAAACCTGTATGATTTATGCAAGGAAAACTATTTTCACACACATTTATTATCAACTGCTTAATTTTATATTTTTAAAAAGAAATCATGTATTTGAGTTATTATATATATGTTTTTTTTTTGTATTTCCTACTGTGATTAATTTATAGTCAAACACTTTCATTTGACATCTATGACCAGTTAAAACATAATAATTTGTTACTTAATTATAAAGAAAATTATCGTCTACATGTGTTCGACTAATGTGTTTGTCTTTGAAAATGTTGTCAGGGATGAGCAGTGTTTATGTATTATAAGAACTCAGATATGGATAAAATATTATTTGCTGCTCTGAAATTAATATTCTAGTTTTTAAATAAAGCATGTCATAAAGTACATAATTGTATACTCGACGTGGGAAATTTCTGGTCGAATACATTTGATTTTTTTTAAATACTGCAATTTCATTGGGTCTCATTGAATCTAACACGTTTTTGCTAAGATCATTGCAAGATTTCATACGCATTCGACCAAAAATGTCCCACTTCGAGTGTACACATATAATTTTATTATTATTTATATATTACTTTTCAAGGAAAGGGCCAGCGTAGCGCAGTTGGCTAAGGCACACGCCTTAGCAAGCGAAGATACACTAGCCTGAGCGGCCGGGTTCGATTCCCGGTGGAAGAGGTGGTGGAGGTATCCTGTAAAAACCCGAAAGGGTATACGGGTAAGAAGAGCATAATAAAGAAAAATATTACTTTTCAAGATACAACTACATCAATCAATAACATAATTTTATGATCACTGTTTTTCATATGCAAGGAACAATATCTCTAAATTTTCATGTTTTAAGTTAGATATGCTTTCTGACTACTTCTGTATGTAAATAGTATGAATTGAGCTGTAGATCTTATTATTATAATTAAAAATTTGCATGTTAAACTTTTTTTAACATTAATTTTTACAATAAAAGTTCTGTTCGATAAATAATATAATCTCACAGATTTTATATGTACATATTATTATTGAGAAAACTTTGTAGATCTGTGTGGATTTATCGAGTTTTGTACAGTCTAGTACTATCTAGTTTGCCTATACATACCAGGGAGTTTATCTGGTTAAGGAATTGACAAACAGATTTTAATGAAATGTGGTCTACCGGTAGATATAGTTCCCAAAATGATTCACTTAAATTTTCGTGAGCGAAGAATACCTTAGAAGCGAGATCTTAATACTTTTTTTAAGACGTTTAGCCTGGAATCTTATAAGAAATTACACTTTTGTCGATTTCATTTGCATTTTTTAAGGAACTAGACATAAAGTTTTTCTTGATAATTTTTGTATTATAAGGCAAATATGTGACGAACATTTATTCATTTATTGATACAAAAAAAGATATACTTAACTTCAAAAACAGAGTCAAATCGGTGTTAGTATTGAACTTTTTATACATAAATAAGATGAATATAATTCCTTGAATTGTATGTATAATCGTACTCTCTTGTAAGTTTATTTATACAAAAGCTTAAATAAAGTATACCTCACATCAAAAAATTAAAAATTAGTGCATTCATTTTGACTTGCTATGTATCAGACGAACCTCCTTAAGATGAAAACCTAAAGAAAAGTTTGGTCATTTTTGTAAAAAATTTGAGAGTATTATAAAAGAGTATGAAAGCTGTAATATTACCGTGACACAATAAAACACAAGAACTGAAATGAATTTAGAAGAAATTAAAACATTTTTAATATAGTTAGAAGCTGAATAAATTAAATAAAAAAATTTTAAAGACTTCGCTTTTATTAAAATGTGCTAAATAGGAATAAATAATTTTGGTTTCTGATACAGCTGTATCTTCACGATTACATTACTATAGGACTAAAAATAAAAGCATGAGGCGCTCATCAAAAGATTTAATTTATATTAATTAATACACATCCATGCTTTTATTTTTACTTATATAGTTTTTATATTATTCATAGTAGTATATATGTATTCATTAATCGATCCTATACGCACAATATTAAACAATGAATATTAGTGATGGAAACTTTGAGATGAATATTAAACTTTAACAATCATCTTCTTTATAGTATAAAACAAATGATTTTATATACAACATGCATATTAACATTTATTTCCTGCATTTTATATTGATATTGATATCGTCGATAATCGTAATTATGACATTACTAAAAGTATTCTTCATTTATTGCAAAATATCTGAATTATCAAATGAAAGAGCCGTAGTAATCAGCAATAACTTAATTATAACTTTATTCTATATTAAAGTCTATCGTTATGTAAGCAATTTTACAGTCTCCGTATATAATTTTTCACTCGTCGAATGAGTTAGAAAAAAATTGTATTGATATGGCAAGTAGGACGTAACCAAATGATTAAAATATCGCAAACTATTTGTTTATAACGTTTATTATATCTGTCTAACTATAATTTTGTTAAATTCGTTTCTAATCTTATCTATCTTAATAGGTTGCACCTTAGCTGTCCATACTCCGAAGAAGGGTAAAAAATGAAATGGCACTCATAGACATCTGCAAACAGAAATCATAAACTACCTTTATTTTCTATATCATGTACTTTCCAAATGCGTACATCCTTGCGGAAAAAATCTGTAAAAATATCTGCAAGAATGTTTCCAAAATCTCCTGCAGATTTTCTTCCCAATTTTCTACAGTTACTTCAGTATCTACAGTATCTACAGTATCTGCAGATTGTATGTATGCAGAAACAGAATATATTTCTTCAAATAAATCTGCAGGCTAAAACCTTGTAGAGCAACGTTTAGAAGAACCTGCAGAAAAACCGGCACAGGCTTAGATAATTCAGCAGATATTCGTTCAAAAATTTTGGAACTAATCTTGCAGTAATGTCCGCAGATGTTTTTCGTACGGGATCAGGATTGAATTTTTGATTTTCGATCGATATACTTACTTGCTTGAAAGTTTCGAGGGAGAGTTTGATGTATCCGCCGGCGGTCATCTGTATCGGACGCTCGGCCCTCATCATCATGAAGAGCAGAGCACGATTGGCCACGGACTCGTATTCCGGGTGCATCAGAGTCGCACTGTACGCCGCATTAACGATTCCCTTGCTCTTTCGCGAACATACATACATTGTGTCAATGAGATGGTTATATTTGCACTATAGATACCGCAACGATGGGGCTAAACGAATACTCATGATTTCGGTTTATTTTCCTTTTGAATTAACGATTGTTCATACTTTACGTTTTTGATGATTAATTATTTTTTAAGTATTGGGTAGAGAATGAAACGGGGCACTCTAAACCAACTGTCATTTTTAAAATCCAATTAAAAATTTTAATGGCATATTGTTTATGCAATAGCATTTTTTATATTCAAATATTAATGCTAAAATGCAAGCTTTCGTTAAAACAAAAACAATTTAATATATAGTCTTAGACATTTATAAGTTAACAGAGAATTCTGTTTCTTTTGTCGAGGATTAACCGTTTACCTACATACATGCACACCGATATACTGCAGAAAAATGCTTCTGCAATTGAGCTAGAACGCTGCCATTTTGGACAATAAAAATAAGTTCAAATAATTTTCTTTGAATTCTTAAAACATGTATAATAAAGTGGGCAAGAAAATTTCCATTGAATTATTTATTTATGTCCTATCAAATATTAAAGATAGGTACAATTTGTAAACATTTACCGCGGCGTTATCAAATATTATAAATTATGAAAGCAATATAACCCAATATATCTTCTACCTACTCTAGTCAGAGTTTTAAATAGACCTATAATTTCTAAGAAAGAATCATTTATCTCGTTTGTTAGTACATATATTTACATCTTGCATCTTTATGAAAACCGCTGCTAACTGCTTTAGCAGATTGCTTTCTCAAAGAGCTTTAAATATTACATGAAAGAGAATTGTTATAAAATGGATCTTCGCTTATGAATCTAAAATGTTTTATGCATTCTATAATTTTGGAGTATGGTTGTTATGATATTTATATATATATATATATCATAAAAGTAAGTTTTTTTTTTTAAAGTTGCGCACTGATTTTGATTACCCTCCTTATTATCTTACGTATTTGTTTCTATCTTAAGAATAATATTAAGTTATTTTATACGAACAAGCTAATATTCATCTTAAAATACGAACAATAAAACGGATATATTTTTGGAAGTTTCAACGTAATGACAAATAAATAACAATACATTTTCTTTGCTTCGTACCTACTTATTTTTCAAAATTAATATGTTTACTAAAAAATGAGTTTACTATTTTTTATAATTATTATCCTTGTAGCTCTAAAATTTAATAAGTTGTAAGTTCAAACATATGCAATATGTCTGCAAATTTTGAGTGCGTGATATATCCTTATTAATACAAAAGAAATTTAAACTTAAGGGAGTACTATCGGTTTCGAATTTATGTACAGAAAAATCTGAAAATTTGTATTCTAGTACGTTTTGACCTCAAACTTACTCAAATAAATTTTTAGAAAGCTACACCAACCCAGAGAAAAGATATTAAGACATTTTATATTTACGTTTCTTAAGTTTTTAACACGTAACCTTATGGGAACTCACATTTCCGACAGTTGCAATCATGAAATTTATTAAAACTGCTGTTCTGATTTCGACGAAACTTTGAGAAATATATATTCAATATCCCGTAACTATAATGCAAAAATCCAAATGTTGATTCACCAATTTGGAGAGCTAATATAAGCAAACGAATAAAATTTTTCGCGCTCACTCAACCATTTACGCACACTATTTGGCCTACCACGGAAGTCAAAAACGACCAAACACGCATTTGACTCACGGAGTACCGGTATACTCCTTTAAATTTTGTTCTTTTTCCAGATAAATAACTTTAAAATTATTGATAGATATTATCAATCGAAACAAAATTACGCCCACTTTATATAACCGTACATATTTTTGAAAAGTTTAACGTATAAAATGCCAAACAATTTTTTTTTTTTACAATTTTTTTAAACAATTTTTTTGTTATTATTTCCCGAAAATAACTTTAAAATTATTATAAGATATACCCATCGAAAGGAAATTACGTCAACTTTATGAAAACGTACATATATTTGACAAGTTCAACATATAAAATAACAAAACAATTTTTTTCGATTTTTACAAATTTTTCAAAATTAATATTTTTGCTAAAAAATGAGATCTCTTTAAAAGCTTATGGTAGATACAAATTTTGATTTCATTTATACGCATACATACACATAGACTCACTCACGCACACCCACCCACACACACATACATGCACGCACGCACACACGCACGCGCGTACGCTTGCACACACACATACACAGACATTTGTTTAATACCTATTAAAAACCAATTTCTCTGACTCAGGAACCTCGAAAACATCGAGATTCACCGAATTCTCTGATAAAAATGTTATCATCGTTACAAACCTTTCTCTTTGAGAAAGCAATATACGTTTATCCCATGACAGCTTCACGTGATCTTTTTAAAACTAATACAAAGGTTGCTATAGTCGCAAACCTCGGTTAACAGATGCTCGGAAAACCATTGGCAACTGAATAACTGCAGCATACTCAGAGATAGTACCGGCACGTACTTGATTGCGTTTGGATCGCGCTGCACAAGTGTCAAATAATATTATATTTTGAGTATTTCTGTGAAACGTATACATGCAAATAAAATTTTCGTAATGGCCGGGTGAATTTGTACCTTGAGAAGTCTTAGTCCTATGAGAGATATGTTATATACTGTACACATGACCTGGAATATGAATAGGCTGCGCGTAAACATTTCGACGTTCTGGCAAAAACTAATGTAAGAATTTTACAAATTGAGTATTTTAGTAAATAATCGATGAAATTCTCAAAACTCTTACTGCAGTATTTTCTGATGAAATTGGACGCACTCAATGACGTCTCGCATCAACAGCTTATTCGTATGATGTTTTTCGAACTGAACCGTTCTATTGTCCCACGAAGCATCGGAACTAGACGTACTTGTCTTTACCATTGCCAGAAGTCTGTTTCGGATAGACCTTAGATAAGCGCTGGCCATCATGATCAAGAGAGGTCCGGAGGTATCGGTCGCCAATGCGATCATCGTGATGCTAATGCTGACCACGTCGACCAGAACCGATACTATATCGTACCAGGGCTGCTCTTGAACATCAACGTAGAACCTGAAAGAATTTGCAGCAAAAGTGAGCTTTTTAGTTTGATTTTCATTCAAGCATGATATGGTGATCAATCCAATTTTGCTTCCTCGAATATGAAGCTTTGCAAGATAATAATTGTTACTAAAAATATCTAGACATACGCTTTGAGACCCAAAGAGTAAACAAATACTATTTTCAGAAAATGTCTATATGTATTCGAATATATGTGTTCTGCATGTGTGCGCATATGAACGTATTAGTACCTACGCGTGTCTGTGTTGTGCACATATAAGCAATTCTACAGAAATTTGGAAACAACTCGACCAAACAAATAAAAAACAATTTTTTGAGTGTACACTTACCAGACCGGGTTTTCTCGAATGCTTTCGGCATTCTAAAAACGGAAAAATATTTAACAATACCCCTTCTAGTGCCAAGTTTGATCTACGGTAACATCATCTTTAAGCAATTTGTGTTTAATATAGACTCTTATTGAGTTATTAATAACTCGGCTCTTATTGGTTGAACATTTTTTTTCAAAGCAGAAAATTAAAGTAGACGTCAAGGATTCAATTTGAGACATTATTTTCGCGTATTGTTGACGTTTTTCATCACTACCTCTATTTATGTAAACTTTGATGGAAATAATATTTTTTGAACTTTTACGTCTCAAATTGAAGCTCTTCACATATACTTTAATTTTCTGTTGCGAAAAAAAAATCTACCAATAGGAACCGTGTTTTAACGACTCAATAAGAGCCTTTATTAAAAACAAATTCCTTAATGGTACTGTGACGTAGATGAATTGGCACTAGAGTGGATATTGTTCGCTATTTTTCCCGTTTTTTGAATGCCAAAGGCATTCGGGAAAACCGGGTCTGGTAAATGTGCACTAAAGAAATTTTCTTTTATTTTTTCGGTCGAGATGATTCCGATTTTCTATAGAATTGCTCATATATGTACGCATATTAGACGGGGCAATTATAAAATGCGGAAACTAATCACAACTGAGACGGGGGCACTGTTAGGATAAGTCTCTCGCTTTCACCTACTGGAGAAAGTAGTACAGTTAAGGGCGAGACGTTTAGCAAATGTCCCCATCACTTATACTATATGCCCAGATCTCTATATCTTGTTGCGGCAACGTGTTTTTGACTACATGGACACGTAACCAATTAGAGTGCCAGAAACGTTGCGCAATGTTACGCCAATGTAGAAAATGTCCGCCTGTGTGTCAAAGGCACGTTGTTTACCACGTTCCTTGAATGTTCCTTTAATACGTGCCTGTAGCATTTCTGGATCATCTTAGACTCATTGCCAGTACGTTGCAACAAAAAATTAACTATTTTGAATAATATGAAAAATTAACGATTGTAATTGGAAAGCCGGTTGGCGAGACTTCTGTATTGCGAAGTACCATCCGGATGATACAACCAATAAGGTAAATCTTATATCTATAAACTTATTTACTCCACCCTTTCTTATAATTCTTTATTTAATTTGTATACGTAGCTGTGGTGGTGTTCTGGAAATATTACATATGTAATAAGGGACCCAGGTAAGTTTAGGGTTTGTCAGAGACGTTCCAGAAACGTTCAAGGCACGTTTCTAGCATGACGTTCCGGGAGCGCGGTAAGACGTTATAGACATATTGCATCAACGTGTCTACGACGTGCGGATGACTCAAAGACGGACATTTTACCGCGAGTCGTGATATTTGGGTGCAAGCGTATATCTGTGTGCGCCTACATATGCATGTATGCATGCACGTGAATGCACGTGCGACTATATAATAAATACCGACCTAAAGGGCAAGATTCTCCTCTCGGTCCCGTTGACCTCGGTGGGCGGCAGCCTCACCACCTGCGCCGTGATAATATAAAAAACGACGGCCGACAGGATCGACGAGCCGATGTAGTACAACAGATAGCGCACCTCCATTTCGAACGACTTGACGAGCCTCGGCTCCTCGTCGACCAGCAGCTTCCACAGCTCGGCGCAGAATCCCATCAGCCGGGTGAACTTGACGCGCCCGTGATAAAGTAGGACGAAGCGCACCCATACGCTGAAGACGAGCACGATCTCGAAGACAAAGGCTATCTCCAACTCGTTGCAGACCAGCCTGCGCACGCCGTCGCCCACGTACATCGAGCAGTTCATCATGTTCACCCAGTGGAAGTAGACGGCCAAGGCGGTGGAGAGCATCGTGGAGGATCGGCTGGATCGAGCGAGTGGCACGACGCCGACTGCCTGGTACAGGTAAGTGTAGATCTGGGTGACGTCCTCGTACGTGGGAATCTTTCTATTGGCGTTTGTCATCACTACGCGCGTCCTGTGGGTTTAAATGCTGGGCGAAGACATGGGAGTCGACTTGAGTCTTTTTGTAGAAGAATGAAATAAAAGTTTGATAATGTGTTAAGAGTTATTTACAAACACGAATTCTATCCAATAATAAGCATGAAATAAAATAGTCACTAACTGACCTGCGCTCGTTCGTGTAATATTCATTTTTTCAACACTTATACAATATAGCAGTATGTTTCATATAAATTTAGTTAAAAATGAAAATTTGGGAGCTGAAAGGGTGCGCAGCTGAGCAAGGACGCGCGCCGGAGTAAGTTTAAGGGGGCAAACACCTTTCAACTCATGAAAAATCGTTCTTTTTTATTTCCTATTTTTATAGGAAATTTCCCGCAGAATACGCTTCCGTTGGTTTCATAATGTTCAAAAATTTTGTTTTAAAATTATACGCCAAATACTAAAAGGACTTTTCAACTATTTTTTCTTAAAATTACGTCTTTTTACAAAAGTTACTGTCAGTAAAATATTGAATATATTAACCAAATATACGTTAAAATATCAGAAAAAAATAATGTATACATTAGAAAAATAGATATAATATTTTTTATATGACGAAATTTGTGAAATTCATTTGTAAAAAGTAAGTTAAAATATATATATATATATAATTTGATTTTTTTCGGAAAATTTTGTAACGGTCAGTTCCGATCCTATATTCTAACGTACCTATTGTCTTGTATCGTCATGAACAGTATTATATGTAGAGTCTCTGTACCATGATGGAAGGAAACAAGGTGTGCTCAGTGGGAGAGCCCTTCACAAGTCCACCATTTATGGATCTTTGAATACATGATCCATAAATGGTGGACTTGGGAAGGGCTCCCAAGACTTGGGAAGGGCTCCTACTGAGCACACTTTGTTTCCTTCCATCATGCTCTATACTGACAGACATTTTTGTCACCTGTTCGATGCTGTATGTAAACACAGCTGATATCTGAGATTTTAGCATTCGAATTTTATATTCTTCGAGTTCATGAGTGAATTCTCAATGAGTGAATTCTCAAGTAAAAACTAAGTTAAGTGTAATGTAGTGAAAAGTGTATATCTAAAATATAAGCCAATTGTGAGTTTAAGAATAGGAAAATATAATAAGTGCAATTAATTGTAAGTACAATACGATTTAAAATTGTAAATAGTATAAAATTGTAGTGTGATAAGTGTATAAAAATGTCTTCTAATATAGTGAAATATAAATATGGGAGATATGCAAGTACTCATCCGGATAAAAAGTTTTCTCGAGGTAGACCTAAGATGAGACCAAGAGTATTTTATGGAAGGACATATAGCGATGATCCGGATCAGAATATTTGTGCTCGCAAGTGTCTTCCTCTCCGCACGAAACAGTCTGGAGTCATCGCTGCTTTTTACCCACACAGACGAAACATCTCCAGGCTTGATTTCAAACTTATTCATGATTTTGAAGAAATTTTGAAGCCAGTTCGACCATCATTGAAGCAAGTTACAGCAGTATACACTCCAATGTTGAAAACTGGCAAGCCACTGAAAAATGTTTTTGGAACCAGCTTCCACGCAGAACTATTGATACTTTAATTTGAATTCTGTGTAGAACCTCCATTTGGTAGTGTCGCATCCTTTTTATCTTAAATTGCAGCATTCATGGACTCTTGCGCCACTTCCTCGCACACTTCACTCAATTGACTATTTATTGAGTCAAAAGCAGATTGTACTATTGGCTTTTGGAAATCAATGATTCCGCAGAAAGTAAATAATCCAGCATGTCCATGGCCAAGTGCACGTAAAGCAAGCACACTTCTCTTATTCACTTCCCATGCATTTCCTTTTTTACATACTTGCTTACTTGAGTTAATCGATTTTAAATCCAAGTCCTTATGTACTTGACTCACTGAACTGTACATTGCCATGACATTCATTACAATGTACAATATTTTTGAGCTCAGAAAATAGAATATTGATGTCAATAATTCTATATTTTGAATTACAAGACTCATAAACTGACGATGCGCTGTTGAATTATCTTCAAGGCAAAGAAAGTCTTTGTAAGGAGGCACGTGCCAACAGGAGAAGAGCTCAAGAAGAATTACAGGATGATTCATATGCAGCAGGTGTAAATTAAATGTTGTAAGTATCCTGGTAGGAAATTATCTAATTTTATAGAGGCTCTCTATTATTTCGGGAGCTTAAAACCTAGACCTCTCAAAATGTAGGTAAATATGTATACTTTTAGTACAAAAAATGTTGGCTTCATTGAAATAAACTGACATATTTGAAATATTTATTATTATTTTTATATTTTAAAATGTGGTGTGCCCCCTTAAATGCGCTTCATTCGAAATTTATTTTTCATTTCGTTTCGCAGTGATTGCGGAAATGAGGTTTCGGAGTGACTTGAAATTTTTTTTGAGTATGTGAGAAGTGTTCTTTTCTGCGCTGAACCTCATTATAAACACTGTAAAATTTCAATTTTCGAGAAACAATTCTCGACTTTTCTGGACCATTTACATAATTTTTATTTTTGTATGTTAAAACAGGTTCAGTGCAGAAACAAGAGTATAACAAGAACTTTAAAATCTTGAAGTTATATTTACGTTCTATTTGATGCACCAAAAAATAAGATATTACAATAAAAGAAAAAAAAATCGCACACTAGTTGCAATGTTATTTTGCAATAAAAATTTTTTTATAATCATTTTCTTTAATGAGCTCTTGAAAAAGCCTCGTCTTGACTTTTTTGTCCCCTTAAACAGTTACTGTCAACTGACATTCTAAGGCCACGTAAAAAATTTATAATCGACAAAGCAGTTTTTCTACAAGTTAATTCACATCATTTTCTTATAAAATGAAGTCATTGCCACCGATAGGTGAAGCAAAATAAAATTTTCTCTTACTACCTAATTATTTTTAAAAGAAATTATGAAAACTACCCGGCAGCAGAATGTGACATACAGACATACACACACGTAAACAATGAATATCTTGACATGCGTTGTCTGTTAAAAAATGTTAACAGGCATTTGTAAATAACTGCTAACAGAGAATAAAATGTGTACTTTTTGTGATTTTGTTACGACTTTCCCACCTCAAAATGGTCTTTATAATTCTTTAATTCTTCGCTAATCTCCGTTATTGAATATAAGCTTCATTACCACTTGCCGCGGCTATACATTGATTTAAATGTGTCGATTTTCAAACTCTGGTCTTACAGTTACAAGACACTGGTCACTATATTTAAAGTAAAGGTTAAAATAAATCTTTTGTTACTTTATAACGCGAATGAAATGTTCTTTCTTTTGCTTTATAAAACTTATTTTTCAATTTCACTTTTCAAGGCTACAAGTTTTTAAAAATAATAAAAGTACACAGATATTAATGTAAAAATTGAGGATGGTCCTGTATGGTGGTAAAAATATAAATTTAACAATTGAAGTTATAGACTCACAGGGCGATGAAAACCACTTAAATATAGCAAAAGCTAGGCAAAATCATAAATAACAAACATATATTTAAGATATAAAAACTTATATTAACTTAAATTACATCAAAATATTGTTTAAGTCTGTATTATGTCTAAATTCTTTTACATGAGTTAACCTCTAGGCTGACTCATTTAACTTACAATCAATAAAACCCATTTAATCAACTATTTTTTCTCCTTTAAAATGTTCGTTTACGCATAAATTGTAAATATAGAAAAGCAAAACCTGTCAATATATACTATATGTCATATTATCCACGAATAAAATGTATCTAAATTCGTACATCTGCTGCAATATTTAGTTATCTTTTAACATATTCATCTCTATGTTACTATTGTGCACTGATCCATATGTTGCTGATTCAGCTTTTCATGGGTAACTCAACAAAGCTTTTGCAAAAGTTTAAGCTTACGTACTTGTCACGCAGCTCCATTAATAATGAAATATGCAGCGCATGCATATTTAACTTTAATATGCATGTCCCATTACTGTCGACGACAAATATCAATAACTAATAACTCTTCATTTTTTTCCAGAGTTTTATTGGAATCGCTTACGCGAAAAATAGCTATTACAATAGTATACGAAGAATTCGTCATGCATAAATTACGTACCTTGTACGTATACACGTACCACGTAAATGCGCAAAGCTAAAGCAGCATATAATTTCTATTAGAAATAAATGAGAATAAAATACAAACTTGTATTAAATGAAAAAACCTCTGCAACTTCGTTACGGTTATTGATTAATTTTTAATGCCGGATATACTGAGCTTTTATATTATCTTGTCTACTTGTGTCAGTTGACTATCGAGAGTTGTGTCAAACGATGCTTTTCGTTGCGGTAGTTCTTTCACCAGACGATAATTCCGAAATTCAGTTAAAAATCGTAAAAAATGAATTTTCTTATACAGTTACATAAATGTACCAATTTTTAGGTAGGGTCATCGATCATTATGGCGGAAAAAATTAGTTTTAAAACACAACCTGTTCAATGGTTTTTTGCAGAATGTAACATTTTAGCATTCTAATTAAAACTTTAACATGCTTATAAAACCGATATCTTGACAAAAAACTGAAGGTATATTAAAAAAATTACAACGAATTTAATAATAGCTTGAAAGAATAGCATTGCTGACCATTTCTTAAAGTTATTCCATGTGAAAGTAAATAAAAAGTCGAGGTTAAAACGTACAATAAGTGAGTCATTGAATGAGTTATAATTTAATATAAAATATATATTTTAAATGCACATGGTATGAAATTCTATCTGTTAACTCCATTTTGACTAGAGAATCGAGAAAGAACTACCTTAAGAGTAGAAAACAGTAACAGTCCGTAACGTAAGGTACTTTTTATCGTCTATTATAAAGAAATATCTAATATATCTCTTTTAAACTTTTAGAACACTTTATTGACAATATTATATGTAGAAAAAACATTATTAAATTCATTCTGAGACCTGATACTATGCTGTGCACGCTTTGAAAGTTAACGCTTCAAAAATGATGGTTAATAGCTTTCGGGTCTCTATCTGAAATCAAAACCGAAAAAGATTTTGAAACTATAAGAAGATTTCGAGGTTGCTGCGTAAGGGATTTTAAAAATTTTGATAATCATCAATATGGCAACTTTAAGAAACAAACTTTTAACTTTTAAGACTATTCTTCTAAAGTACAGTAGAGCGGGTTATCTTTGGACTAATTTAAAACTTCACGTACTAGAATAAGTTATAAAACGCGGTAAAAGATTAGTTTTTAGCTGTAGCATGTATTCACATACTTATAGCTGATACATATAAAATTTCAACATTGTACCTTCCAGCAATATATGAACAATAGGTCGACCAAAGCATCCTGATGAAAGGCGCGAATTTTATCCACTTTTTTATTTCTACATGTATCGTAGTTAAATTGTAATCTTAGAGCATCTAGAAGTCAGTTAGGTGTTGTTTGTTTACTTTCAGAAACCCATAAACCAAGTTTTCATATAATCAATCATTATTTTTCCTCAAAATTCAATCAAAATTAATTTCCTGTATTCATATCATAACTAATGTATTGAAAAGTAATATTCACAAACCTGGAGGAATTTGGTGCAGCGGTTCACTTAGAATCTTACGGGCCAGCACTTGAAATTTCAAAAAACAAAATTTGGAGAAAATCAACATTTAAATTTTCACTATAAATATCTATCATAAGTTATACTAAAAATAGATAGAGTAAATATACAATTTTTTCTGATTTTTGGACATTCTTATTATCTTTTCTGACTATGAATAATGGTTTTCGTAATTATAAACTCTTTTAATTTTGAAGCTTCCGTAATGAAAACTTTCCATATCACGAGCATCAGAACTTTGAAAAAAATAATTCTATATTTGAAAATTCTGAATGAAGTTACCGGGAAATATTGAATGTTCTGATAATAGAAAGCCACCAGCTTTTGAGAGGTATAGGTAGGCATCATTCATTTATTTTTATTGGTGTATAATAATCAACTTTCCGCAATATAGACGCCGTGTACTATTGTTGAAGCGATTTTTAACTCATTTGAAACTATCAGGAAATTTTCGGAATAATTATTTTTTCTAAATGATCGGAATAGAATTTAAATTATAGAATTAAAATTTATTATGTGGGTGAGGGTAATGTAACCACCTTAAGGAACTTTCGGATCCCAGTAAATATATATCGGGTTTACTTGAACCTTTAACTCTAAACTCTAATACTTCAAAAGTTTTTAAATCAACAGTGTTTGTAACAAGTGTGGCCACATATCTGCTTTAATTGTGAAGTCGTACTGTAAGTGCTTCACGTAGTCAATACTAGCCTAGAAAAGACTTCGTTTCCCGTGAGCAGTGGATTAAGAGCTTAATAAATACTGTGATTTTATATGACGTGCTGGATCAAGATTTTGAGGCTTTTTACTGTGAAATTAAAGGTAATACTAAGAATATATAGTCAAATTTATTTTAATATAATTGCTCTTGAAAGTAAGAATTATTATGGACTCATACAAATAAGTTTTATTTTTGGGTTCAAAGGTTGTGTGCCCCCATAATTCCGATGGAGCTTTCATAATTATTTTACTAATTCTTTATTTTCTATGAAAATCGTAAACGCATCATTCTAGTATCAAAATAAAGTTTGCTTCTGAATCTCGTTTTTGAACGAGCATTTCGCCTCTACCGCAAATTTCCTCTTACTGAGACTCTCGCCCCTACCACGAATTTCGCTCCTTATTGAGACTTTCGCCTCTACCGAGAATCTCCCTCTCGACGGAGAATCACTGGTCTCGGGACGATATTGTCCTATTTCGAGACCCGACAAGAAAAGCTCGCTTGGCTCGTCGTCTCGTACACCCTGACCTTCTATCACCGCGCGGAGTGTGTTTCATTGCTCCCGTAATCCTTCTACATAAGGTTCTGGATACAACCCACAGCTAGCTTCCCTGTTTTCAACAGGCACCTAGGCCACCAGGTGATCGCTCTATCTAGGAGCCTAGGTCTGAGTATTGCCGTATAACATGCAGCAGGCAATTTTTTATTCTTCTTTTGAATATGCTCCTCCCTATTTTTTCCAACTCTTCTTCAAACAAACTGATGTGCTAAAGGTTTTACCTGTTCTGGTTGTATCTGTTCGTGAAATTGTACTCTCTTAGATGGGTTTAAGGAATTTATCGTCTGCCATAATCAGTATGAGAAGGTCATCCGCGTACGCCTGTGCGTAGAAAACCTGCCTCTAAAAAGTGCTCTAATGAGACTGTCGTCCATAATGGATCAAAAGGTCAAAGATATGACTCCGCCCTATGGACTCCCCCTTCTGACAGCTCGCCTCCTAACCGAAGAACTAATAGGCCTTGACTTCCCGGTTGTTTAGTAAGTATTTAATCCATCTGATGCTCGGGGGGTCAACACCATGATTAGCAGTTTACTTGCGAATGTGGTTAACAGCTTTTTTGAGAACTGAGTCCACCGATTTCCATGCCTGCTGTCTGAAATGAAGCGGCTGTACCGCAATAGCACTATCCGTAACGTAACGATCTACTAATCTTTCCAATGTTTTAAAAAGAAAGGACGTAAGACTAATTGGCCTGTAGTCATTGGCTACCTCGTGAGTTCGTTTACCACGTTTTAGTAGAAACACTACCTTTAAAATCCTCCGTTTCTGGGGTATATTGCCTGAATTTAGGCCAACCTTCAAAATATTTCCCAAAGGTGTGTAAGAGTGCCGGAAAGATGACATCTTCGCCTGCTGCTATATAGGGCTCGAAAGTCCTTATAGCCCATCGGATTGTATCACTCTATATCACCTTATGAGCCACTAGTCGCTGGGCAGTCAGTGAATCAGGAGCCAATATTTCGACCCAGCCTGACCGGCCAGACCTTCGTTCTGGGAGGTAGATCCCGAGCACGAAGTCCTTTGGAACAGGTTACGCCACAGTTGGGCTGTTTCCAAGCAACTGTTCATTTGTTCCCAGTGCTTCCACCAGCACTCGGAGTTCTAATGCTATTTCTTCTTTATATTCCCTTTGAACAAATCAAAAGGCCATTAGTTCTCTGTGGTTCTCTTTGATCTGATGAACAACTTCCTTACTCGCTTCTACAGAGTCTCTAGTATTGGGCTCCACCATGTAACGTGTTTTATCGAGGTCCTGTCGCGGAAGCGACAACTCTTCTCATAAGCACCAATAATTACGTCTTGGATAAATTCGCAATTTATATCGATATCCTCCATCGAGGTATACGCATCCGTGAGTGTCGTCATATTTATTGACAGGGCACTTAAATAGTTCTCCCAGCTGCTCTCTGCTCTCCTGGAGTTTCTCCATATATAAACAAATTATTGCAAAATAACGTTATTTTTACAAACTAACTACAGAATCGTGTTCCACGGGATAAATTACTAAAGAAAATGTATACGTATACATGAAAAAATTTCTTGTATTTTGCATAAATAATGAATATTTTGTTTATTTTTTTACAACTCTATCTGTTAAACAAATTGTTTAAACAACTGGAGTTTAACCAATCTGAAGCCGGATTTTGAATCAGCTATTTCTAAGAACATTAAAATCATATATATAGTTTATATATGCAATGAAACAGATCCTTCGGCCTGTTGAACAACAGGGTTATAAACAATAAACAAACTAATAATTATTTATGCATACAAACAAAAAAATTATAAATATTAACTTTCTAATGCAAGTTTTTATGTAGCATAAAAAGAAATAAGTATTTGTGATAGTTTAAAAAGTCTTATAGTTTATAACTATAGATTTTAGCTTATAAACTTTTAACTTTTCGGTAAATGACTCACATGTGATTAACCCTTTAACGTGAACAACTCCCGAAACCGTATAGTTGTGAGTATCAAGGCCGATCAGCCAATCACATAGCGCGTTTCAAAATATGCATTAGTGTGTGTAGTACGCGTCGCTCCCTTTACTCAACGCGCATGCGCGGTGCGATGCGTTGTAGCGGGGCAACCGTCTCTCGCATGATCATACCTTATATTGGAGCTTGGATTCGGACGACAGGACGGGATTAGATTTGGACGACGGGCGTGGCTCTCCTTTCTTTCTGTGTGCGGTAATAATGTTGGTGTAGGCGAATTATTTACCAGGCGATTCCGTAAGTGTAAGTGATAAACAGTTCTACTGGTTATTACATTTATGTTACATATTGTTGCAAAGTGCAGTCGATCGTTGTTTTGTAGGTTAGGAACCTGCAATAGCTAAATCAAAAGTACGGCCCTGACGCAGCATGGTGAAGCTTGTACAATGGGCGTAGACTATTCCACGTCGATTCGAGAGGAGGCACTTTCTCACGTTAAAATTATTATAAATAAAACTTATAATTTTTTTCTAAATTTGCCTTCAACAATTAATACACATTATTAATAACCATTGCAACAGCAATATTTACTAAACAAAAATAACAAAGAAATGCATTTTCTTTTTACTAGTATATATATATTCCATTTTTAAATGCATACCTGCATATTATACATGAATCCTCTTTTCTCTTACCGTTATCCCTCACGTTCATGCCGCATCATGAAAAATCGGTAGACATTTTTATCATTCAGAATATTGCGAACGATTCTCTGCCCGGAACGACTTGAAATACAAAAACAACGCTATCAGTTATCACCAGTCCGATAAGGTACAAACTCGGATGCTTAAATTTCTCTTCCTTCGGTGGTTGCAATATGATGAGCTGTATATTCTTCCGTTTCGTAAGCAGCTGCAGATCCTCTTCGAATGCGTTGACAATAACGAAACAATCGTTCTTTACATCCATTCCGGGACGATAATGTGGAGTATTCATGATCATACCGTTTTTGTAACCACTGTTTACGGCACTGAATATATTAATGTACATATAGACGTATAAGAATGTCCGATATTCCGTGTAAATTTTGTGCAGAAAACAAATGACAATTAGAATGTAGGTTGCTTCTATATTGATAAGCAAGTTCGTTAGTGTAAAATGTTCACCCTCTACAAAAGAAGTGACGGACAAAAGTAAATAAGACTACAATGCCGCAGAATTTGAAAGAACGGCGAAATGTACACCGATTAATGTATTTTTTTTACCTCCGAATAGATAAATCAGCGCCATCTAACGGAACTTCGAATCGCGATTACTTGAAAAATGGGCTTTATTCACCTGGTTAAGACCTACTAGGCGATCGGGACATCCCTAAAAAGAGTTTCTATTTTGAGAGGATGGTCACTCGCGTCCTACAAGCTAATTTTTTTTTAAATTAAAGCTTATGACTTGTAGATTAAGGACGTATAATTGTTTTTTAGTAAAAACAAAGGCGTCCTAGAGAAAATCAAGGTTAAAGAGGTAAATAGCGCGTGAACTGCACAGCGGATATGTTAGAGTAGTAGTATTTTGTAGATTTATTATGTTGTCTATAAATTAATTTTTTTTATAAAATATCCTAGGACTATGTTGTTTGCATTTATTTTTCTTAATTTATATTAAATATATATTAATTATAATAATAATGTAATTATGATTATAAGAATAATAATACTAATTAATGAGTGATAAATATCGACAATTTTGCTTTTCTTTCATCGGATTAATTTTTTTAAAACTGAATAACAATATTTCTTATTATTTTTTCAATTCGCATATATTGATCAATTATAATAAAAAGAAACCTTTTACACGTCGTTCAACAGCTACGAAAATTAGCTGCACATATAAGCGTTCTACAGACTTTTAGATGAATAAAAAATCGAGTGATCTCTAGGAACTAACCCACTAATTTATTTTCATTAGCGACGTTTCGGGCGTTGTATTACTCCCCTCTTCAGGCTAATATAACAAATTACGGTTACATGATCAAGAATCTCTTGTAACAAACAAGCAAACCGAATAAAAAAGCACAGCATAAAACACAATACACTGTAAACTTGCACCCTGAGTGGCTCACAAAAGGCGACAAAAATGTCTATATATATGGCGCATGATGTTATCGCGCGGCACGTCAAGAAACCAGTGGATTACTTCCTAGAGATCACTCGATTTTTTATTCATCTAAGAATTTCCCTTGGAACAACAAATTCATCTTTACAATCTAAAGACTTTTACACATGTATAAGAGAATCAGGTCAAGTAAATGTAAAAACAATATTTTTTAAGGTATGTATATATTTAGAATAACATAAAATTCAATTTAAATTATACATTTTAATTAAATAAAAATAAGTATTCTTAAACTTCTATATTTAAAAAATTATTAACACACTGACAAATATCGCAACAACGAATCTCCATTTCATAACAAGTGCATACAGCGGAAAACCAAGCACTTCTTTTTCCGGAATCTTTAACGCTATCGTTGATGTTTACTATATATCTAGCCTATCTTTCAACACTTTATATTACACACATACAAACTTTAAAATAATTTAAAATAACAAGTATAGTAATTATTTTTTGGAATAATTAATCAGATGAAAAAAGCAAAATTGTCGATATTTATCACTTGTTAATTAGTATTATTATTCTTATAATCATAACTATATTATTATTATAATTGATATATATTTAATATAAATGAAGAAAAATAAATGTAAACAACATAATACTAGGATATTTTATAAAAAAAATTTATTATTTATAAAATACTACTTTAACATATCCGTTGTACACCTCGCACGCTATTTATCTCTTTAACCTTGATTTTCCCTAGGATGCCATTGTTTTTACTAAAGAAAATTATACATCCTTAATCTACAAGTCATAAGGTTTAATTTAAACAAGAATTAGTTTTTAGGACGCGAGTGATCACCCTCTCAAAATAGAAACTCCTTTTTAGGGGTGTCCCGCTCGCCTATACGGCACGGTCGTATTTCACAGCTGCGCTTCAAAATTCGACCACGCGGTGGCGCGTTTATGAAAAAGTCCATGACTACATGATATTCAAATATAGCGTGTATAGGTTCAAATGTTGTCCCCGGATTGGAAACATTTTTTTTCTAAGGAAAACTAAAATGTTTTCTTTGTTAAATCTGTAAATTTAACAGATGTTTTGAATAATGTAATGGAGAGAAGTAAATAATACGCATCATGAAGTAAAGCGTACAGTTCAATTGATGATTATAAATAAAATAATTCTTCCTAAAATATCAATCTTTTGCGGATTTTGGAAAGCTTACGTAGGGGGTCAAAAATATGAGAATACATACTCAAAATTGAAAATAATACCAAAAAAACGCTTTCAGGCATAAAGTTCATCCATTGAACTTGTAACATCACAGTACAGGTCCGATGCTCGACAAAACATACACTAGGAAAACCTAATACCGAGTGGCAAGCGCAGATTGAAGGTAGGCTCTACGCAGCCTCGCCTACTACCCTCTATTATTATCTTGACAGATAATAATGACGTTGTACTGAGCAGGGACAATCGGCCGGCGCCTTTTTCCAGTCATCATAACATCATAGGTCGAGATTGGGGTCGAAACTGCTGCATCCCCTGCGGCTGAATCTTTCAGCTACAGGGATTTTAAATCGATCCAGCAAGACGACCTCCTGTCTCACCTAGCTGACTGTGATTGGTCACAGATCGATGGTCCCGCGGCGGGTGTAGACAGTCAACTAGGGTGCCTCAGTGTCAACCTCATGGCTGTGATAGATAAAATTGCGCCGTTAAAAGTATTTACACCGAAAAAGAAAACGAATCCACCATGGGTTGATGCTGAACTGATACATCTATACAATAAACGTGACTCTGTACGATGACGCTATGCGCGGACTAAAGACGACAGACTGTGACGGGAGTATCAGAGCCTTGCAGCTGAAGCTGAATTACGAACGAAGGAAACAAGGGAAAGATTTTTACAAAATAGAATTTTTTAAGCAATTGATAATACGAAAGATATCTGGAAAGAGCTCAAGGCTCTGAGCCTTCTGCCAAAGACAAGGAGCTTTATGGTTTCTCGCCGGAGCTCAATGCCCACTTTGCAGGGGTGTCGATCTCCCAAAGTGAAAGTGATGAAGAACTTGACAACGTCTTGACCACTGCCAGTGATGAGGGCTTTGTTTTCCGAGAAGTCAGCTTCTCGGACGTGGTCCTGGCTGTTGCCCATTTCTCATCACAGGCCAGAGGGGAAGACGGCATTCCCCAAAGTATAGTGGCTAAGGCTCTTCCGTTTGTGGGAGATCATATTGTTAAGATCTTTAACTCCTCTCTGTCCAGTGGCATTTTTCCGGGAACTTGGAAGGGAGCTCAATTGGTGCCTTTGAAGAAGAAGCCTGTCCCATCTACGATGTCAGATTTCCGACCAATTGCCCTACTGAGTTTTCTTTCTAAGGTCCTGGAAAAAATAGTACACGACCAAATAACTGACTTTTTACGAGAAAACAATACTTTGGACCCCATGCAGACTGGTTTTCTACAGAATCACAGTACACAGACAGCACTACTAAAACTGACGGAAGACATAATATCAGGCATTAACAACAAGAAAAAAGTATTGACCATTTTGTTGAAGTTATATTTTAGCAAGGCATTCGATACCATCTCACACACTAACCTGCTGCGTAAGCTGATGCGCATGGGATTCTCCAGGAGTGTTCTCCTGTGGCTTAAGTCATATATAATGGGGAGACGACAGAAAGTCGTCACAAACACAAAAGGGGATTCAGGTTGCCTAACCACCAATCTTGGCGGTCCACAGGGCTCAGTCCTGGGACCCCTGCTATTCAGCCTGTACATAAACGACTTACAAGACGCACTAGACTTAGATGATGTAGAACATATACTTTACGCTGACGACCTGCAAACCTACACTCAAGAGACTCTGAAAAAAAAAAAAAAAAAAAAAATATCACCGCTTACAGGGAAAAACTGGACTGGTTAGATCTGAAGGTAAGGAAGGAGTATTTTATGGGGCTGCTGCTTTACAAAGTGGTTGTCATGTGGCAGCCACCATATCTTACTGCCCTCTTTGAAAAAAACCAGGCCAGGACTTCAAGTAGGGGTGGTACGAAAGAGCTCTCGGTTCCAGGGTCGGGCACCGATAAGGGCCTATTCTCGTTTAGAGTTCAAGGTGCGCACCTCTGCAATTCGCTCCCAAGCAGTGTGAGGTGCCTGCGATCTTTTTGTAAATTTAAAACGGCGTTTAGCAGGTACCTTAAATAATTACATGGTGACGGTAATACATAGAGGTGAATTTTTCCAGAATCGGTTTATACATTATTTTGTTCATCTCTGTGTATTCCCAATCTGACTCGGATATTTATTTGGGTTATTTATTTATTTGAATTAATTATTTATTTAATTTATTTATTTATTTAATTTATTTATTTATTTAAATTTATTTATTTAATTTATTTATTTATTTAAATTTATTTATTTAATTTATTTATTTAATTTATTTATTTATTTAAATTTATTTATTTAATTTATTTATTTATTTAAATTTATTTATTTAATTTATTTATTTATTTAAATTTATTTATTTAATTTATTTATTTATTTAAATTTATTTATTTAATTTATTTATTTATTTAAATTTATTTATTTAATTTATTTATTTATTTAAATTTATTTATTTAATTTATTTATTTATTTAAATTTATTTATTTAATTTATTTATTTATTTAAATTTATTTATTTAATTTATTTATTTATTTAAATTTATTTATTTAATTTATTTATTTATTTAAATTTATTTATTTAATTTATTTATTTATTTAAATTTATTTATTTAATTTATTTATTTATTTAAATTTATTTATTTAATTTATTTATTTATTTATTTAATATAATTATTTAAAGAGTATTATTATTTCTCTCCATATTTTTAGGAATTGGATTTGGGAAGCACAAACGTGGGAGAATAACCCTGGTCTTCAGAAAAAAAATTCTCAACTCATAATTAAAATTTAAAATAAACGGCAACGTTTCGTCCCTGGTGGGGACCTCTTCAAGCCATTCGAAAAATACTGGTCATACCATAATAAGTAAAAAATATCAATTGAATTGATATTTTTTACTTATTATGGTATGACCAGTATTTTTCGAATGGCTTGAAGAGGTCCCCACCAGGGACGAAACGTTGCCGTTTATTTTAAATTTTAATTATGAGTTGAGAATTTTTTTTCTGAAGACCAGGGTTATTCTCCCACGTTTGTGCTTCCCAAATCCAATTCATAATTATTTAAATTTATTTATTTATTTATTTATTTATTTAATATAATTATTTAAATTTATTTATTTATTTAATTTAATTATTTATCTAACTTATTTATTTATTTGACTTAGTTATTTATTAATTTATTTATTTATTAAATATGTTAAGTGTTAAGTGTGAATGTATTTATTAGCGTGAATTGTAAAAGTGTGATATGAATGAGTGTGTTTTTAAATTGTCTATGTGTATGTGTAGTGTATGTATTCTTTTTATTTTTATCGTATTATGTTATCTCTATTTTATTCTATGTATTTTGACGAAGCGTGTTCTGTGATGTGCCATCTGACTATGACTAGTTCATTATATTTAGATTTTATAAACTGACGAACTGTTACAGCGAATAATGTTATTTAATACATAAGAAGTGCAATAAGTGAATGTTAAATGTAAGATAACAAATATATAATACTGACTGATATTTTAATTATTATAGCTATACATGTACATGCAATTGTAAGAATTTTGTCTTTGATTAATAAACAGTATATCTATCTATCTATCTATCTCTACTACTACTCTGTAGTAGACTAGAGGCTCGCTCGACCTTAGCTAAGTCTTCAAGTGACACTGGTATATGAGAGTCATCAATGTTGTTGTCACTATGAGTACCCGCACCGCCCTGACGCTCAGCACTCTCGACCCTTGACGATATTAAGGCCAGTAAGGTATTAATTTGGTCTTCAAGACTTGTATTTGCATGCAGCAGCAGCAAACGATCATAGTGCAGCTTATCCAGCTTATAAGACTGCTCAACGATTTTCTCCTCAAGTGAAGAAACTTTACCAATCAGTCCATCTATCAACCCCTCTGTTGCTGGGATGGGTGTTGATGCTTTACTGACAGCATTAAGTTTACTCTCAAGATAAGATCGAAGATCATCTACTGCTGCTGTAAGTATATCGAATTGATTGCTAAAAAGATCAAGCATCGATGAGGGCAGCGTACAATAACGAATAGCGCTTAAATCTACAGACGAGTCATTCGCAGCATAATTTCTATCTGTGGTGGTCTTGACAGTTGAGTTGGATGGAGTTGATGCAGTAAGTTGTTTGTCCGTTTGTTCGTTATTGCTCTTATCTGTTTTAGTAGATTTGTTTATGTCTTTACTCTCACTGTTGTTCAGTCTATTAGATTTACAATTTTCACATATATACCGACTTCCTCCTACTAGCGTCCAGCCTCGATATCGTGATATGCACTCTTTACATCAACGCATAATGGCATTCGGCCGTAAAATTCTTTTACATTTAAAGCATGAATTTGGAGTCTTAATGTAAGAAATGCGTGATTCAGTATAAGTATGGTTAGGTAAGGCCTCAAAAACAGTAGAGTAAATCTACGTTAAGTCAGAAAATTTTAATAAATAGTCAGACTTCTACATTATTTAAAGTAACTGGTAAACTATTTGATACGGAGCTAAAAAGTAAATGTAGTATTTGCGTAAAGATGCTAGCGGAGGTGTATATTCGCGAAAATTATTTAAAAGTCGATCGCAGGCCTAGATATCTATAATAATTAGAACGAGAATATATATATATATATATATCGACTAATCTAAATGAACAAAACCGATAAATCGCCAAAATTAAAACTTTAATATCCCAATATTTGCAAACATAATAAATTAATTAATATAATAATATATAAGATACACAGTACCAAGAAAGCCGCGGACACTTAGAGGAGATGTGGAATTGACCTTCGGACGGTGTACAATAAGGAAACTGCACTGAAATACTGTTGGGTAGTGTCGACTACCACAAAATAGGATTCGGCATTTCGAACCAAGCGTGGTGGCGATTTCGCCCCACAGATGTACCGTCGACTCCCCCCACCACTACTGTAAGATAGTGTATTTCTAAACATAGAGCGCGTGGTGCGATTTGACCACCACGAATGCTCGCTCATTCTACCTGAAACCTTTCACGCATGCAGAACCTCCGACTAAAGTCAGCGATATTATATTTCAAATTAACCCATTTCTTCCCAAGCGGCCATTTTATAGTCGGTTGGTTTTTTGCCTAAAAAATTGTCGAAAAAATTTCCCAACGGAAATTTCAAAATTTTGACTTCAGAATCGGAAAGAGCGGACAATTTTACTTCAAAAAAGTGCTATTGGTTATTATTATTTTTTTTTTCGACAATTTTTTAGACAAAAAACCAATCGACTATAAAATGGCCGCTTGGGAAGAAATGGGTTAAACTGATTATTTTTCGAAGTCATTATTAAATCTTTATCTAATGTTATACAAGTTAATTACTGAATATTAAAATATAAATTCAAATTAAAATAAATCTTGTCATTTCAAATCCTCGCTCCAGGGGTTGTTCCGAATGGAGCTCTGGTAGTTTATACGAAACTTTATGTTTGGATGGTTGGTACGTAATTACCGGAGTTGCTACAGGAAAATCGTTCCACGTGTTACGTCCCAGGAGTCGTACAGAGCTAATGATTATTACTAACGAGCTCTATTCAGGTACTTGACGGCAAGGGCCACTTTACCTAGGACGGGCGGCAAGCGAAACATAAATGCGCAGCAACAGTCACAACATGCGGCAGGTAGAAATATAGAAAGAAGTAAAAGCTGGTCGTACAAAATGGGTGAAATGGACACGTGCGGCTTATCTTTCTGTAGTCCCTGATTAACTCGTTCTCCGCGGGCGGCGGGGCTCGGCACCACGTGACCCGTTCTCTGCTCGTCCTGTCATGCTGGGCTTGAATGCAGGCGATTATAGGCGCTCGCGGGAGATTCAAATAAGGTTGCCGGAACAGTATTTTTAGTTAATATTAATGTATTTATCAGAACTAGAAGTTACACAAGTACATGTTCCAATCGAAAATATTCTAAGTCGGAGATACAAATTATTCTAAGTAGGAATTACAAATGATGCTAAGTCAAAAATACAAAAATGCGTTTAGTCGTCGAACCGAGATACATTCTCTGGGAAATTTCGATTAGAAAGTACTGCTGCACTTGGATGCTGGTCAGCTAGGAAACTTCTGGAAGGTTCTTAAGGAGCTGAGGGTGAAGCTCTTCATGTACGTCCGGTAAGGAATAGTCATGGTCGCGCTGCATGCGGCGATCACGTGTTTAGCTCAGATCTTAGGTGGACATAGCGAAAAAGCAAAGTGGGGTGTATCTTAGGTAGACGTAGTGAAAAAAGTAAGGTGGGGCGTATCTTAGGTAGACGTAGTAAAAAAAGCAAGGAGGGGCGTATCTTAGGTGGACGTAGCGAAAAAACAAAGTGGGGAGGGTACGTATATGGGTTTTTCCAGGAGAGCGGTGAAGCCGGTTCGTCTTTGTTGTTCTTAATTGCGGGGTGGGACCAGTCAACGATACTCCGTCGTTTCAGCTGCCGCTCCATGCGGGTGCGTGGCGAGAGCCGTTAGTACTTGTCGATGTTTTGACGCTGGCGTTCGGCGCCCGCCGGTGATAATTAATACAGCATTAATAGCATAGCAGTCTTTTTGCGGTGCGGTGGCCGGGTGGGTGTGGAGGTAGTCTGCCTTGTCGGTTGGGTACCGTCTGTTGGTGAAGTAGAGCGTGTTGGTTGCTACTGATGATAACTTCAGATGCTCGGTATGACTGTATTGTTGTGGATGGTAATGCATGAGCATGAGGTAAGTGACATGTGCATCTATTGAAGTACACTCGACGTGGGAAATTTCTGGTCGAATGCGTTGGAATTTTTTTGAAATACTGCAATTTCATTGAGTCTTTCTTAAAGTGGAACCCTCGTTCACTCTATATTTAGAGAGGAAATTTAACTCCAAGAAAATTAGAGAGAACATACCGCTAGGCGCACTTTTAGGATTTAAAGTGTCATGGCCAAAGCAAAGCAGATTTGGCGATTTATTGTTTCCTAAATAAACATACATAGCGAGTGAATAAAAAGTTACAAAGTTATTAACTCTATTTGAACTGACTGATTTTATTTATTTTCTTTCCAGATTCTGAAACTGTAAAATATGTAGCATATTTTTCATAATTATTTTTTTAATTCATCCGTTTTATATGCTCATTAGCGAAGATGAATGTGTCGATACTGCTTTGCTTCGGCTATGACACTTTAAATCCCATTAGTTCCTTGTATAATAATCTAAAAGAGGTTTTACTTCGTTGAACTTTAAATAAGTAACCATTTCAAAGACTATATTTTTGAGCTTTTAATTTAACTTTATAGTACGAACATATGATTATAAAACAAAAGTTACAGCTGTATATTTTAGCCAGTATATATTCAACGTGCAAATCTCTCTGATAACACAAAACGTTTGAAACAAAACTTTGGAGCGTTCTGTGACATCGTACGTTTATTTACGTACATATATATAATTAAAATCTAAAAACATAGAAAATAAAAAAAAACTTTAAAGCATCGTACGCACAGACGCACTACACAACAAAGATACGTCCAGCTAACGTCGTTAGAGCGCACATGTGTGTTGGCTCCGCTTCCACCCTATCTAAGAAAGTATATATAACACCGACTATACACAGCCTTATCCCCGAGCGGAAAAACATAGGTTAAAATATTATTTCGACAGTGGATAACGTAGCATATAAATTAGTAACTTTTTACAATTTTTAATATTATAATATAGTTGTATAAACCAAATAAAAATTCTGTGCGAAGGAATCAAATCGATAGCTCAATTCTAAATGTAGATTTAAATACTGTATTGCAATAGTAATATTTACAAATAATACGATAGTTTAAAGTACTGAAATATGAATGTTTATTCACTAATTATATTTTACATTATAGTCATTTTTATACTGCAATCTTTGTACACAAACTTTAAATATAAGTAAACATCAATTAATATTAACTTTACCTTTATCACTATTTCTTATTATTATTATTCAATCTTATACTACTTTAAACATATGTACACTTTAATTAATTACTATGTTTACAAACGCATATTGTTTTTTACAATTATCGTAACTATATAATATAAATATATATATATATATATATATAAAGTAGATATCTTCACGAATGCTATCATTTTTGTTTTTTATGAAATAACTATTACATTTTAAGGTCATTTAACGTATCAAAATATAATAAACATTGATATTTTAGTTTAAATAAAGAGAAAACAAATGTAAATGCAAAGGATTGAGAAGAAGCAAGAGAGGAAGCGAAAGAGAAGATCTTCTTTATCTCTCATGAAAAAGCTCGCGCCTCCAGAAAAAGGCCCGAGCGCCGAAAACTAGCTGCGCGCGCTTCTTTAACGACGTCCTATGAGGACCTCTTTACCCTCACCCTGCTCTTCTTTTTTCTCTGTCTTATGCATAAGCCTAATGAAAGGAAAAGCGCTTGGGAGGAGGTAAGGGAGGAAATGTTCTTCCTATTCGTGCTTTCTCATCCTCAACCCGCTCACTCGACCCTTCTGCATAGGCGAGATACGGCGGAAAACTGTTTAAAAGGAGCCGGTCCACAGGCTTTCAGCAGTATTCGCTAGACAAGCATCTCCGGAGCACTATCTGCTCTAGTACAGCTTTGCGTTTGATTCTCACTTGCTTAACCCTTTCAGTCACGCAATTCAATTCATTTGGTTATGGAAGTGCAAATATATGTTTCCAATGTATTTTTGAACGAAGAATCCAAATCAAGTGTCAAAAATTTGTTTACTTTCATAACCAAACGAATTCAATTTCATGACTAAAAGGGTGGTTTTCACCCCATTTGAAGGGTTGTTTTTATATTTATAAAATTATTGATATCAGATTCGTATTCTACGATCAAAAATACATAGAAAACGTATATTTGTACTGCGATAACAATAGAAATCAAATTTTGTGACTAAAAACAATAGGGAGCCGATATATCGGCTTCTGTGACTGAAAGGGTTAAGCAACTCTCGATCACTTACACTAGTTAAGTGCAGCTAGGCTCATGCTATAGTACAATCTCTCGTTTTGCCACAAGCACCTCCGGAACACTATCTGTTCTAGCACATCTTAAGCTTACGTTAGACTCCTAATAAAAAGACTTAGTTTATCCGAGCAACTCTTGATCACTTACACTGATTGAGTACAGCAAAGCCTGCTACAGGTCTTTGTAGAGAAGTTGTATACACAAATCGTTCAAATACATACTTTAATATCCGGGTAGACAGTTTTAGTCGAAAACCCACGCATATTACATACATATTCATTTAAATGTTTCGGGTAAAACAGCTTAAGGCTAAACGCCAAGAATTAAAAATCTAATTATTCAAGTAATCGATTTGTCTTACATTAAATAATTCATCAGATAATCAAAAGTAATTATATGTAATTTATATGGTATCGATTAGTTAAAGGCTATTTCTTGTTTACAATTATAATAAACGAATTATTTGAATAAACAAAAAAATATAAATAAAATATTCTCAATTTTTATAGACCTAAATAAAAACACACATATATATATATATATAATAAACGCACCTCGTTCCTACTATCTAGGAGCGTACAGTATTTATTATAATATTAAGATATTAATAAATGCACCTCTTTCCTACTATCTAGGAGTGTACAGCATTAGTTTTTTTTTTTTTTTTAAATGGCATTTCGAACTCGAAAGTTCATCGCCTCATCTACGCAAGCCTTCCACGTTTCCCTATTTTGTGCCAACCCCATCCATTTCGCGCCTTCCCGCCCAATTTCAGTTACGTCTGATTTTACGTTATCCTCCCATCTGCGTCTAGGTCTACCAAGAGGTCGCGTTGCTTTCGGTTTTCCTTTCATTATGCGCGCTGCTGAACGATCATCGCCCATTCTTGCCACGTGCCCTGCCCATCTTAGTCTCCGTGATTTTATTATTCTGTTAATATTTGGTGACGCGTACAAATTATGTAGCTCGTCATTGTGCAGTTTCCTCCACTCCCCAGTTTCCTCATCTTTCTTTGGCCCGTATATTTTCCGCAGAACCTTATTTTCAAATACCCTAAAACGATTTTCTTCCGCTTTAGTGAGCGCCCAGGTTTCACACCCATACAAGATTACCGGCATTATTATAGTCCTATATATCCTTATTTTGACATTTTTCGACAGTAGCTTTGACTTAAGTAATCTGTTCACAGCGTAGAAGCAGGCATTACCCGAATGAAGTCTCTTATTAATCTCGGCTTTAATTTCGTTTCGATCATTTATAGTTGTACCTAAATATCTGAATTCGCTAACCTTTTCAAAAGTGAAATTTCCGACTCTGAGATCCCCCTCTGCTTCGCGAATGCCCAGTTTCTCCATGATCATATATTTCGTTTTCGATTCGCTCACTTCTAACCCCGTGTTTTTAGCCGCATTTATAAGGATTTCCGCATTTCTCGCCACCGTTTCACCATTATCTCCCACTATATCCAAGTCATCCGCATAGCCTAAAATTTGCGTTGTTCCGTTGAGTGTTGCGCCTAGCTCACTAGCCTGCATTTTTCTAACAACGTGCTCTAGCGTCAGGTTAAAGAGTACCGTTGAAAGCCCGTCACCTTGCTTCAAACCGTCGCGTATCATGAACGATTCGGATACATTACCGCCTACTCGGACCTTTCCAGTGCTTCCGTTCAGACATATTTGAATTAATTTTACGAGTTTTTTTGGTACGCCAAGGAGCACTAGGATTTCATACATTTTGCTTCGTTTGACAGAGTCGTACGCTTTCTTAAAGTCCACAAATAGCTGGTGTATAGTTTCGCAATATTCCCACTTTTTCTCTAATAATTGTCTTATGGTAAACATTTGATCGCTCGTTGACCTGTTGCGCCGGAATCCACACTGATAATCTCCTATTATATCTTCCGCGAATGGTGTGAGTCTGGCCTGTATTACGTTTGACAGAACTTTGTAGCAGGTAGCTAAAAGTGAGATTCCCCGGTAGTTATTGCAGTCTGTTTTATCTCCCGTTTTGAAGATCGGTATGATGATGGATTCTTTCCAATTTTCTGGTATTGTTTCATTTCTCCAAATAGCACATACTAGATAAAAAATTTTAGATGTAAGCGCGGTGCCTCCATATTTAAGTAGTTCAGCTGGTATAGAATCGTTTCCTGCGGCCTTATTGTTTTTTAGCTTTTTGATCGCGGCCTCTACTTCTTTGTAGGTCGTTTCGTCCATATGGAGTTCAGCAGTGTGGATTTCGTCTCCCATTTCCTCGGAGTTTTCATGCACGTTTAATAACTTATCGAAATAATCTTTCCATAATTTCAATAGTTCATTTTCGCTTGTCACGAGGTTCCCGTCCTTATCCTTCATTAACTGCGATCTACTCTGAAAACCCTTCCTAATAGCGTTTATTCCTTTGTACATCTCGCGCGGGTTATTTTCCCTACTATTAGTTTCTATTTTTCTAATTTCATTTTTCTGATACTCGCGCTTCTTGTTTCTGTAAATCACACGTACTTGCTTTCTTATTTCATGGTATTCTTCTACGGCCCTATCGCTTTCATTGTGTACACTATCTAATTTAGCCTTCTTGCGCCTTTCAAACCAGAGTTCGCACTCTTCGTCAAACCATGGTTTGCTCTTCGGCCTTTTTTTCTTACCCAGTACTTTGTTCGCGGCCCCTTTTATAGTTTTTTCGATAGCCCCCCACAACCTGTTCGGATCGTCATCTACTCCCGTCTGTTCATCCGTTTCCTCGAGCGCCTGAAATCGGTTGCTAACTTCTACTTGGTACTTGATTCGCTCTATCCCGCTTCGTAGTTTTCCAATATCAAAGGTTTCTACTTTGTTCGCTCGCTTACTATTTTGACCGGCTACTAATCTGGCTCTTAATTTGGCCACTACGAGATAATGATCTGAGTCGCAATCCGCCCCCCTATAGGTCCTTACGTCGAGTACATTCGTGTGGCGCCTCTTATCAATAAGAAAATGATCGATTTGATTGTGCGTGGCCCAATCCGGCGATGTCCACGTTGCCTTGTGTATATCCTTGTGCTTGAAGCACGTGGTCTTGACTATAAGATCTTTTGCGGCTGCGAAATTTATGACCATAATACCGTTATCATTGCTGGTTTCGTGCAGACTTTCTTTGCCTATGGTGGGCCTAAACATTTCCTCTCTCCCTATTTTAGCATTGAAATCCCCCACTACTATTTTGGTGTCGTAAGACGCGAATTGGTCGATTAATTGCTCTAAAGTTTCATAATAAAGATTTTTGACTTGTTCCTCTTTGTCCTCCGTGGGACAGTGGACGTTAATAACCACGTAATTATACCACGCTCCGTCGATGATGATATACGAGAGTCGGTCATTCACGAAATTGCAACTTTTCACGGAATGTATGATGCTTTTGTTAACAAGAAATCCGGTGCCTAGAGAATGCCCGCTCGCGCCCCCATATAAAAAGGTGAAGTTACCGGATCCTAGCATCGCGTTATCTTTCCATCGGGTTTCTTGTATTGCTACCAAATCTAAATTGTACCTCTCAGTTTCATTTATGATTTCCCGGAACGCGCCCGCTCTGTGTAGACTGCGTACATTCCAGGTTCCCACCCTTAAGTTTCTTTTCGTTTTGGTTTGGTTTTGTTTTCTTTGAGCCATGATAGTAAGTTAAACCCGCGCGTTTTGGATCCTGTTCCGATCGCAGGTGAGTCCATCCGTCTAGGGGTGATAACCCTCATACCTCCCTAGAACTAAGTATGAGAGCTTTCTGACTTTGGCGAGGACACAGTCAACTCGTCGTCAGACACACTCGGTTTCATTCTCAAATCCTAACGCCCCCCTGCAAGGCAGCGCGCCTTCGCTGGCTTCGTTGCCATGTAAGACCAGGTGGCGAATCATTCTACACATCCCCTCTCAGGGCAGTTGTCATCGCTCCCGCATCCTCCACGACAGCAGGATTTTTGGCCCATTTTTTGTTTGAAATGTGTGGTAAAAGAGATAGATTACAGAGTAAGGTAGAAGAAGAAAGTAAGATAGGAGATTTTGTATAGTGTTTATAGTTGTTGCGGTGCTTGCGTAGTGTTTCTAGATGAATGCGTTCGCCAGTGCGGGCTCATCACACCCACGCCTGGGCCTATCGGCTGTCCGCGACTGCTTATTCGCTTTATTCGCAGCTAACCTCTTTCTCAGGGGTCGTTCCTCTATCCGCAACCTGAGGACGCGCTGTGTAGTGGTGATAGGCACCCACCCGTCCGCTCTGGACGACTACGCCCAGGACCCGCTTAGGGTAACGGCGTTGCAACAGGTACAGCATTAGTTAAATATATAAAAACACATACATATACATATATACTATACATATATATAATAAATGCCCCTCGTCACTACTATCTAGGAGCGTACAGCATTCGTTAAATATATACATATATATAATAAATGCCCCTCGTCCCTACTATCTAGGAGCGTACATCATTCGTTAAATACATACATTATACAATAAATACGTCTCGTCCCGACTATCTAGGAGCGTACAGTATTTATTATAACATTAACATATTAACAAATGCACCTTTTTCCTACTATCTAGGAGTGTACAGCAATTGTTAAATAAATAAAAACACATAAATATACATATATACTATACATATATATAATAAACGCACCTCGTCCCTACTATCTAGGAGCGTACAGCATTTGTTAAATACATAAAAGCATTTACATAAACATACATATATATAATAAATACGTTTCGCCCCTATTATCTAGAAGCGTATAGCGGTTACAAAATAAAGATACATAAAATATTTTCTCATAACATTTGTACTTTATTTACTAATCTGTTCTCATAAGAGTATATTAAAATATAATAGTCGAGAACCCTTGTAAGCTCAGCTATATGAATCACATGTATACTAAGACTGGGAGGAGTTCAATAGAGGCTTACATACGTACGATCACCTTAAGAACCTTGGCTAGGTGCGAAAGCATATGCCTAAAATAAAGGTGCGTTACAAAGCTTAATAGATTTGCTCTAATGTAGTCATTTGGAAGTCACAGTTCAAAATAAAGTTGGAAAAACGTTTGAAAACCGTTGGAAAAACGTCTGAATGTCCGCAGATTTGTTCCACATAAAACGTTGTGAAATCATTTTTAAAACGTTTGAAAAAGACTTCGAGGAACTTAACACATCTTAAATCCGTTTAAATTGTTACCATTCAATTATTCGGAGAGTTCTTTAAACGTATTAAAAACGATTTTACAACGACTTATGTGGAACAAATCTGCGGACATTCAGACGTTTTTCCAATGTTTTTCAAGCGTTTTTTCAACTTTACTTTTTAACGTCTCAAAGTTTGGTATTGAACATTTTTAAAACGTTTTAAAAAAGTTTTGTATCGTAAACCCATATAAAAAAATCTTCTGTATTCTTAACACCATTATAAAGAAATTGACTTTATTTGATTTTTCTTTTATTCAATTTTATTTGTTCCTTATATAAATAACTGTATTTTAGAGTAAAAAGAGTTATAATTATTTTAAACATCATAAACATTGAAAAATGAATGAATTTCGCGGGAAATGCATATTTTTACATAATTAAATAAATGCAATTTTTTACCGAATATTTAACGGAAATGTAAAACTGCAAATTTTACCGAGGGAAATGATAAATACAGAGTTGGAGTAGCATTAGCACTTATTAGTTCATACAGAAATCATTCTGAGGCTAGGCAGTGACCAGAATATTAACAAACAAGTTTGATTCATTTTTTGATTTTAATATAATTAAATTAATATTTTTAAACAAAGTGGTTAAACCGAAGTCTGTTTATTTTGAACACTCAAGTAAAAGGTTTGTGTACTAATTAGGTATGATCACTTCATGCACTACTTAACACACTGCGGGACGCGTTCAAATTTACCAGGATTTATTTTCAATAAAATAAAATATGTGCAATGTATAATTTCAAATAATTAAAAATTAACCCAAAAATTATTCATATGCTTAGTGTACTGTCATTAGTATGCAATATTCTAAAGTACTTAAGAATTATGCCAAAGTTGTATGGAATTCGACAGTTAACACTTTATACTGCACTCGTTACACAATGTACTATAAAATGATTACAATTATATCAGATGGCCAAAACCGGAGCGCTGGCAACAAACGGTACATCTACCCTATCTTCCAAAACGCGGCATAGTAATTGATACAGTTTGATACAGATTAGCACAGATGCTGAAAAAGAAGCAAAACGAGTTACAATAAAACGTATAGGTACCTACCTTGTTGAAAGGATCGAATAAAACCTCATAAAATCCCATAAAATATCTTCCGATCTAATGAGGAAAAAATTTTTCTCGTAAACATTTGATATGTTTCTATGAGAGCTTGAAAGTATACTATTTTTAATTGGAAAATACGTATTGCAACGGAGTTTTTACAAATATATAAACATTTTATAAGATTCTTATGATAAAAAAGTTATAGGAGTTTATAAGAAAAGTGCTTATTTAAAATTAATGAATAATTCATGTTGAACCATTTTATGGTTTTTTAAAGGAATTATTGCTTAAAGAAAAAATTAACAATATAATAAGTTTAAATGATTCAATATGTATTTTCATAAAGAAAAATTCTATGTATTTATTTGCATTACCCATTAAAAATGTTTACAAGATTGTATTTAATAGTATTTTTTAAGACATTTCGGGTGCAAATAGACATATTGACAAATGTAAAAATATAAGTATTTATATGAATTTTGCTTAAATGTTAAATGACAAGAATATGGGATCTAGTAGAAAATCATATAAGTATTCACTGATAAATCATTTATCATCTCGTAGTACACGAGTAGCCGCTAGGTGGCGAACGTCTGAGTTTTACAGTCACGCGATCAAATGGACGGATAAAGGAAATAATGGGCAGATAAAGGAAATAATAGGCGCCGGGATATATAGCAGTCTGCAAGAATCAGTTCTTCGCAGCTCTATTCTCTCTTGACGTTTGCTGGATCACCCATCATGCTGATTACCGAATATTTGACTTCGCGTTTTCATAAATCTCCAAAAAATAGTATATTTCACATATTAATTTAAATTCTTAAAAAGGTAAAATTCATATAAATTTTCAATATAATTATGAAAATTTTATACTGAAAAAACATAAAAAGAAACAAGTACTTTCTTATCAGAAAAATCCACTAAATCCATGCAGAAATCTAATGTATAGAATTCTGATAAATTCTAATTAAAAAGTTAGATATTCGTTAAAAAATTGCTAATTGATTACTGTAAAAATTTTGTACACTAAAAGATTCTTGAAACCATTAAGATTTAATTCTGAAGGGATCCTCTTTATGGTTTTTAGTTATTCTTATTAAAACCAAATAGAAACAGATAAAAAATGTATCTGGTATTACTTATAAATTCCTATAAAAATTCATCTAGAAGTGGTTTTAATGGGATTTTTCGGATGTAAATACACACAATAGGCCACATAAAAAAAATTTATTGGTTTTTATGAGAGTCTTTCAATCAGGTATTTTAATGTTAAACTTGATTTATGTGCGCCTCGCTCTTGCATTAATAAACTTTAGATGTACTTTGCAGATAAACAATTAAATAGAGAAACTTTAATTTACAAAATAGGAATAAAACAAAAACACACGGTGGTTGAATAACATACATTTTACTTTATGTGTTACGCGGTGAATGTTAATTGCAAAACTGTTACCGACATAAGAGATGATGTAAGCATTCGCTTCACACTGCTATTGGTGACTCAACTCTTGTATTATATCCGCTTGAGGAATTTTGTAGAAGCAGCAGAATATTGATGTCCGGTGTCGCGACGTTGGACGAGTCTACACTTGTAGCATAAAGTGCAACTATTTGATATAACTACTATTGGAATATTGAATACTTTTCAAATGGAATACTGCAATAATTAGTAAAATATTCAATAATGTTTAACTTATAATTAGTTCTTAGTTCAAACTGTACCTAAGATAATAACTGAATAACAATATGAATTCGAGCCGGAATCTTTAAAATAATCAAAATAAAGAACTCTTAAACTGACTTCTTGCATGATCCTACTTTGATAAAATATATATGTATAACGTAAACTTGAATCTCATCCTTAAAAATGAAACACAATTTTCGATTTAACATGAAGTATCATTTGGGTAGAAGAAAAGCTGAATTATAAGCCGTAGAGTTTACTGTTGGACGGTATCACTTTGATACTTGTAAGTCAATTGCAACAGAAGATATATATTTGTTTATTTATAATAATTGTATATGTATAATTATTTCGCAAGCGCGAGGTGCTTCGGTGCTTCAATTTTCTCACTATCTCTTATCTTCTTTTACTCATTCTTTCATGCGTTTCGCCAACAATCTTTTCATCGAAGTCTCCGGTTTGCTAAAAAGTCGTCGACCGAGCTGAGGGTGTTTTATGTAAACGTATTATGCATTACATCGGCAATATTTTAATCGATATATTAGCCAAGTTTAAAGTCTATTGGCAACGTAATTAGCGGGTTCACACTTCTAAAACTTCTATAATAAAAAATTCGTACTTAGTTCCAAAAACGTTCCAAACTTCAACGACATTATTTTGTTTCGTCAAAGTCCATTCACCATCGTAGAAACTAAAACATGTAAGGTGCTCGTTCGAACAATTGCCTCGTTCTTTTTTTTTCCACAAAAATATTATAATCTAATTAATTAAAAAATAAAAATTACAACTCGACCATCGCCTCGAATTCAGGACGAAGCGTCACGCAAAAGGAATATTTAAATATTTTTATCTATTCGAAAACTAAATTATCGCGCGTCGCCTCGAAACGGTCACTTCCTCTTTACGACACTCGCACACATTAAAATAGCTCGTCTTTCACTATATAATAATATGCCTTCGAGATGCCTTTCAATTGACAATGGAATGTGTAGTGTATATATCTCGTTCATTTCACATAATTTTAGCTCACACCTTTATGATACACGAATTATTAAAAATGTTTTTAAAATACCTCATAGCAATTATATTTACAAGACCTACAAATCACATCTATGTAGGAGATGCAAGATTGTCGACCGTTTTGACCTCGATAATGAAAAAAGTATTCGTGCGTCCACACGACCTTTATCTTTAAAACTATGGTAAAAGTTTACATCTCTTGTTTTAAGAAAGGAGAAAAATGACACAATCGTATTATGTCTATTGCAATTTGATCTCGAAATTGTCAAATCTCGCTTGCGCCCCTTCCCGTCACAAGAAAAATATAATCTTCGCTTTGTTCGTTCGATTGCACTTGCTGTATATAGTTTTAGAAGTCAGAGTATTTATAACATGTAGTTGCTTTACAAAAATACTTGCTTTCTTAACAAAAATCAAATTTTAGCATGGAAGACAACGTCAATATTCATAAAAAAGTTTTTCTTAGAGTAGCTAAAATATTATCACGTGTAAAATTTATTGTCACTTATTATATTTGTAAACATTGTAAAACTCTTGAAAATGTAAATATATTTAGTTAAAAAATAATTTCTTCGAACCATCCTTAGAATATTCTTATCAGTCAAAAGGCATCGTAAACGTACTAAAACAGAGATTCGCCATTCATATAAAAATAACCGAAGATCAAAGCGCAATAGATGTGAAAACACTTCCAATACGTACATCGAGTTTTTTCGCCATCCCGACGAACCAAACCAAATGCGTTACGTTTGAAAATATTGTAAAAGAATCTAATACTATTACCAATGTTCGCGCTATTGCACCATGTTACAACCGGCGCAAAAACAACTTAAGAATTACATACGGAAAAATAAAAATTTTCCTATATAATTCATAAGCTTCTGTCATTCAAAAATACCTTCGTAATATTAGAAACGTAACACATATAGAACTAAAATACAGAAAAAAATAAGAGACTTTCTACGTACAATTTTCTAATATAACGACGAGAGATGATAGAAATGCTTACGAGAAAAGAGAGACTGCACACATGCAATAAAGTTTACAGCGCGCGCGTTTAGTCGGCGGGCTCGACACTAGTCGCTCATCGTATATATAAATATATATATAAATCATTGTATATATAAATATATATAAACACAGCCGTCATGGCTGAATTCCTTTCACTTCACACCCCGCCAAAAAACTTTTATAATTTATAACCTCGGTAAAATCATTTGTTAATCAACCCTTTTCAAAATCATTATAAATACTTAAATAAAAAAACTTAAAACACAATTGCGACATTCGGGTGTCGTAGAAGTGAAAAATGAAAGGAGCCTAGTAAGCAAAATCAAGTGACATTATGATAAAAAAATATAATTTTCTAAATTTCGCGCGGAAAAGCCATTTTAGAAATGAAGGAATACTTTGAAAATCTTATAAAATACCACATGTCAGTTCCACGTGGCGATTTGATTTGATACGTCGCGTAACATATCAGACATGAGATGTTTTGCACGAGATTTTTGAAAGTGTCTTACGATCTCAAATGAATGTTCTAGCCAAAATTTAAAAAATGATAATTTGTGACATAATGTTACGTGACACATCAAGTGAAATCTTACGTGACACATCAAGTGACATCTTACGTAACACATCATGTGACATCTTACGTGACACATCAAGTGACATATTACGTGACACATGATGTGACAAATCACGTGATTCTTTTTTTTCACTAGATCAAGAGCGACTCCATGCGACGAAGGCCATAAAAGACGAGCAGCCCAAAAGCAATCGAAGATTAACACGCGAATTACAATGAAAGAATCGCGCGCACGCGCGTTGTCTACGCCTCGGACGAGATGCTGGGTGTCCTTGCCAGAGTCGACGGCCAGGTCAAGCTCGCTCCGCTTCAGGTGCAGCTGGGGCGGCTCCTTGTGCTGCACGCTCGAGGGCTTCATCTCGGCTGGCACCTCGTAGATGCTCTCCGGCTTCGGCGTCCCCGTCCCCGTCGTCGCAATGGTGTTATTAACCGGCGCGGACGTGCCGTTCTTCGTCGTGTTGCCGGCAGAGTCCATCGTCGTCTCCATTATCAACGCGTCATACATTGGATTGCTGAAGTCGCGGTTCTTGTTCGATACTTCGCCGAGGTTGTGTTCGATGTCCAACGACTCCTGCGGAGAAGATAGAGAGATGAGGTTGGGGTGTGTGTTTGGTTCTCTTTGTTTGTTCTTGCAGGTTTTTGTGGGTGAAATAGTGTAGAAAAGTGGTCAGAAAGGTATAAGGAAGTTGGGAAAGCGTGAAAAGGTGGAAAAAAGTATGAGAAAGTGTCAAAGGAATTATGGAAAGTGGTAAGAAAAGTATTGAGAAAATGAGAAATACTGTTAGAAAGAGTACCTATACTCCGAAAAAAAATAAGCGAGTAAGGTAGCCCCTCTTTGAAGGTGCTGTAGTAGTTCGTAGCGCGATGCTGCTTCAGACAATAAAACAATACTGCATATAGTTCCAATGCGCGGAGCTCTCGCACAACTTGTTGTGTGCTGCTACAGACCAGTGGCACGCGACACTCTTCCACTTATGGTCTTGAGCAGTACTGCGCTATGGACTACTACCGCAGCTTCAATGAGGGGCTATCTTACACTCTTATTTTTTCCAGAGTAGAAGTACAAAAAAAGTGTAGGGAATTTTCTAGATGTGCCAAATGTAAAACAAAATGTGTAGACATGCAAAAAAGCAGCTGCCAATTCATTAGTACATAACTTCGTCAAACTTTATAATTTATTCCAATATGAAATTATTTATTCTATTTAATACTGTGGTGAAATAAAATAATAAGTCTATTTCTTTTTAATATGTCGAGATATATGTATATATTTAAATTTTGTAATTTGTGAATGCAAATTTTAACTCATTAAATATTATTGCTTATAAATTGAATTGGAAAAGAAAACGTAAAAAATATATCAATTAACTATAAAATGCTCTACAGTCTTCTCTTATTTTGAAACTATTAAATAATTTTCTTTGTACACGTTATTGGATAGGCTCGGATTAACCAGCATGTCAATCACGCCATTAATTTCCAATTTTCGAGGAACAAAATGAGTCGTTTAAAATTCAAATCTGTTTTGTCTAATCTTCCTTTAGTTGGGTGATAACTACTTTTGAAATAAAGGAATGTTGATAAAAGAAATTCTGTTTAGTTAGACGAGGATACCTTGTTTTATAATATATTGACCTCCATATCATCAAAAGTGATTAAACAATAGTAAAAAATATTTCTATTTTAAGGGCAATATGACAATAGAACCTGTTTAAGACAACGACCGCTCAGGTTGAAATCCCTATCAATCCGAATTTTTTGGAATCGTTTAGAGAAAAATGTCTTTCCATATTTTTCGCTTGCGATAATCGAGCCCACACCCCGATATCTGGGTAAAGGCAGTAATGCCTGTATATGTAACAAAAAAGTATACTTTATGGTTAAAAAGGATGCATTAAGCTGAACAAATTTGTACTGTAACCGAAGACAAGGAAGAGTTACAATTTATAAAATTATGAAATTTATTTAAAATAACTTTTTTTATACTAAGAAATATACTACATTAATAATATTTGATAATTTAATTTTAATATCATCTATATAATTTTTATATTTTAAGAGTATCTGATGAGCTGTATTTATAATAATACTTTTCTTGCATTGGCTTGAGAAAACTTTTGAATAATTGGCTCGAAATCTATTTCTCTATTTAATTCTGCTTCAATGTATAATAAAGTTAGCGCATTCATTCGATCATTTCCTTGCGTTGATCGTATAATTTATTTTTGAATACACCCAGCCATGAAGTACGTACTTTTTCCTCGCCGAGCCGGGAATAAAGCGCTACATTAAATCCCCCGAGTTAATATGTAGCACTATTTTCCCTTTTCGGCGGTAAACGAGTACGAACTTATTGGTAGATATGTTAAAAAATTGTGTATTCCACGCTTGAATAAAGTGAGCCAGCGACTGCCAACGTGTATGACGTCGAACGTCGAACCACACCAGACATTTATTGGCTCACTTTATTCCCTAGGTGCATAATATACTAATACGCCGCAACGCAGAAAATAATACTGATTTATTGATTGTTTAAAATATTTTTATTAATAATTTGTTATAAAAGTAAGCAATTATTTTATTTATACTACTTAAATTAAAACGTTTGAAAAATGGCAACAACGACTTATTGACAAAAAAAATTACTAACGCCGAAAAGTGGCGCCACTGTCGACTAGCCCATATGGCAGGTCGAAATATACATTTTACATAGGGCTTATATGGGAATCGTAAGTTTTTATTAAAATAAAAGTTTGTCCTCTTAAAACAATGGTTAACGCTTCTATTGTAAACATTATGAAAACTGATAAATGCAACACGATGGTTCAGCAGAGTATTGAAAGATCATAAATTATATTTTTGAGCGAAAAGAACAGGCAAAATGCCGGAATTTTAAAAGTCGCTCCTCACTACGCGTTGATTAATCCAATAATAACGACATTAAGACATTTTACCATAGTTCTGGAGGATTTTATTATCGTTCTTCAATAGCATACAGTCTCCAGTTATTGGAGACCTAATTCGGCACTGTTATTGGAGTAAACGCATATTTTTGTGATACAAACAGGAACTTTTAAAAAATTACACACCTATTAGACAAAATCTATTTAAAATAATTCAAGAAAATTTTTAACTATGAATGAATGAAAATTAATATTTGAAACTACGTTTAAACTCAATTTATGGTTTGAAATAAATAAAACATTTTTTGAACCTATGCAAAAGTATAGCAGAGATTATGAAAAAATATTTAAATTGTATTAAGACTTAACAAGTTGTTGCATATCAAGTTACGTTTGTTTCAATTGTCAATAATAAATTTTCCAACAGAATAATTGTTGATTAAATTTTATTTATAAATATAATGTATACTACTAATAAATTTTAATAATACAAATAAATTTTTTTCGTATTTTTGTAACTTTGTTCGATTTTATGAACAATGTATTTATTCATTAATTAGAAAAATATCATAAAAATGTAAAAGCGGTATAAAACAAAAACTTTATCAAAAAATATAAAAGAGCTTGAATGGCTAAAATATACCGCATACTACTCAAGAAAAAAGCGATTATTTTTTTTGTTGAAACAACATGAATATCATCAGAATGAAAAAACGTTACAAATCAAAAACGAATCGATAAATCTTAAAAAATATTCTTGATTTCAAATCTTCATCAAAAAACGTAAAAAATAAGCTTTGGTTGGTCAAATATTACAGCGTAATGTGCAAGAAATCTACGGTCAAAAATTCTTTTAATAAGAAAATACCATAAAAAAATGAAACATCATTATGATACAAAAACGTTTCGATGAATCTAGAAAATTCATTTTGATTGAAAGTATATTTAGTTTTTTAAAGTCTTTATTTAGTTTTTTTAAAGTCTTCATTCAAATTTGAAGAAAATAAGTATTTATAGATTTAAAATTACCGTGTATTACTCAAGAAATAAGCAATCCCATACACGCACCAGCGCAGCCAAAACCGACGCCCGACACCTGTAGAAGTTTATCTATTTATACCATAAATGTGTAGTGCCGGGCATCGCTTTTGGCTACACGGACACGCATGCACACACGCATGCACATACGCATGCACACACGCACGCACACATCTATACGAACATTTTCGAAAAATAGTATATTTCGATTCCATATGTCTCAAAACGTGTATCTAACATGTTTTTAGACAAAACTTTCTTTTTTACTATTGCACTTTGAGGAAGCAAATAGTAAAAGAAAGTATTAGAAAAGTATTTGAAAATACGAAAAAATTAATAACTTAAAGGAAGAGTTAAAAATTTAATAAAACGTGATATAAAACGTAATAAAGTACAGTAAAATGTAAAAAAGTGTAAAATCATGTCATAATTTGGACTATTTTTAAACAATTGTACTTTATACCATTCTTTTACAATTATTTAAATGTTTTACAAAAAGAAATTTCGCCATTATTATATCATGCACGATTTGTCTTACGATCTTATGAAGTCATAATATTATACGAGCAGCCTTGATAGTACATCTAATTTAGTAGTCTTTAATGTAATGACTAGCTATAAACAAAGACGTCTATTGATTCTGTATTTTTGAGTCCAACTATAAATCCGAATATCATTATGTATTACTTTTTCTATTACTAATCGCTCTAACAATGTCTTTATTACATAAAAAACAATAAATCACATTCGTATAAACCGAGCAGAGCAGGAAGCTGAAAATCAAACTAGAGATGGCAGGATTCGTCGTAGACAGAAGCAAAAAGATGCTTTAGACATCATAGATGACAGCAACATCCTCTATGGACCTGGCATCGATGATTCAGTGTGAGGTAAGCCGATAAATCTCGCTTATGAACGTTTTATTCCAAATTATTTAGTGTTCAAAACTTTATAGTACATTATGCATCAAGGGAGTAAAGTGGGCAATGTACGCACTGTGTGACGTTGCCGACCGAGCGAAGCGAGGTCGACATTTCACACAGTGCATGCTTGCCTACTGTACTCCAGAGGTGCGTATACTACTTTTCACCACACCCCCGTAAAGAAATGACTGTACGCATTTCAGCAGGCCGTACAGTACCCCATGCTCTGCCTAGAAGTAAAGTGACTTGTGTACGCGCGACGCGCTGTTTTACCGCTCGAGACGCAGTCGAGAAAAAGGCGCATAGCGCATGCGCAAGTCACTTTATTCCCTAGGCAGTCCATGCGGTACTGTACGGCCTGCTGAGAGGGCGTACAGTCAGCACTTTACGCGCAGTGTGGTGAAAAAGCGTTTTTCCCAAAACTCAAGTTTTCAAGGTCGGTCCCCATCATAACTTCAAAATTATTGCACCAATCCTTTCAAAATTTTAAACACTATTTCTTTACATAATTTATGAGGGAACGCTGGAGCTTTTTTTCCCAATTCGTTTATATTTTTCATTTTACAACAACAAATTAGCCATTTTTTTTTGGTAAAAACCGCCTTTCTTCATGTAAAATGTTCCCGCAAAGTGAAAAATAGAAATTTCGAAAATCCCACCCAGCGTTACCTGGGAAAAGCAATTATCTGACGAACGAACTTTGGTTTTTTGATTTCAGATGATCCAGCACCGAGTTATGAGGGGCACCGCAATTCAACTTTTTTCTGAGACACTTCCGAATAATTGATGCCATTGCCGTATTTTTCAATATTTTTTCATGAAAATATTCCACAATATTATTTAAATGGACTACAATAATGTAACATTGGTTTTAATAAATAAATTTTAACTGAGTCGTGAAAAAAAATCACAAAAATGTGTCTTTTTTGCACAAATTAAGCTTACCCCCCCCCCCCCTTAATAAATTTAAGGTTTAAATAAAATATTAAAACAAACACGTTATCAAGTAAGGTAATGCAAAAATTTGAATATATGATATTATTATATGAATAAAGTGGTTAAGAACTAATAAAGTAATAATAATTCTTTTTGTAATTAAATAACTATAGGTTCATTAATTGAGATTTCTAATAAAATAATATTTAAATAAAATTAATTCTTGGAATACACAACTTACATTACTTTATATATAGTATATAGATTTTTCTCATGTATGACAATAATTTTGTCTATTAAAAACAAGATTATTGCGTCGAACATGCAGGCTTTAACATTATATTTATTCGAGGACTTTAAATAAATTGCGGCACATGAAATTAGGATAAAAACATGAACATTTGAGGTTTATTCAATTTAAATTGCAATGGTATTGAGCGCTAGCTGCGCGAGCTCGCAGTACGATGTTGAAAGTGTTCAATCGACACATAGAATTATTTACATAAACTAAAACTAACTACGGTGAGCACTGTGGTATGGTGGGAAACGGTATGTGTTCGAGAGGGAGAGAAGTTACTCAGGGACACGATCGACGGGAAAATCGCAATACGCAAGCTAGTATAAAATGTTTGCAAAACGGAGTAATCTAAGCACGAGGTGCACGCTAGCACTGCTCAGTACGAACTGAGCGAGTCTGTCGCTTCATACTGGCGGCGCTGCACGCGTATATCGGCTATCGTCGGCCGAGCTCGGCGGAAGTCGCAGTGCGCCCAGTCTATGCTGCTCTCTTCAATTGCCACTACTGCTATCAGGTGAGATCAGTGTGTTTATATTTCACTATCTCTTCACTCTACTTAATGCTATGTTGTCTCTAGATGAGCGACAAGTGCTTCTGTGATTGCTGCTGCTTCTGCTGCTGTTATGGAGAAGCGGTTCAGGATCTGGGCCGCAATGCTGCGTCTGGGAGGCCACACTGCCTCTACAAACCCTCCAAACAAGGTAAGAGAGTTCCAGTTTGTTCTTCTTATCTTCTGTAGGCTAACCCCTCTTTGTATTTTCCAGGGTGTATGCTGTAGGCCTCTGGAATATCCTGAGAAGCAGCCGCTCCGCCCAAGGTGATTCAGGACATCAAACCAGGTGGGTACTATTCCAATATCATTCTGCTTACATTCTAGGATACTAATATAGGTTGTATGTGCTTTCGGGTTGGTGCGAAAGGAAGGTAGCAAGGAAAGGGGACACCTGGTCACGTTCAGCATACCTCAGCCAGGACAAGCCGACTCCGGCCTATGCGCTGCTGTATTTGATGGCAGTTGTGCGTCTCCTTCAACTGCTTCAGGGTGTCGAAGAGCTCGCTTGCTCTATGTGTGTCATCGAGGGGTTGTGTTGCGGCAGTGACTAGTGTGTGTAGTGAGTGAGATAGTGTTGAGGAGCATGGATTAGATTAGTGTGTAGTAGTAGAAGGTAATATGCGAGACTGCGTAGAGCCTGTCTTCGATCTACGCTTTTCCTTCAGTGTTAGGTTTACTAAATGTAAATTGAGTCGAGCATCGTACTGTACTGCTCAGCTCGACTGTCTAATATGTAACACACAAAATGTGGTGATATGATACAAAAGTAAAAAGAGCAAAACGTATAAACATTCTATCATAAATTAAAATTTTTTCATTACTTTACTTCATAACGTTTTTGTTTTAATATTTTATTAAAATGTTTAATTTATTAAAGAAACTAAATAATACTTTTAAAATAATAATTCAAAGACTATAGATACAGATGTAGATAGATTTGTTCTAAAATCGGACCGCACAACACAGTACAGCACAACAACAGCATGGAATTGCGGTTATGTGGACTCTCATTAAAGGAGCCCCTACCTCCCGAAATATGTTTTGAAAAGGTAATTCTTTGTAATACATTTTTCTAACTAATCATCTTCCTTACCATAAATCAAACACACGCAAAGTTTGTCTGTTAGTTATAATGATATTATTGTACAATGAAGTATACTGGTATTGTTGTACGATGTGTATAAATCATATAAAATTTGAATGCAATAGGTAAATTATACCTAATTTTTTAGATTTTTGCGAAGATACAAAAAAATCTCTATCTCTATAAAGATAGTAAAATTGTGTTTTTATATTATTCTTATTTCGTTGCTAACGCATGAATACATTTTGTTAAAATAAATATTTTATTTTATTTTATTTATTATTAATCGACAAAACGACCATTTGAATATGTTAAAAATATGTTAAAAACATTAAAGTTTATACAAATTTTCACTTTACAGTTAAATGCTCGAATTTTGTTTCTCTATTTATCTTATTAAAAGTAATAAGTAGGGGTTGGCGTCTTCCTATATTATACAGTTGTTACCGTTATTTTGGGTATTCAGCCCCGCTACCCCCTCCACCTCCTGCCACCCCCGCCAGTGCCCCACCACAGGCCCTCCACTAAATAACGTGAAATTTGTTCAAAATCTACGTTATTTTATAATGCATTTGCCGCTCGCACGTTTATAAAAGAGCGAATACGCCTATGAGGGCTATCATATGACATTGCTAAAACATAATTGTTGCCTCAAATGAACTTATTTCCTATGACTGAAGCTATTTTTAAACACACACACGCTCACACACGCTCACACATACTCGCACACACACACAAACACAGGGACGCCCGCGCACACACACGTACCACAGGGCTCGCAGTTTTTAAAAGCCCCGAGGGTAAATTATCAGATAGTGTCAAATATTTGCTCTACGCTGATTACTTGCAAACCTACACGCAGGTTGTCACGGACAATCTTGATGAGGGCGTGAAACGCCTATCAGCTGCAGCACTGGAAGTGTCAGCATGGGCCTCTGAAAACGCCGTATGCCTGAATGTTGGAAAGACTAAGGCTATTATTTTTGGGTCCGGGTATAACATTAATAAGTTGTAGAGCTTACGTCTATCAGGCATTGAGGTAAAGGATAACGTTTTTATTCCATTTTAAGACACTGTAACTAACCTTGGTGTTTTCATGGATTCAAAGGTAACGTAGAAAGCGCATGTTGTTGCGGTTAGCCGTAAGGTTAATACATCCCTAAATGGACTTAGATCTTTTCGAGCATGCACGACTGAGGCGTACGTAAGCAGCTGACAGTCGCTCTCGTTACTCCTTGTCTTGACTATTGCTCTCTTGTATACCTTAACGTGTTATCCGAACTTCAAACTCGGCTTCAAAGATTGCAAAATTCATGTGTGAGGTATATATGTGGTGTAAGAAGGGGCGAGTACATCTTTCCCTATAGGAGGAAACTGGACTAGTTGAGCGTGCAGGATAGAAGGGCGTAATTTGCAGCGGTACTGCTTTATAAAGCAGTTGTCATGCGACAGCCCCCGAACCTTTGGGCCCTTGTTGAAAAGAATCAGTCCAGGACCGCAGGCAGGGATCCCAAAGAACTTGCAGTGCCAGGGTCGCGGACTAACGTTGGCCTAAAATCATTCAGTGCCCAACGTGCGCGCCTCTGGAACTAACGTGCTATTCGACTTCTCAGAAGTATCTGTACGAAAATTTCCATCCGATTCGCTGCTTCCCTGTAGCGGGTCGCTCCCCTCCTTCCCGTCACGGCGCGAAGAGGGGGGAAGCGCTCCGGCGGCGTCGGAGCTCACTGCTGCTTCGATCGTCGACTGGGACGGACGCGCGAACTGTCACGGACGGGGCCTCTCGACACGGATCGAGTCCCTTGACGGGCTAAACCTGAGTCTTCCTCGTTTTTGTTCACCTGCTGCGCCAGGGTATTGCGGCGACGAACGCGCGCCATTGTATTTCCGTAAGTTACCGAAAAGGAATAAAAGTTCTATGTTCAATGTGCTTGAGAGCGTTCTTTTCTTGACTTTCACACCTTCATCTCTCCCGTCAGAATTTGTAACAGTATCTAACGACTAATTTTCAAAGTATATATCCAGAGTATAACACAAATGCAGAAATGACAAAAGTTTGAAAAATTGCAAACGCATAGAAGAAGATATTTTAATTTAAAAAATCTACACATAAAAATTTTAATAACAAATATACGAGACTTGCGAGCATTTTTAACCTGGAAATTTTATAGGAATACTTTTTAATGTGTCACATTCAAGTACTTTGTCTTAAACGTTATTATGAGCGCAAAGAAACCCTAAACTCTAAGAAAGAGGTAATGGATATTACCTCTCGCCCCTGAATTGCTACAGCTTAGTGTACGACTCGTATTGCTCAATTCCCCATTCCCTATGCATGCCTGAAAAAGGACCTATTGACACATATATTAAAAAATATACGATGGGTAACACAGATGGAAATCGCTTTCTTAGACTCGGATGATGATTAGAGCATTCGTATTCATCTTCGGAGCCTTCGACGCCCTCGATATCCACTCGTACTCAATCATCATCCTAACTAAAAAAAAGCCGATTTTCTCCCCTTGTTGCACAATGTATTATTACATAATTTGTACACGATCCCGAAAATATTCAAACAAAAACTTGTTTACTATTACAAAGGTCCTACCTATAGGAGAAAGTAATATTTTAATAAACTTTAAAACTTCTAAAAGTATTCTTCGTTAATTGCAAAATATCTGAATTACCAAATTAGAATGCAGTAGTAATCAGCATTAACTTAATGACAACTTTATTTTATGTTAAAGTCTATAGTTATATTTTACAATACCGATAGACGACAAATAGAGTAGGACGTAATGAAATAATTAAAATATCGCAAACCATTTATTTATAACATTTATTATATCTGTCTAAATATAGTTTTGATAAATTTGTTTCATTTCTAATAAAATAAAATCTTTTAAATGCGTACGGAAACAGGCAGTACCTTAGAGTTCCATAGATCGCAGAACGGTAAAGAACGAAATGGCACTCATACACATCTGCAAAAAAAATTATTAAATCGCTTTATGTATTTTTCAAATGCATACATCATAATTGAAATTTCAATTTTCGATTGATATACGTACTTGCTTGAAAGTTTCGAGGGAGAGATTGATGTATCCGCCGGCGGTCATTTGTACCGGGCGAGCGGCCCTCAGCATCATGAAGAGCAGGGCGCGATTGGCCTCGGGCTCGTATTCGGGGTGCATCAGAGTCGCGCTGTATGCCGCGTTAACGATTGCCTTGCTCTATTACAAACATACATTATGTCAATGAAATGGTTATATTGGCAGTCAATGGACACCTCACCGGTGGGGCTAACTGAATCTAAGAAAGTATTAGTACTAATCAGAAAATTTAAAAAGTGCTAGTTCTTTATAAAATATATAAGATATATAGTCTTTAACACTTGCTTCTGCAATTAAACTAGAACCCTGCCATTTTGAATATTAAAAATAAATTAAATTAAATTTATTACATTTTTTAAAACATGTATAATAAAGTCGTCCAGATTTTTCATTAAACTATATATTGATGTCCTAACAAAAGTTAAAGATAGGTACAATTTGCAAATATTTGCTCAGTCATTATCAAATATTATAAGCTATAAAAGTAATAAAACCCGATATATCTTCCACCCCGTCTAGAAAGATTTTTAATCAGATAACCTATAATTTGCAAGAAATATCAGTTACTTCGTATCTTAGTACATTTATTTATATCTTGTATCATTTTAAAAAATATACGTTTTTTGCGCGAGATGTTTTTAAAACTAATGCAAAGGTTCTGTAGTCGCACACCTCGGTCAGTAGATGCTGGGAAAACCATTGGCAACTGAAGAGCTGCAGCAGACTCAGAAATAGTAGCGGCACATATTTAAATGAATTTGGATCGTGCTGCACAAATGTCAAATAATATTATGATTTGAGTATTTCTGTTGAACGTATATACTTACAAATAGAAATTTCATAATGTCTAGCATAGTAAATTTGTACCTGGAGAACTCTTAGTCCCAGGAGAGATATATTATAAACTGTACTCATAACCTGGAATATGAATAGGCTGCGCGTAAGCATTTCGACGTTCTGGCAATAACTAATGAAAGAAGTTTTCAATTTGGGTATTTTAGAATATGATAGATGTAATTCTCAACAATCTTACGCCAGTATTTTCTGATGAAATTGGACGCACTCGATGACATTTCGCGTCGACAGATTATTCGCATGATTTTCCTTGAACTCAATCATTTTATTGTTTGATGACCCATTGAAACTAGACGTATTAGTTTTTACCATTGCCCGAAGTCTGTTTTGAATAGACCTTAGATAAGCGGAAGCCATCATGATGAAGAAAGGTCCAGCGGTCTCGACGGCCGGTATGATTACCGTCACGCTACAGCTTACCACGTTCACCAGGACCGACACTATGTCGAACCAAGGCTGCTCTTGAACGTCAACGTAGAACCTGAAAGCAATTGCTACAGAAGTGAGAATTTTAGTTTCATTTACATTCGTGCACGATATGATGCTGAATCCGATTTTGATTCCTCGTAGATGAAGCTTTGCGAAATAATAATTCTTCGCAAAAATATTATAGAAATACGCTTTAATACCCTATTATCGATATCGATTACAAATATGGGGTGTACATTCCAGCATTTGTATACATGTAAACGTGTAAAGCACATTCGCGCGTCCGTGTGCTTGTATAAACCTGTACGTACATTAAACGGAGCAATGGTAAAACGTGTGCACTGATTACAACTAAGATGAGGGCATTACTAGAATAACACTCTTGCTTTCACGTAATTGGTGAGAGATAGTAAAGTTAAGTCCAGTGCTGCCGAGTGATTAGCGGAGGCAAGCGAAAATATTCGGTCGTCAAACAATACCCCGTCCGCTCGGACTCGTCGTTTAACAATGACCCTCTTACTAGCAATTGCTAAAGTAATTACTTAAAATACAAAATATATGTTCACATAATTTATTGCTTCAGTAATTACTGTAATTATATTTTTACATAATTCTTTAGCAAATATTTAGTAATTATTTAGTATGTGTATGTACTTTAGTAATTACTTTACTAAAGTAATTACTACAGTTAATACATATATTTACATTTTTGCCAGTATTTAGAAAAAAAGTAATTACTAAATACTTGTTAAAGAATAAACTAAAAAAATAGTAATTACTTTAGTATTTACTAAAGCAATATCTTATAAAAATTGGTGTTATTTCTCAAATAATTATTTTACTAATTACTAAAGTAATTACAATAACACTACCTGCTCCACGAAAAGAGCTCTAGGAAGACCTGGAATGCATTCGTATATATGTGCAAAACGACGTGTGTATAATATATACATGCACGTGAATGTGCGTGCGAGTGTATGACAAATACCGACCTAAACGGCAAGACTCTCCTCTCTGTCCCGTTGATCTCGACGGGTGGCAGTCTCACTATCTGCGCCGTCACAATATAAAAGACCAAGGCCACCACGGTCGAGAAGGTATAGTAGTACAACAGATAGCGCACCTCGATCTCGAACGACTTGATGAGCTTTGGTTCTTCGTCGACCAGCAGCTTCCACAGCTCGGCGCAGACTCCCATCAGCCGGGTGAACTTTACGCGTTCGCAGTAAATTATGACGAAGCGCAAGGACAAGCTGAGGCTGAACAGGATCTCGAAGACGATGACCGTCTCGAACTCGTTGCAGATGAACCTGCGCACGCCGTCACCTAGGTTCATCGTGAAGTTCATCATGTTCGCCCATTGGAAGTAGATGGCTAGGATGAAGGAGAGCCTTGTGAAAGATCGGCTGGATCGAGCAAAGGGCACGACGCCGACTGTTCGGTACAGAAAGGTGTAGATCTGGGTCACGTCCTCGAACGTGGGGATCTTTTCCTTGGTTTTTGTCATCATTGTGAACGTTTTGTGGATTTAGTTGGTAAATGAAGACATTGAGGCTAGTGAACGTTGAGAACGGAAAAATCAGCTGGGTCGACTTTAGCTGTTTTATGGAAGAATTAAATAAAAATTTGATAATGTGTTAATACAGTACATTGTGTATCAAGTGCGGTAAAGACGTCAAAGCGCACGAGGGCGCGACATGTCGTCCAAGTGGCGCTATTGACAACTATACGGTACGATTATTTCACACACTATTTCTATCATAGGTGCGTGGAAATTGCTGGAGTGTGCGTTAATTTCATAACGTAACACTGTCCAATGTGTTATAGGAAATAATGCACGTAGTGCATAATTGGACATTTAGCGTACGCAAATCCCCCACGCAATGTGGCATTTTTCAAGCACGTGTTATAAAGAAGTTATGAAGAAGTTATAAAGTTATGAAGTTATGAAGAAGTTATAAAGTTATGAAGTTATGAAGAAGTTATTTGCAGCCATGCACGGTATCCCATAATAAGCATGAAATAAACTTTTAACCGTGTAGGTATAGTCACTCACTGACTTGCACTCGTTCGTGTAATTTTTATATTTTTTTAACACTAATACAATGTAGCAGTATATATGTTTCATATATATCTTTATATTCAACTTCGTGTTAGAGGAAATTAAAAGAACCAATTCGAATTAAATTTTATTCAACTCCTTATAAACAGTTACTCTCGATTGCCTTTCTAAGACTTGGTAAAAAATGTATAATGTACAAATTCGTTTTTTTACGAGTTCAGTCTCATAATTTTCTTTATAAAATTAACTCATTGTCACGGTTAGGTGAGGAAAAAAAAAATTCTTTCTTACTACCTAAAATTTTATAAAAACATTTTAGCTGGAATTTATGAATTATTGATGTCAGAGAATAAAATGTATACTATATGTGATTTTGTTATGACTTCGTCGCCTCAAAATGGTCTTTATAATCCTTTACTTTTCGCTAATCTCCGTTACTGCATGTAAGCATTATTACGGCTTACCGCGGCTTTACATTGATTTAAATGTGTCGATTTTCAAACTCTGGTCTTACAGTTATACATGACACCGGTACTCTTTTAAAAGTAAGTGTAAGAAGATATTTTGTTTACTTTTTAACGAGAAATGTTTGTTCTTTTGCTTTATAAAACTTATTTTTCGATTTCTCTTTTCAAAGCTACAAGTTTTTAAAAATAATGTATTTTATCTTTTAATATATTCTTGTCTACGTTCTATTGTACACCGATTCATACTGTGCCGATTCAGCTTTTCATGGGCAACTCGCTAAAGCTTTCGCAAAAGTTTTAGCTAACGTACTTATCCCGTAGCTCCGTTAAAAATTGAATACGCATCGCATGAATATTTAATTTTAATATACCCGTCCCATTACCTTCAACGACTAACATCAATAATTAATAACTCTCCGATTTTCTCCAAAGCTTTATATTACAATCGCTTACGCGAAAAATAGCTATTAAACAGAACTCGAAGAATTATCATACATAAATTACGTACCCCGTAGGTAATAAATGAGAATAAAATACAAACTTGCATAATATAAGTTGAATTATTAATGCCGGATATAATGCGTTTCTATATTATCTTTTCTACTTGCGCTAGTTGACTGCCGAGAGTTGTGCAAATCGATGCTTAGGCTTCGTTAAAGGAGGAAAACAGTAAATGTCCATATCGTATAAGAATTTTGTATCGTCTATTATAAAGAAATATCTAATAAATTTCATAATATATATAACACATATTATAGAGAAAGATCTAATATATCTTTTTTAAACGTTTAGGGCACTTTATTGGCAATCTCAATATTCACCGCTTATAATTATAACGTAAAAAATATATTATTAAATTTATTTTGAGCCCTAATACTAAACTGTCACAGTTCGGAAGCTATGGCTTCAAAACGGTGGTTGACATCTTTCTGACCGAACGGTTTATCTGAAATCGAATAGCCAAAAAAATTTTAAAATTATAAGAAGATTACAAGGTCGCTACGTAGAGGATTTTGAAAATGTTGAAAATCAATAAAATGGTGGCTTTAACAAACAAAAGTTTAGCATTATTATACTACAATTTTTGTTTGTTTTGGCAATATTCTTATACAGATATTTATAGTTTTTAATATTTACTTTCGTAAAGAGAAGTGAATTCGAAGTTTATTTATTGAAAATTAGCAACAAAAATTTGGTATAAGTTATATTATTTGGTCAACATACAATTGTTAAACAAAATAACTGTTCATTCAATTCAATATTTTTTCTTAAATCTCTAACGCTGAGGGTCCTTTTTCATAAAAACGTTAATAGAAAATGGCTTGATAACTTTAAAGTTTTACTATAATTTACGTCAAATAACTTATTCAAGTAAAAGCAAGCTCTAAACTTACACCATACAACTTTTCACTTTCAGCATAAAAGAAGATTTGAAGTAGAAATTGAAGGCACATAATTGGAAATTCGTTCCCATACTTTTAAAGTCATTTATGATTAGAATTAATGATCGATATTTTTATGAAACCCGATAAGAATAGCATTGTGTTTCTATGTATACTAAATTGGTCATTTTTAGGCCATATTACATTTTTAAACTATCTAAATACTTCAAATTTATAAATTACACAATCGTCGCTTAGTTTTTATGCTAATAAATATTATATAAATAATAAATAAAACTTAATCACACATGGAATCGAGTCATTTTAGAAAAAACCGTAGATGCCATGTAAGAACTGAATTTTCTCAAAGAATCACGTTTTTAAAAATGATGAATTACATGTTCTAATTTAAGCACATCAAGGAACACATAAATACGACACGGATTATTTTCTTTGTTTTTCAGTTAATAATAAATATTGAAATTCAAATCAATGATCGTTTAATGATTTTATTTTATTATTTTTTATGGAGATCCAATAGATTTTTTGAAAATAAATTTTGTATATTTGAAATTATGTATTTGAAAAAGCATAAAATTACCTATATCTTTTCCGACCCGAAATTTTAAATCGGCTATTTCCCTTCTTTATCTATATCCCTATAGTAAAAGAATGATTGTAATCACTGAAATCGGAAATAGGCGTAACACTAAATTAAACATTTTATAACTATAACATAGTCCTAGGAGAGTCAATTTGGAGATCATGAAAGGGTACATTAGCATAATGGGACAAAATTAGGATTGGAGGGGGTATTTTCTCTTAGTTAAAGAATGATTGTAATCGCTAAAATCGAGACGCAGAATTAACTCTTCATTTTCTATGAAGTAGTGCATTGACGAATGAAGTGAAGTGGTTAGAAAGGACCGGTAGCGTAAAAGAGTGAAGAAAATATAATTAGGTGAAGTGTGGTAAAAGGGGAAGAAAGAGTGAGCGTATGGAATTGCATGCACTCAGGTCGTTATAGTTATTCAGAATGATGGCATGAGGTTGGTTTGAGGAGGTGCGGTTCTGCCCACTATTATACACGTATAGTTGTACCCATGTGCACTTAAGTATGCGCAATAATCACTGAGGCTACAAAAGCGTGTGAAGAAGTTATTGCATATATAGAGGTATACGCAGTAGTGACATCGTGCATGCAGGCATACGCAGTAGTAATTGCGTGCATACAGACATGCGCAGAATTGACTTCATGCTCGCTGGCATGCGAAATAGTGATTTCATGCACACACGTATGCGCAGTAATGACTTCGTGTGCATAAAAATGTGTTAAAATTTAAAGTATTTTTTACTCCATTTTTTATTCAGAAATCATCTGACATTTTTCATTAGGGATTCTATATTTTTTTATTTAAATATTTTGTCATGTCATAATTATAATTTAAAGAAAAACTGAAAGCAGAACCGCCTAAATATAAATAATATCAATATTATTGTACAAAAAGAAGGCATTATGTTGCGTCGTTTTTACAAATAATTGGAAATACAAAATATTTTTAGATTGTGTTACACTAAAATATGTCTTTAGTATTTCCAATTATTTATAAAAATGGCACAACAAAAAGACTTTGCCTTGCGCAGTAGCGTTGATATCATTAATATCTACACGACTCTTCTCCCAGTTTTTCTTTGCATTTAATATTTGAAAATTTATTAGTTAAATATAAAACGGGTTTCTCGGAGCTCCGACATCAACTGAATATTGACATCGTCAACAAGGGAAATTGAGACGCACTTAGCGCATCTGTGATTCTTAGTTTTTTAAACGACGATATCTGGAAAATATAAAATAGAAAGATATTCAATATAATTTTATTTTTATCTTTGTTCAGAAAAAAAAATATTTTCTGATTAAAATTCTTTTAGTACACAAAATGTTGGTTTCATTGAAATAAACTGACATGGTATAATACCTATTATTTTTTTTTATATTTTAAAGGTGGTGTGCCCCCTTAAGCGCGTATTTCTCGATTTTTATTTTCATTTCATTTTGCAGTGATTCCGCAAATGAGGTTCGAAGCGACTTGAAATTCTTTTTGAGTATGTATGAAGTGTTCTTTTCTGCGTTGAACCTCATTATAAACACGGAAAATTTTCGATTTTCGAGCAACAAATCCATAATACAGCCTTTTTACCTTGAAATATGCGTTTATTCAAAATTTCTCGACTTTTATGCACCATTTACATCATTTTTATTTTTGTATGTTAAAACAGGTTCAGTGCAGAAACAAAAGTATAACAAGTACTTTAAAATCATAAAGTTCTATTTACGTTCTATTTGGTGCACCAAAACATAAGATATCATTACAATAAAAGAAAAAAAAATTCGCACACTCGTTGCAATGTTATTTTGCAATAAAAAAAAATTTTATAACCATTTTCTTTAATGAGCTCTTGAAAAAAGCCTAGTATTGATTTCCTGGACCCATTAAACAGTTACTCTCGATTGACGGTATAATGCCTCGTAAAAAATGTATAATCGACAAAGTAGTTTTTCTACAAGTTAATTCACATCATTTTCTTATAAAATGAAGTCATTGCCACCGATAGGTGAAGCAAAAAAAAAATTTCTCTTACTACCTAATTTTTTTTAAATGAAATTATGAAAATCACCCGGCAGCAGAATGTGACATACAGACATACACACACGTAAACAATGAATATCTTGACATGCATTGACTGTTAAAATATGTTAACAAACATTTTTAAATAATTGCTGACAGAGAATAAAATGTGTACTTTGTGTGATTTTGTTACGACTTTCCCACCTCAAAATGGTGTTTATAATCCTTTAATTCTTCGCTAATCTCCGTTATTGAATATTAGCTTTATTACCATTTGCCTCGGCTATACATTGATTTAAATGGGTCGATTTTCAAACTCTGGTCTTACAATTATAAGACACTGGTCACTATTTTTAAAGTAAAAGTTAAAATAAATATTTTGTTACTTTTTTAATGCGAATGAAATTTTCTTTCTTTTGCTTTATAAAACATATTTTTCGATTTCTCTTTTCAAGGCTACAAGTTTTTAAAAATAATAATAGTACACAAATATTAATGTAAAAATTCAGGATGGTCATATACGGTGGTAAAAAAATATAAATTTAACAATTGAGGTAGACTCATAGGGCGATGAAGACCACTTAAACATAACAAAATCATGGCAAATCATAAATAACAAACATATATTTAAGAAATAAAAACTTATATTAACTTAAATTACATCAAAATATTGTTTAAGTTTGCATTACGTCTAAAATTTTTTTACATGATTTAACCTCTAGGCTGACTTATTAAACTTACAATCAATAAAAACCATTTAATCAACTAGTGTTTCTTCTTTAAAATGTTCTTTCACTGATAAATTGTAAATATAGAAGAGAAAAACCTGTCAATATATCCTATATGTCATATTATCCACGAATAAAATGTATCTGAATTCGTACATCTACTGCAATATTTAGTTATCTTTTAACATACTCATCTCTATGTTACTATTCTATACTGATCCATATGTTGCTGATACAGCTTTTCATGGGTAACTCAACAAAGCTTTTGTAAAAGTTTAAGCTTACGTACTTGGCACGCAGCTCCATTAATAATTAAATACGCAACGCATGCATATTTAACTTTAATATGCATGTCCCATTACTGTCGACGACAAATATCAATAAATAATAACTCTTCATTTTTTCCAGAGTTTTATTGGAATCACTTATGCGAAAAATATCTATTACAATATTATACGAAGAATTCGTCATGCATAAATTACGTACCCCGTACGTATACACGTACATGCGCGTAGTTAAAGCAACATATCGTTTATAGCATAAATAAATGAGAATAAAATTCAAAGCTGTATTAAATGAAAGAAACCTCGCAACTTCGTTACGGTTATTGATTCATTTTTAATGCCGGATATACTGAGCTTTTATATTATCTTGTCTACTTGTATCAGTTGACTGTCGAGAGTTGTGCCAAACGATGCTTTTAGTTAAGAAAAGAGAACAGTAACAGTCCATAACGTAAGGTACTTCGTAAGGTCTATTATAAAGAAATATCTAATATATATATATCATTATATATAACATATACTATGCAGAAAGATCTAATATATCTCTTTTAAACTTTTAGGACACTTTATTGGCAATATAATAATGTAGAAAAAACATTATTAAATTCAGTTTGAGCTCTAATACTATGCTGTCCACGCTTCGGCCGTTAATGCTTCAAATACAATGGTTGATAGCTTTCTGGCTTCCATTTGAAATCAAAAAACCAAAAAGATTTTGAATCTATAAGAAAATTTCGAGGTTGCCACATAAGGGATTTTAAAAATTTTGATAATCAGCAATATAGCGACTTTAAGAATCAAACTTTTAACTTTTAAGTACTATTCTTTTAAAGTACAATAGATCGGGTTAACTTTGGACTAGTTTAAAATTTCATACTACAATCAGTTCTAAAGCACGTTAAAAGATTAGTTTTGAGCTATAGCATGTATTCACAGACTTATAGCCGATAAGTATGAAATTTCAACATTTCATCTTCCAGCAATATATAAACATTATCTCGACCAAAGCACTCTGATGAGAGGGGCGAATTTTATCCACTTTTTTATTTCTATATGTATCGTAGTTAAATTGTAATCTTAGAGCACGTATAAGTCAGTTAGGTGTTGTTTGCTTACGTTCAAAACCCAGAAACCAAGTTATCATATAATTAATAATTTTTTTATTATAGATGCAAAATTATACTAAAAATAGATAGAGTAAATATACAATTTTTTCTGATTTTCGGACATTCTTATTAACTTTTATTACTACGAATAATGGTTTGCGTAATTATAAACTCTTTTAATTTTGAAGCTTCCTTAATCAAAACTTTCCTTATTATGAGCTTCAAAAGTTTGAAAAAAATATTTCTATATTTGCGAGGTTCCCACAATGTAACCACCTTAAGGAACATTCGATTCCCAGTAAATATATATCGGGTTTTAAGGCTTTAGAAACTATTGGGACTATTTACTTGAACCTTAATTTCCTGTATTCATACCATATCTTATGTATTGAAAAGTAATATCTCCAAACCTGGATAAATTCGGTCGACGGGATCACTTGGAATCCCATGGGCAGTGAATTAAGAGCTTAACATCTATGGTGATTTTATATGACGTGCTCGATCAAGATTTTGAGGTCTTATCTCGGTGAAATTAGAAGTATTAACAAGTACTTATAGTAAGAAAAAAAAATTCTATAGAGATGATAGAAAATAGTCACGATAGAAAATGAACTGGATAGGAGCGTTATGAATAGTTATAAATTCAAGTAAAGATCAATGGTCCGAGCTGCCTACGGTGTGGAAGGATGAAAACTGTGATAAACAGGTAATACTATATGAAGCTAGGTCGTTTATAATGTAAGCGTCGAAAAAACGATGGTAAATTTATATGTAGAATACTATTAAATATTATAAATATTGTTTAAAAGGTAAAGAAGGGGGCCTGCGGCGGCTCAGTCGGTAGAGTGTCGGATTCCCACGCCGGTGATCCGGGTTCGAATCCTAGTCTCTGCCGATTGATACAAGCACCTCTGTAAAAATTACATGTGCTTTGTTTACAAACACACCGCAGACCCCCGTCGTCGATTAGCACCACATGGAAGCACAAACATGGCGACGTTAAATAATAAAAAAAAAAAAAAAGGTAAACAAGAAAGAAACTTTATGTATTTTTTAATATCAAGTTTTATAAAGTAAGACTGAGTATAATGTAAAAAACTATTGTAAAGGGAAAATCAAGAAAAGTACAGAAAAATATGATATTAATGTGCATAAGAGCAACGACGATGTTAAAATGTACTAGAACTTAAATGAGATATAAAGTAATATGATTATTGAAGATTAGTGTATATAGGTATAGGTTGAAGTAAGAAAGAATGTGTGTGGTAAGAAAGAAGATTGTAAACACATAGTCAATACTAGACTAGAAAAGACTTCTGAAAAATTTTCATAAGATCTTCCATAAGATCGTATATATGATCTTATGTCCACCTTCTCGTTGCCCAATACATGTCGTGCATGTCCTTGAATCCGCACTAAAGTAACTTCAATAGTCGCAGTTAGCTCGGTGAGCGACTCCACACATTTCCATATCTCTGATGAGGTTACTTCCAATTAGCTGAGTGCTGAGAGGGCCGCCCGGCTATCATAGTAGATAACTACCTCACAGCCCTTTAGCTCTTCACTAAGCATGCATACCGCAGTTTCCCTCACTTCCGCCTAAAAGATTGTCGCATGCGGGTCAAGGATAAATACTAGTTCGCGGGTACATACCCGCTAACCAGGTCGCGGCTCTAGTACAATGCTCGCTTTTTGAACCGTCCATGAACCAAACATTGTTGTAAGGTAGTGGGTAGTGGATCTCACTTTTCTAATCCTCTCCTGTTAGAAGTTTGATATCATAGGATTTCCCAAAGTTAAATTTGCGGGTAATCCTGTCTCTAGAAAAAGCCGTGAGATCGATGCTACATTCCTCAAGCAGCTCTCGATACCAATGTTCCAGCATTGATCCCGAAAACTTTTTATAGTAGTATAAAAGGGAATTCGGGATAAGATGAGTCATCAGGTATGATTGAAATAAAAATACAATATTTCGCGCGAAGAAAAAGAATAATAAAATAACTTAAATCGGCGTAAAAAATCTTACAGATTAGGGAAAAAAGCCAAAGCAAGCTACTGATCGAACTAATAACATGTACAAAATAACGTGATTTAAATATAATTATAATTGCACAAACTAATAAATTGACTATAATCTTATAGAGTAGTACTTATAATTAAGTGGGATCACCCAAATAATGTGCAAATATGTGTGTCGATAAACTACAGCCTCATTTTCTCTGGAGCTGGTTTACAAGTGAGAACTTGACCAGACAAATAACACCACAGTGTTCCGGCAACTCCCCAATGCCCCAATATTCTATACGAAATCCAATTATTTAGTCAAACAAATAGAGAGTATCGAACGCGTCGCTATAACTTCCCACAACGTCAGTCGAACTCGGGCCTCCTGCGCCCGCTGACGCTGCTGAACCGCAAAGTCGACAGCGATATTTTCAGTCGAAGCGAAATTTCCGGTCGAAACGAGATTCTCGGTCGTCAACGAGATTTTCTGTCGTCAACGAGATTCTCGGTTGGCAGCAAGATTCTCGGTCCAAACGAGATTCTCGTTCGGAAGCGAGATTCTCGTTCTGGAGCGAAATTATCGGTCAACAACGATATTCTCGCTTATAACCGAGATTCTCGCTTGGAAACGAGATTCTCGCTTGGCACCGAGCTTTGGGGCTCCAAAACCAACTCTTTCCGGCGATTTCAGTTGAAATCGACTGTACAAATGCCAAGGGTCTTTGTGCAATTTTTTTCATTTTCCGGAAACTACCCCTAATACACACAAAGGGGATGAAAAATGGCAGAAATGCACAAAGTGGTTTTTCGTGGCTCCAAAACAAAATCTTCTTCGGCGATTTTAATTGCAATCGACTGTACATACGTCAAGCATATATGTGCAATTTTTCTCATTTTCCGGAAACTATCCCAAATACAGACAGAGAGGATGGAAAGTGGCTGAAATGAACAAAGTGGTTTTTCCTGGCTCCATAACAAAATCTTCTTCGGCGATTTTAATTGCAATCGACTGTGCATACGTCAAGCGTCTTTGTGGAATTTTTTTCATTTTCCGGAAACTACCCCTAATACAGGCAGAGGGGAAGGAAAGTGGCTGAAATGAACAAACTGACTTTTCCTGGTTCCAAAACAAAATCTTTTTCAGCCATTTCAGTTGCAGTCGACTGTACATGTGCCAAGGGTGCTACATAATATTTTCTCATTTTCCGGAAACTACCCCTAATACAAACAAAGGGGATGAAAAATGGCAGAAATGCACAAAGTGGTTTTTCGTGGCTCCAAAACCAAATCTTCTTCGGCGATTTCAATTACAATCAACTGTACATACGTCAAGCGTCTTAGTGCAATTTTTCTCATTTTCCGGAAACTACCCTAATACAGGCAGAGGGGATGGAAAGTGGCTGAAATGAACAAACTGACTTTTCCTGGTTCCAAAACAAAATCTTTTTCAGCCATTTCAATTGCAATCGACTGTACATGTGCCAAGGGTGCTACATAATATTTTCTCATTTTCCGGAAACTACCCCTAATACACACAAAGGGGATGGAAAATGGCAGAATTGCACAAAGTGGTTTTTCGTGGCTCCAAAACAAAATCTTCTTCGGCGATTTTAATTGCAATCGACTGTACATACGTCAAGCGTCTTTGTGCAATTTTTTTCATTTTCCGGAAGCTATCCTAGTACAAACAGAGGGGATGGAAAATGGCAGAAATGCTCAAAGTGATTTTTCCTGGCTCCAAAACAAAATCTTCTTCGGCGATTTCAATTATAATCGACTGTACATACGTCAAGCGTCTTTGTGGAATTTTTTTCATTTTCCGGAAACTACCCCTAATACAGGCAGAGGGGATGGAAAGTGGCTGAAATGAACAAACTGACTTTTCCTGGTTCCAAAACAAAATCTTTTTCAGCCATTTCAGTTGCAGTCGACTGTACATGTGCCAAGGGTGCTATATAATATTTTCTCATTTTCCGGAAACTATCCTACTAAATACAGACAGAGAGGATGGAAAGTGGCTGAAATGAACAAACTGACTTTTCCTGGTTCCAAAACAAAATCTTTTTCAGCCGTTTCAGTTGCAGTCGACTGTACATGTGCCAAGGGTGCCACATAATATTTTCTCATTTTCCGAAAACTACCCCTAATACACACAAAGGGGATGAAAAATGGCAGAAATGCACAAAGTGGTTTTTCGTGGCTCCAAAACAAAATCTTCTTCGGCGATTTTAATTGCAATCGACTGTACATACGTCAAGCATATATGTGCAATTTTTCTCATTTTCCGGAAACTATCCCAAATACAGACAGAGAGGATGGAAAGTGGCTGAAATGAACAAAGTGGTTTTTCCTGGCTCCATAACAAAATCTTCTTCGGCGATTTTAATTGCAATCGACTGTGCATACGTCTAGCGTCTTTGTGCAATTTTTTTTTAATTTTCCGGAAGCTACCCTAGTACAATCAGAGGGGATGGAAAATGGCAGAAATGCTCAAAGTGATTTTTCCTGGCTCCAAAACCAACTCTTTTCGGCGATTTCAGTTGAAATCGACTCTACATATGCCAAGGGTCTTTGTGCAATTTTTTTAATTTTCCAGAAACTATCTTAGTACTGTCAAAGGGCTGGAAAATGGCAGAAATGCACAAAGTGATTTTTCCTGGCTCCAAAACAAAATCTTTTTCGGCGATTTCAATTGCAATCGACTGTACATATGCCAAGCACATATGTGCAATTTTTCTCATTTTCCGGAAACTGTCCCAAATACAGACAGAGAGGATGAAAAGTGGCTGAAATGAACAAAGTGATTTTTCCTGGTTGCAAAACGAAATATTTTTCGACGATTTCAATTGCAATCGACTGTACATATGCCAAGCATATATGTGTAAATTATTCATTTTCCGGAAACTACCCCTAATACACACAAAGGGGATGGAAAATGGCAGAAATGCACAAAATGGTTTTTCATGGCTCCAAAACAAAATCTTCTTCGGCGATTTTAATTGCAATCGACTGTACATATGTCAAGCGTCTTTGTGCAATTTTTTTCATTTTTCGGAAGCTATCCTAGTACAAACAGAGGGGATGGAAAATGGCAGAAATGCTCAAAGTGATTTTTCCTGGCTCCAATACCAACTCTTTTCGGCGATTTCAGTTGAAATCGACTCTACATGTGCCAAGGGTCTTTGTGCAATTTTTTTCATTTTCCGGAAACTACCTTAGTACTGTCAAAGGGGTGGAAAATGGCAGAAATACACAAAGTTGTTTTTCCTGGCTCCAAAACAAAATCTTCTTCGGCGATTTCAATTATAATCGACTATACATACGTCAAGCGTCTTTGTGGAATTTTTTTCATTTTCCGGAAACTACCCCTAATACAGGCAGAGGGGATGGAAAGTGGCTGAAATGAACAAACTGACTTTTCCTGGTTTTAAAACAAAATCTTTTTCAGCCATTTCAGTTGCAATCGACTGTACATGTGCCAAGGGTGCTACATAATATTTTCTCATTTTCCGGAAACTACCCCTAATACACACAAAGGGGATGGAAAATGGCAGAAATGCACAAAGTGGTTTTTCGTGGCTCCAAAACAAAATCTTCTTCGGCGATTTTAATTGCAATCGACTGAATATTTGCCAAGTTTATATGTGTAATTTCTTTCATTTTCCGGAAAGTATCCCAAATACAGACAGAGAGGATGGAAAGTGGCTGAAATGAACAAAGTGATTTTTCCTGGTTGCAAAACGAAATATTTTTCGACGATTTCAATTGCAATCGACTGAATATATGCCAAGCTTATATGTGTAATTTCTTTCATTTTCCGGAAAGTATCCTAGTACTATCACAGGGGTTGGAAAATGGCAGAAATGCACAAAGTGATTTTTCCTGGCTCCTTTTCCTTTTCTGTCTCTTTCCACCCCTGTGACCCTACTAGGGTGGTTCCCGGAAAATGAAACAAATTGCAAAAATCGCTTTGTTCATTTCAGCCATTTTCCATCCCCTCTGCCTGTATTAGGGGTAGTTTCCGGATAATGAAAAAATATTACGTAGCACCCTTGGCACATGTACAGTCGATTGCAACTGAAATCGTCGAAAAAGGTTTTGGAACCAGGAAAAATCACTTTGTGCATTTCTGCACCTTCCACCCCTGTAACCGTACTAGGGTGGTTTCCGGAAAATGAAAAAAAATTCACAAATACCATTGGCATTTGTACAGTCGATTGCGACCCAAATCGACGAAAAAGATTTTGTTTTTAGTCAAATATAATATCGTTTTCTTATAGTTATTTATTCGTAATTTCAACCCTCCGTAAGGGATGTTTTGGAGGGTTGGAAAGGTTTTTTTTTTTTTTTGTTTCAGACATCATGTTGTGTCATTGTGGGGTAATTCCAGCTGTATAAAACTGTGTAACTATCAATTTGAAAATATCAAAAAATCGCGCGACTTGCGCGTTTGAAACTTCAAACCCATATAAAACTTTATTTTAAAAAATACATAAAGTTTATTTTTTTACCTTTTAAAGAATATATTACAATATTTAACAGTATTCTATATATAAATTTACCATCGTTTTTTTCGACGCTTACATTATAAACGATGTAGCCTCACAAAGGATTACATGTTTATCGTAGTTTTCGGACCATTGATCTTTACTTGAATTTATAACTATTCATAACGCTTTATCCTGTCCAGTCCATTTTCTATCGTGACTATTTTCTTTCATCTTATAGAATTTTTTTTTACTATAAGTACTTGTTAATACGTTTAATTTCACCACGATAGTACCTGAAAATCTTGATACAGCACGTCATATAAAATCACCATAGATGTTAAGCTCTTAATCCACTGCCAATTAAAATTTTTTACATGCATATTATTGGTTTTTTAATTAATTATTTTATAGCACACTAACCTCAAAATGCCAACTTTATTGTCGATTTTGAGGTTGTTGTGCTATAAAATATCGTATGAGACTGTTGTGGGAGGTGTTTTTCTACCTTGCTCGATTTTCTCACTCGCTTCGCTCGTGCGAAAACCCTCGAGCAAGGTAGAAAACCATCTCCCACAACAGTGTCATAATATACTATAATATTTTTAATTAATTTTACCATGGGATTCCAACTGATCCCGTCGATCGAATTTATCCAAGTTTGGAGATATTACTTTTCAGTACATAAGATATGGTATGAATACAGGAAATTAATTTTTACTATGTAAAAAATTTTTTACATGCATATTATTGGTTTTTTAATTAATTATTTAATATTTTTAATTAATTTTACCATATGTATGTATGTAAAAAAGTTTCTACGTAGTAAAAATTAATTTCCTATATTCATACCATAACTTATGTATTGAAAAAAATGTCTTCAAACCTGGAGAAATTTGGTCGACGGGATCATTTGGAATCCCGTGGGCAGTGGATTAGGAGCTTAATAAATATGCTGATTTTATATGACGTGTTGGATCAAGATTTTGAGTTTTCGTATGGTGAAATTAAAGGTATTACCAAGAACATATAGTAAATTTTTTTTAGAATGATTGCTTTTGAAAGTAAGAATTTTTATGAACTCATAAAAATAAGTTTTATTTTTGGGTTCAAACGTATTGTGCCCCTTATCTCCGCTGGTGTTTCTATAATTATTTTACTAATTCTTTATTTTCTATGAAAGTCGTAAACGCATCATTCTAGTATTAAAATAAAGCTTGCTTCTGAATCTCCTTTTTGAAAGAGCATTTCGCCGCTACCGCTAATTTCGCTCCTTACTGAGACTCTCGCCTCTGCCGAGAATCTCCTTCTCGACCGAGAATCACACTGCGACTGAGAATCTCACTTTGTCCAAGAACCTCGCTCTTAACCGAGAATCTCGCTTCGATAAAGAATCTCGCTCTTGACCGAGAGTCTCGCTTCGATGAAGAAACTCACTCATAATCGAGCATCTCGGTACCGACCCAGAGTCTCGCTGCAACCGAGAATGTCGCCGCGACCTGGAATCTTGCTGCTACCCAAGAATCTCGCCCGAGACGATATCTTGGTCTCTGGACAAGATTGTCCTATTTTGAGATGTGACAAAAACATCTCGCTTGATTCGTCGTCTCGTACACCCTAAACCTTCCATCACCACGCGGAGTGTATTTCATTGCTCCCGTAATCCCTCTGCATAAGGTTCTGGATACGACCCTGAATTAGGTTCCCTGTTTTCAACAGGCACCTGGGCCACCAGGTGATTGCTCCATCTAGGACCCTAGGTCTGAGTATTGCCGTATAAAGCCATTGGATCCTGGGGCGTTTCAATCCCCATGTATTGCCGAAAATACGCCTACATGCTGAGTAGACACTCAGAAATTTTTTATTCTTCTTTTGAATATGTTCCTCGCTATTTTTTCCAGCTCGTCTACAAACAAACTGATTTTCTTGAAAGGTTTTACCTGTTCTGATTTTATCTGTTCGTGAAATTGTACTCTCTTAGATGGGTTTAAGGAATTCATTGCCATGATTAGCTGCTCCCTGGAAAACACTATCCGTAGTGGTAAAGTTGAAAGCACCCTTTATGTTATAGTAGAGCAGATACCACCACACCCCTGTTACTCATTCCCTTGCGAATGTGGTTAACAGATTTCTTGAGATTTCCGTGCTTAGTAACCATGTTGTCTGGAATGCAACGGCTGTACCACAATAGCACTATCCGTGACGTAACGATCTATTAGTCTTTCCAATGTTTTAAGAAGAAAGGACGTAAGACTAATTGGCCTGTAGTCACCTACCCCAGTAGGCTTTACCTACCGGAAATTAAAAGCAATTAAGCATGTTCACTTACTCCAACAGTTGGGATCCTATGATTGATCAGGCATCGATTGTCCCCTGACCAACATGGATAATGGGCTGGAGTGCTTGACAAGCAACATCCTTAAGGCCATTGACCATCTTGCACCGCCAAGTACTTCACGCCGAAGAGGCAGTGCCATCCGCCTTCGGTGGACGCTGACCTCAAAGATCTTTATAGGAAGCGCGACGCTGTGCATCGCCGCTTAAAAGGGACCCAAAACTATAATATGCAGCAGGATTTTCAGAGCCTTGTAGCCCAAATCGAGGCGAGATCATCTAATGCACGCGATGCATTACTCCAGAGTCGAATTTTTGAAGCACTTAACATCAATAGAGATATCTGGAAGGACTGCGTAGCCTTGGGCTACTTACTAAACCCAAAGATGACCTTCATGGGTTCACACTTGGTGAACTGAACACTCACTTTGCTTGTGTGTCCGTCTCTCGCAATGAATCTCATGAGGACTTACAAAGTATTCATGCATCGGCGGGTGAAGAAGGTTTTACCTTTAAAGAGGTAACTCCCTCGCATACTGTATTAGCTGTGGCGCATTTTTTCTCTCAGGCAACGGGTGAGGACGGCATACCGCAGTGTGTATTTGCAAAGGCTCTCCCTCTTGTTGCGGAACATCTTGCAGTCATCTTCAACTCATCACTCTCTCATGCGGTTTTTTCTGGGACCTGGAAGCGGGCTCAATTGGTGCACCTCAAAAAAACGAGCACGCCATCTTCTGTCTCGGACTTTCGCCCAATTGCAATTCTACTCTTCCTTTCTAAGGTTCTTGAAAAAATTGTGCACGAGCAAGCTACCGAGTTTCTAGTGTCGAAGAAATTCCTTGACCCGCTCCAAACGGTGTTTAAGCCCTACAACAGCACAGAAACAGCCCTGCTAAAGCTTGTAGAAGATATTCAGAAAGATATTGATTCCAGCAGAGTTAGTGAAAAACAACTCCTTACAATACTCTTAATGTTCGATTTCAGTAAAGCCTTCGACATCATATCCCCCTCGAAACTTCTCAAGAAGCTGATCATTTTGGAAAAGTCCAGAACGGTAGTCCAATGGTTCATGTCATATATCACTGAGCGTAATCAAAAAGTGGTTACGAAAATTAACAGTGAATTAGATTGGCTCACAACCAATCTTGGCGTATCGCAGGGCTCCGTTCTGGGACCCCTTCTGTTCAGTATTTATATCAACGATCTTCCTGAAACCCTAATAGGAGAAGTGAGCCACCTCCTGTATACTGACCATCTTCAAGTCTATACTCAGATTACCAGGGTTGATTTGGATGTGGGCCTGGGTAGACTGTCGGCCATTGCACGAGCAGTATCAGATTGGGCTAGTGACAACTGTCTGCGTCTTAATGTTGGGAAGACTCAAGCAATTATTTTTGGATCAGATGCCAATATAAGTAAAATAAATGAGCTGCATCTTCTTGGCATTGACGTTGAAGCAGGAGTAATAATCCCTTTTTTGAGACTATGACCAACCGCGGTGTTGTTATGGACTCGAAGCTATCGTCGAAACCGCAGATTGATGCAGTTATTGGAAAGGTTAATTGTGCGTTATACGGGCTACGATCTTTTCGGTCCAGCACAACTGAGAAACTACGTCTGCAGCTGGCAAGAGCTCTTGCAGTCTCCTATCTTGATTACTGCTCACTGGCATACTATGATGTGATGGGTGAACTTAAATGCCGACTCCAAAGATTGCAAAACTCCTTTGTGCGGTATATATGTGGTGGTAGGAGGGACCAACACGTCATGCCCTACCGGGAGAAACTTGGCTGGATGAATATCGAGGGAAGAAAGGTGTATTATGCGGCAGTCCTGCTGTATAGAGCAGTGCGCATGGGGCAGCCACTGTACCTTGCGGCCTTTTTCCAAAAAGGCCAAACTAGGTCGTCATCCCGTTGTGAGGATGTGAGAGAGCTTTCAATTTCAGGGTTGAACACAAACACGGGTCTACATTCCCTCAGATCGCAGGGTGCGCGACTCTGGAACTGGTTCCCCCCAGCATCAGGTGCATCTATTCACTTAGTTTGTTTAAAAGATGCATAAAACGGCACCTGATGCAAATCCGTGGTGTAAGTCCGCTGCAAGCCCGGGTTACCGTGCCATGAGCGACTATGTCTAGTCTTCTTATTTCCTGCCGTGATATAAGTATTACATTTTATTTTAATTTATTTATTGTCCTACCAAACACTTAGTGGCTTGAAGAACCTAGTGGAAGAAGACAGATTTTCAAGACTACAATTTAACTATGTAATTTCTATATATGTATAATAATGTGAGGTACTTTGTACCCACTAATGTATTTTGTAATTTCTTCTCTTGCTCAAAGAATAAAACTTTTTCTTATCTTATCTTATTCTTATCTAATAGTTCTCCCTACTGCTCCCTGCTCTCCTGAAGTTTCTCTATATATAAACAAATTATTTCAAAATAATGTTTACATATACATGATGAAATAATTTCTTGTATTTTGCATAAATAATAAATATTTTGTTTTTTCTTACAACTTTATCTTTTAAACAAATTGTTTAAACAATTGGAATTTAACAAAACTGAAGCCGGATTTGGAATCAGCGATTTCTAAGAACATTAAAATCATATATAAAGTTTATATATGCAATGAACCAGATCCTTCGGTCTGTCAAACGTGAGGGTTATAAACAATAAACAAATTAATAATTAGTTATGCAAAAAAATCAATAAATTTAAAGGAATAAATTTTAGGAACAAGTATTTGTGATAGTTTAAAAAGTCTTATAGCTTATAACTGTAGATTTTAGCTTATAAACATTTCACTTTTCGGTAAATGACCCAAATGTGATTAAGCCTTTGCGGTGGCAGACTTGGGAAACTTATGTTCCCTACAAATGCGCCTACCCCCAGCACTGGAGTTTCTCGACCTGTACGTACGACCGTGACCTACGGGCGGCGCTACTCTTGCGGATTTTGGAAAGCTCAGGTAGGGGGCAAAAAGTATGATAATACATACTTAAAATTGAAAATAATGCCAAAAACGCGCTTTCAGACATAAAGTTCATACATTGAATTATTATTTAAGTTATTACAGGATTACAGAATTTTAACTGCATAAATAAACCAAAAAGAAAATTTCAATTACTTTTTCTTGTAATTTATGTAGTGAAAATACTTACATACATCAAATAATAGTATAATATGTCCTTCTTTTTGCCTTAAATCTATATTTTTGCATAATTTTTCACTTTCACTATGTATTCTTATGCTCTTGACCCACTATCTAAGCTTCCCAAGCTGTCCGCACGGACGGCGCCAGCGGTAGGTCTTAACCAGGCGAATTTGTTGTCCGCTTAGTGACCGAAGCCGGATTACCGACCACCGGAAAACCGATAAAACCCTTTTTGCTTCAAGTTCACCAATCCTATCAACCCGTGACTTGTTGTATCGTATGGCTACTCTAAATAAAGAGACTATATATATATATATATACTTGTTGTACATACTTGTTGTATCCTACGGCTACTCTAAATAAAGAGACTATATATATAGTCTCTTTATTTAGAGTAGCCGTGGGATACAACAAGTCACGGGTTGATAGGATTGGTGAACTTAAAGCAAAAAGGGTTTTTCGGTTTTCCTGCGGTCGGTAACCCGGCTTCGGTCACTAAGAGGACAACAAATTTGCCTGGTTAAGACCTACCGCTGGCGCCGAGCGTGCGGCCAGCTTGGGAAGCTTAGATAGTGGATCGAGAGAATAAGAATACATAGTGAAAGTGAAAAATTATGCAAAAATATAGATTTAAGGCAAAAAGAAGGACATATTATACTATTATTTGATGTATGTAAGTGTTTTCACTACATAAATTACAAGAAAAAGTAATTGAAATTTTCTTTTATATATATAGACTAATCTAAATGAACAAAACCGATAATGCACCGAAATAAAACTTATATATCCCAATATTTTCAGACATAATAAATATAATAAATATAATGATATATAAATAATAATAATAATAATAATAACAATAATACGGACATAAACAATAAACAATATCAAATATAGAATAGAATTGGAAAGATCGAAGGTTTGTTTCAGAACTACAACGGCTAGGGAGAAACATTCAAGTCCAATCGAGTGCAAGCGAACGCAGATTGCCAAACCTACAGTACCAAGAAACTCTCAAGGCCAGACGTGCGAGACACACAGTACCAAGAAAGCCGCGCACATTTAAAGGAGGTGTGTAATTGACCTTCGGAGCTGCCCGCTACTCTGCAGCTCACTCTCCCTAAAATCTTTCACGCATGCAGAACCTCCAACTAAAGTCAACGATATTATATTTCAAATTACACAAATTAAACTGATTATTTTTCGAAGTCATTATTAAACCTTTATCTAATATTGTACAAGTTAATTTTTTAATATTAAAATATAAATTAAAATTCAAATAAAGCTTGTCATTTTAAATCCTTGCTCGAGGGGTCGTTCCGAATGGTGCTTGGGGAGTTTATACGAAACTTTAGGTTTGGAAGGTTGATACGTAATTGCCAGAGCTGCTGCCGGAAAATCGTTCCACATGTTACGTCCCAGGAGTAGTACAGCGCTATTGATTATTACTAACGAGCCCTATTTAGATACTTGACGACAAGGGCCACTCTACCTATAAACGCGCAACGACAGTCACAACATGCGGCAGGTAGAAGAAATATAGAAGGAAGTAAAAGCTCGTAGCACAGAATGGATACGTGCGGCCTGCCTTTGTGTATAGTCCCTGATTAACTCGTTCTCCACGGGCGGCGTGGCTCGGCACCCCGTGACCCGTTCTCTGCTCGTCTTCTCATGCTACGCTAGAATGCAGGCGATTATAGGCGCTCGCAGGATATTCAAATAAGGTTGCCGAGACAGTATTTTTAGTTCATATTAATTTATTTATCAGAACTAGAAGTTACAAGTACATTTTCCAATCGAAAATATTCTAAGTTGGAGATACAAATTATTCTAAGTGTGAAGTCAAAAATACAAAAATGCGTTTAGTTGTCGAACAGAGATACGTTCTCTGGGAAATTTCGATCGGAAAAAGCTGCTGAGTTTGAATGTTGGTCAGCATATATAGCCTCGGTGCTGGGCGTGGTGACACAAGTAGGAAGCTTCTGGAAGGTTCTTAAGGAGTTGGGGTGAAGGTATTCATGTACATTCAGAAAGGCTCGGATCTTAGATGGACCCCAGGCGGAAATGATTTTCTATAATAAAAATTTAAAAAAGTTTATAACTGTTATTAACAGATTATAAAGTCAGGATTTGAGACTTTTATAAAAGTTTATAAAAGTTTAAAACTGTTTAAAACTGTTATAAATAGTTATAAGTAGTTATTTACTGATATAAGTTATTTGGATTATCATAAAAGTATGAGTCTTCGATCAGTAAAAAAGTAAATAACTGATAATAATCATTATGATTTTTTAATAATTGATTATAATGATTTATAGTAGATAGTTATTGTTACTAATAGTAATTAATAATTATTTGTATTTTTCAATATCCAATTAACCATAATTGAAACAGTCAAGAAAGTTAATAACTGATAATAACTTTTACGAATTTTTACTAATTTGTACTAATTGAAATTAATGCATGCAGCTAGTGAGAGTCTAAGTACCCTGGGTGGCCATTTCATGAGTCCCGGTAGTGCACACTGCTCGTCTTTAACTTTGTCATCTAAACACGACTCTGGATAACACTCACTATAGATATATGGTCTACACGAAAAAGCTAAGACCTACGGTGCGTAACACCTGAACCCCTAAAACAGCCACCCGGGACACCTGCACACTCAGCAGGTCCATACATACTCTTGGTCCCTTTTAGATCTGGAATTCGACCCCTTGTTTATCTACTGGAATGCATCTGGAAACCTCCTGGATATTTTTGTCTGGGATACTAATACTTGTTAATTAATAACTGTTAATAATTTAAAACTAGTTAGAAATTGTTTATATTTGGCCCATAATTAAATAATTAGGAGAAAACATTTTTTTTAAATGTATTTTATTATTTCAATATAAAAACATTATACACTTTTTTAAAACATTCCATACAGACTTTCTAAATTAATTAATAATATTTATTGTCAATTACAATGTTAAACACAATAATACCCTCATTCGGTTGAATATTAGTTTTATAATAACTATATTTATTATATATTCCTATTTGCATTATTACTATTATATTCTTTAGTTTCTAAAAAACACTTAAACTCTCAAAAAACTACACAGATGTAGAATCTGAAAACCTATAGCTATCTTATACAATTTTAATATTAGATCACATTTTGGTTGATTTTTAATCTTGTCGATTTTCAAAATAATTATAGAAAAATATTAGACTACTATTTGGCATCTAATATGCAAAACAACCTCAAGTTGTTTTTAAACTGAACACATCCCTTTCAAAATACTACATACGAGGTAGAACGTAAAAACATATCATAATCTTATATCTCATTATAAATTATTTTTATTAAAAAATTATTAATATATAGCCTATTATGTAATCTCTGCTTTTAAAAATATTATTTTTTGATTCATTTTCAATCTTATTGATTTTCAAACTAATTATAGCAAAATATTACGCTACTTTTTAGCAACTAATATTCAAAACAATTTTATACGCTAAAAATTAGTTTTTCTACTCTTACATATGTTGCACTTGTACATTTATCTGGTTTTCTGTTTCTTGTACTTTTTTCAAATACTCAAGCCTGGATTTTGCCCCATTAATTACCCTGCGGTGATGGGCATTTATATTATCTAGAAAATCATCAATTTGACTTAAGGTTTGATCTTTGACGCGCATAAAAGCGTATACTTTCTTTTCAATTACTATTCGCTTAGTGGGAGACAACACCTTAAGATTATGTGTATTTGCTTGCTTTCGCACACATCTTTGCGACAATTCCTCTAACCCATATACGCCTTCAGTAAGTAAACTTAAATAGTTGAATGGCTTTTTAGATTTAAAAGCATCATTGTATGCTACAGGATTACAGTAAACTTGTGATCCAAGATGTACATTCCCATTTTCATCATATTCCAACTCTTGTTGAGCCTGTTCTTTGGTAAAATCAAACATTTTGTCATGTACTTTGAAGTGATCTATACCACTGCAACATGCTAAAATAAAATTAAAATAAATTAATAAATTGACTAAAAAATATTGTTAATGTATGCATGTAAAATATACCCGTGTTAGAATTAGTATTGAGTGTGTTACGATTTTCGTTTCCACTCAGACGTTCTTCATAATCATTGTTTATATCTCTAATTTCTTTTCTGCTTTGTTTCAACTGATATTCTAAATGTTTAATTCTGATTTCTTGTTGACGAATAGTCATTTTGTCACTTTGCTAAAAAAAGCAAGAAAATAACATATTGTTAATTAATAAAGTTTGTTAAAATTATGAAATATTATGAATTAATATGAATTTGCACTTACCGTTTTTTTTTTATTATGTATAGGGGTTGACGCTACAGGTTGTATGTCATCCAATTCATCTTCATTGCTATCTACATCATCTAAATAGGCTTTCAAAATCATTTCCTCATTATCGTTCTTATTTTCTCTGGTAATTTCAGCTTTTCTCTTCCTTGTTGCTTTAGCTTTCTGAACCAATTCTGTTTTCTCTTTGTGAGATTCTTCTGTTTGAACCTCTATATCATCTAGAAGCTTTTCTCTAGAAATATTTTCAGTACTGTATTGTTCCATCAAAGTGCTTTCGTCAGTTAGAGTTTCACAAAGTCGTGGAGGTGCAAATCGTTTTTCGTTAACTTTCTTCATCACGTCTTGTTGATCGGCTGAAATATAAAATAGGGGTTATGAAGTGATGAGCTCTCTTTATATTATTATTTTTTAAGGTTTTAATATAAAACATAAACAGATGTCTGCAGTAAATTTATGAAACTGAATGCAAGAGTGTTTTATTATTAAATATACTTTGCTATACCATAATAATTAAGTAATACTACCTATTTAATACTCTTATAATACATTGTACTCACTTGCAGCATACAACACATTACACTTTTTCCTTTTTCCATCAGGATGAATTTTTATTTTAAGTAGCTTGTTCTTGTAAATGTTATTATCTTTCTTATAATTATCGTAATTAAATTTTTTTACACAAGTTGATGGTACTATTTCCCTTGTTTGGGATTCTCCTATTTTCGATCCAACTATATTAACGTATAGATAACATACCGGTTCACTATCTTCAGACAGTTCATCCATTTTTTACTTTTATTTATTTGAAAAAGGTAAACAAAAATAAATAAGGCACGATTAAGCTATTATGCAACTTCTACTAAAGAATGCTGATACAATGTAGGTATGTATATTTTTTAGTTATATGCATGGTGGAAAAAAAGAGAGGTGTGCTATCAAGGAGAAGGAAAAACTCGGAACGGAAGAGCAACGGCCAATCAGAGCCATTCCGAATCGTCATATTCGCCTTGGTAAGACAAACGAATATCGACTTGTATAGAAGAACAGTTCGCATGCTGCACCTGGGAACAAAATCGCGGGTAACATGTATAGTACGTTATAGGTTACTCCATGTGATCTGTGGGTAACACCTATAGTATAGTATAGGCTTTACGTGTATAAGAAAGCGAGACCCCGGCGCAACTACAGAACCGCGCTTCTATACAAGTTTATATTCGTTGGTAAGACCTTCCATAAGAGCAATGTATTTCCTTCTAACTATTTATGTTCCAATTTTCGCCACCTCATTTGATTTACACCTAACTGTTTGGCGCTAGTGTGCTCTTACCAAGGCGAATAACGAATAGCGAATTTTAGAAAAACCCTAGTGCTGGCACGCGTTTCCCGCTCGAATAGTTTGGTGTAATTACATACCGTACAGGTCAATTGGCTGTTATAATAGGTTAGTTTGTTATATTTCTGTTTATCTTAATATATTAATTATTTATTTAATTTTACATGCTTAATGTATGACACTGGGGTTTTGAAAATATTTTTTCTGATTAACTTTATTCCTTTCAAATCTTTTTCATTCCATAATATAATAGAACAAAAGTACAAAAAGACAATTTTATAATATAGTCATTTTAACACCCTGATTACTTTTATACATCAAAACTCTAAAAAAATAAGCCAACATTTGTTGATTTTTATAAGAATTACATGCGTCTATCCTTTCAATGACAATTTACAAACTTATTTGAAATATAAATTTAAAATTCAATATACTATTTGTTTTCAGAGACAAAGTACTATTTTACATGGCCATGAAAGTTACATCGTATACAGTGGAGTGATCATTGTCAGTAGTAGTGTGGCAGTATAAAGTTAGTGATCATAAAAGAGTCCATCATTTCTATGTCTGCTACATCATTTACATTGATTTATTAAAAAATAGTCAAGCAGTTTCACGAGTATATTCTGTAAAATCAGTGTGATATTCAAAACCTATTTGACAAAAATGAAACATTTCTTATTTCAATTTTTATTCCAGGTAGAATTAGGAGTGCTATTCTCAGTACTTCTATTTAATTCAATAATTATGTTTCAAAGAGGTCCTTACAAAAAATACTACGGCAGTAATACAGAAGGCATTCCTCGATCCACATTTTACAAAAGAAAACATAACGCAGAAAAACCCAATCATAATTATGAAGAGTTTCTAGATCATGAGTCACAACAGGAATCAATTGATTCATTACAGAATGTAAGTATGTAGTCAGCTTATTATATACAAAAAATAAGTTCTTACCTTCAGAATATTTTTTAATTAAAATTTTGATTGTGATCATACGTGTGAATGTAACATAATCAGATGTTATTATTGCAAGTCTGCTAAAAAGTATAAAACTTTTATTATTTATTTGTTTTTTTAATTCTTCTTTATAGTTGATCCAATAAGTAACTCGATAGACAATGTAATCAAATAATTGATAAAAATATTAACGCTCTAGGTATAAACTTCTTTTTTTTAATACGTGGGAAATTTTTTTATTAATAATACAATCTTTTAAGGAGATAACATACCTAAAACAGATTTTTTTTTATTTTTTAGTTGTAAACAAAATTAATTATTATAAATTATATTATAAATTTCATTTCTTACAAGTAAATACAGTATTTTATTATCGATGAAATATGGTAGATAAGTGACCAGTGTCATTTTCTTTGTACACGCAGGCTCCAGACTACCCATGTGCATGATATTAGGTCTACCAGAGTTTAAAATACTTTAAATACAAACCACTAGTGGATAAAGCTATTTAAATTTTTTTTATTCTCACTTACACAATTTTCTGAATCTATTTACTGTATCTAAAACAAAAAAAAAGTTGAAAATTCACATATTTTTCTGTTGATTGAACAATACTTACCTATTAATCATAATTTGATGTATTCTAATTAGCATCATCCACTAGCTGAATGAATTACGAATGATTTAAGCCCTGGAAGAATATTTTGCATGCTTTCGGCTAATCAGGAGCCTATGCGTACGATCTGAAAATACAAAGTTGAGCAATATCAAGTTATAGTAAAAGTGTATTAATATCATAAATATCTGTGAATAACCTACCTGAAACAATACTATAACGTTTTTATTCACTAAAGTAACTATTATGACATAAAATATGTCATTTAATACTTGTGTATCCTGTAAAAAATGATATCACATAAGTATAAATACAAAAAACATATACGATTCAAACAAAGTTTAAATAATTTGTGTACATAATAAGACTAACCTTTTAAAAGCCTATTAATTTTCTTGATATTGAAATAGTGATGTATTGTTTACTCTGCTTGTCCCTTGTATGCTAGTTTTGCTGAAAAACAAATAAGTATACCACAAAGTAATATATTCTTTCCAATATTTAGATTACTTGTAAAACAAAAATACTTATCTGGTTAAAAAATTGGTTTTTTATGATTCACTTTTATAATACCTATTCTGCACTATCAAGTTAAAATGTTAGGTTAATATAAGTAAACACTAAAAGTGACTGTCAGTATAAGTACTCAGTAGTACTGTACAGCGCGGCACTGCGAGCCAAACACGCAAAAATTAAAAAAAATGTTGCTATTCAAAAATGATAATTATAGTCTATATCTTTTTATATATGACAATTGGTATCTAAAATACATTATAAAAAAAATATATTTTCGTCTTTTTTAGGTATGTTACCCCGTTAAATTAATATTTAATCAATACATAAACTGTATAATATTAGTTGTGAAAATATAATATTGCTTCATACTGATGTTTTAATGGGCTGCAATTCGTTTTAGTGTACAGAATCTTAATTATATTGCATGCTAAACACATTTTTAAATACAGATTTTACATTTTCTTGCAGTTGAACTTTTCTGACTTACACTCATCTGCTGATGCTGTTTACAGCATAAATCATAGCCATATCAACTCAAATAATTTATTAGTAAGTTCAATATAGTATTTTATTAGAAGTTTTAGTTGAATAGTACTTTATTATTCATATTCATTTAGAAGCAGTTTTATTTGAGTTTTTTAATTGTTGTTACAGAGTACATCTCATCTATCAAGTACATTTCTTGTGGGTGATTATAACAGTTCCAATGAAGAAACTGTGACTGAAGAACCATTTATTGTAAGTAATTTTTAATTTTACTTGTAATAACATTTGGTAAACGCGTACATGAAAAAAAATTTTATTTTTTTAATTTTTAGCCACATCCTAAAACTACTAAATCTGACAATGAGAAGCGTTTTTACTCATTAAAAAATGAAATTAATAATGGCATAAATGTTGGAGAAGTATTATTAATATTTATGAATATTATGAAGAAGCATTCATTAACGTGGACTGCTGTTTTAGATATATTTTTAGCATTAAATTTTATTTTTAAAAAAGATATATTTCCTGTAACTAAGTATATGATTAGAAAATTAATGAAAGTAAATACTGATTCAATATCATATCATGTTATATGCCAAAACTGTAAGAAATATTTAGGAAAACATTCAGAATTAAAATCTAGTTTAGAATGCAAATGTGGTAATACAGTATCGCCTTCGTCAATGGGCTCATTTTTTATTGAGATAGACATAATACATCAATTAAATAATTTATTTTCTAATCCAATTATAACAAACAGTCTTGATGAAAGATTCAATCGCCAGAAGAAAAATATTAATAATTTTGAAGACATTTATGATGGATTTCATTATAAAGAATGTTTGAAAAATATTCTACAAGATAAATTGATTTTTTCGTATACTTTTAACACCGACGGTTGTCAACCCGCAGAAAAATCAAGAATCACGGCATGGCCCATATTTTTGATGTTGCATGAGCTTCCCGACTATTTAAGAAAAAAATTCATGCTTCTTACAGGTTTGTGGGTTGCCCAAGTTGAGCCAACCATGAATATTTTTCTACAACCATTTGTGGATAGCGCCAATCATCTATCATCAATAGGATTTGAGTGGATTAAAGATGGTGTGAAGAACATTAGCAAATTGTTTCCTTTGGGATGTTGCGTGGATTCAGTCGCAAGATGTGCTATATTAAATATGAAGAAGTTTAATGGCACTAATGGATGTACTTTCTGCGAACATCCAACTGTTAAAATTGACAGAGTGAGAAAGTACCCCATGTTAGAAAATATTCCTAAAAAAAGAACCGACGAAAGTATAAGGCTTCAGATGATTAAGGCTACTCAAAGTAAAAAAGACACTGTGGGAGTATGGGGAACTTCTTGTCTGATGAATTTACAGCACTTTAATCTTTCGAAGGGAATGATTGTTGACTTCATGCATTCATGTTTGCTTGGAGTTGCTGAATTATACACCAATATCATCATCACAACCACAGGGGCTGACTATTATGTTGGATATCCTGCTTCCATTCAAATAATAGATAAACGTTTGCTATCGATCAAACCCCCAACATGCGTTGCAAAAGTACCAAGAAGTATATGTCACCGTAATAATTGGAAGGCTTCTGATTATCTCATTTGGATTTTAGTTGGCGCTTTACCAAGCCTAAGTGGACTTTTGCATATTATGTATTTGAATCATCTGGCATTGTTTGTTACAGCTCTCAATATTCTTCTGCAAGACAGTATATCAATCGATGAATTCAAGACGGCAAAGAAGTTATTGGTAAAATTTGTTTTTTACTTTAACAAATATTTTGGAGATAAGCATATGAACTACAACGTTCATTTATTATTACATCTCTCAGATACTGTTAAGAATTGGGGACCGTTATGGACCATCAATACCTTTCCCTTCGAAAATGAAAATAAAAATATTTTACAGATGAAAAAAAGTAATTATCACATTGCGAAACAGATAGCTATTCGATTGTTAACATACCAACAGATTCCTCAATTAGAAACAGAAAATTTCATTTCTCAACGGACAAAAGATTTTTGTGACCAACTAAATAGTAAGCGATTAAAAAAAGTGTTTCAAGTTGGCAAATGTACATTAGTAGGAAGTGCAAAACGTCATATACTAACCGAAAAAGAAATTATATGTCTTCGTCCATTCATTAATGTCGATAGCATAACTGAATGTAAAAAGTATAAGAAAATCATATATCAAAGTTGTAGATTTACTTCTTGTTTCTATTCAAAAGGTAAAAAGACTAATGATTCAGTATTTCAGACTAAAGATAATAGATTTGGGATTATTACTTCTATGTATCTTATAAAACATGATGACAAGTATGATGTATTTGTATTTTTCAAATTGCTAAAACTTGTACCTGTTTCCATCGTAACAGATAGTGATGTAAAAGAATTACTTAATTTAAAGAAATGTTCACTCCATTCTAATGATATTCAATGTATAAACTATTCTACACTTCACAGACCTTGTATTATATCTAAATGTAATAATTATTATTATTTAAGCTCTATTGTTAAAGGTGCGATTGCTCGTTGCATTAATTAAAATATTATGTCATATTTATTTCTTATACATTAATAAAAAAATGTCTTGTCATATTTGATGTTTTATTATTATATTTTAGTAAATAATTAAATTTAATTGTTTCCTAACAAATGTAATGGAGCCTTATTAATACAAATTAGTTAACAATATTAATTGTTCCTAACAATTAATATTGTTAATTAACAGTTAATAAAAGTTTAAATTCATTAAAAAGTATTTAAAACTATTAAAAACTATTATTAACAGTTTTATGCTTTAATTATAACCAATAAATAAAAAGAGTATATAACTGATAATAACTTTTATTTACAGATTGCTTTCGTGGTTTTGCGCCGCAGCACAAAAAAGTAAATAAAAGTTTATAACTATTATAAACTTTTTTTAGCTGTTAATAACAGGAAAAAACTGTTCATAAATTTTATTAACAGATATTATAGTCTCAAATCCTATCTTTATAAAAAGTTACTAACAGTTATAAACTTTTTTTAAAATTAATAAAAAATTATATATTTTTATTAATAATTATTTGCTCAATATTAATAATTATTTGCTCAAACAAGGTGCTGAGGGTATGTATGTGGATTTTTCCAGGAGAACGATGAAGTCGGTCCGTCGTTATTGTTCTTAATTGCTGGGTGGGACTGGTCAACGGTACTCTGTCAGTTCAGCTGCCGTTCCGTGGGGGTGCGTGGCGGCTGGCCGTTAGCATGTGTCGATGTGTTGATGCTGGCGTTCGGCGCCCGCCAGTAATAATCAATACAGCAGTCATTTTGGGTTGCGGTGACCCGGTGGGTGTGGAGGTAGTCTACCTTGTCGGTCGGGTGCCGTCTGTTGGTGAAGTAGAGCGTGCTGGTTGCTACTGATGATAACTTTGGATGCTCGGTATAACTGTATTGTTGTGGATGGTAACGCATGAGCATGAGGTAAGTGACGTGTTGCATCCATTAAAGTACACTCGACAAGGGGAAATTTCTGGTCGAATGCGTTTGAATTTTTTTTAAATACTGCAATTTCATTGGGTCTTTCTTAGAGTGGAACCCTTGTTCACTCTACATTTAGAGCGAAAATTTAACTCCAAGAAATTCAGAGAGAACATACCATTAAGCGCACTTTTAGGATTTAAAGTGTCATGGCCGAAGCAAAGCAGTTTTGACGATTTATTGTTTCCTAAATAAACATACATAGCGAATGAATTTTAAAAATAATTATAACTATCAATTTTACTAAAAAAAAGTGCTTGCAAAGGTTTTATATGTAATACTGAATGAATAAAAAGTTACAAAGTTATTAACTCTATTTGAGCTGACTCTAGTATTTTTAAATCTAACATATTTTCTAATCATTTATTAAGCTATTTAAAAATTGAAATTAAATTATTTTCTTTTCAGATTCTGAATCTGTAAAATATGTAGAATATTTTTCATAATTATTTTTTAAATTCATCCGTTTTATATGCTTATTAGTGAAGAAAAAAGTGTCGATACTGCTTTTCTTCGGTTATGACACTTTAAATCCCATTAGTTCCTTGTATAATAATCGATCAACTCTTTGCAAATCGACTCTCGTATTTTTCATTATACGTCTAAAATTCACATAGTAACATTAACATCGAGGTTGATAATAGTTCGTTATTATGTAAAGAACACCGGACAACAGCAATTTTGTTTATTAGTAGCCTCAAAAGTTTTTTATTATGAAATATTGTTACAATTGACGAATGGAAAACGGTAAAAGTGATAGTCATCTTACCGTTTCTTAGCCTTACTGATAGCTTCGCCTCGCGCCATATTTTTCATTATTTTACGAAATTGTACGGAATTATGTACGCTTGAAGCTTTATAAACATTTATTATTATGACAAGAACACCGGACAACCGCATTTTTGTACCATAAATGACCACAAATTTTTATTTTTATGATATTAATTTTTGAGGTTAGGTAAAATCTGCACCAATCAGGATAGTTCCGACCTCCCCTTAACAGAGGTTTTACTTCGTTGAACTTTAAATAAGTAACCATTTCAAAGACTATATTTTTGAGCTTCTATTTTCACTTTATAGTACGAACATATGATTATAAAACAAAAGTTACAGCTGTATATTTTAGCCAGTATATATTCAACATGCAAATCTCCCTGATAACACAAAACATTTGAAATAAAACTTTGAAACGTTCTGTGACATCGTACGTTTATTTGCGTACATAGATATAATTAAAATCTGAAAACATAGAAAATAAAAAAAAATTTAAAGCATCGTTTTATACAGTTGCCAGTTTGAAACTAGCTTTGTACTAAGCAGACGCACTACACAACAAGGATACGTCCAGCTAGCGTCGTTAGAGCGCACATGTGCGTTGGCTCCGCTTCCACCCTATCTAAGAAAGTATATATAACACCGACTATACACAGCCTTATCCCCGAGCGGAAAAACACAGGCTAAAATATTATTTCGACAGTGGATAACGTAGCATATAAATTAGTAACTTTTTACAATTTTTAATATTATTATATAGTTGTATAAACCAAATAAAAATTCTGTGCGAAGGAATCAAATCGATAGCTCAATTCTAAATGTAGATTTAAATACTGTATTGCAATAGGAATATTTACAAATAATACGATAGTTTAAAGTACTGAAATATGAATGTTTATTCACTAATTATATTTTACATTATAGTAATTTTTTTACTGCAATCTTTTTATACAAACTTTAAATATAAGTAAACATCAATTAATATTAACTTTACCTTTATCACTATTTCTTATTATTATTATTCAATCGTATACTACTTTAAACATATGTACACTTTAATTAATTACTATGTTTACAAACACATATTGTTTTTTACAATTATCGAAACTATATAATATAAATATATATATAAAGTAGATATCTTCACGAATTCTATCATTTTTGTTTTTTTATGAAATAACTATTACATTTTAAGATCATTTAACGTATCAAAATATAATAAACATTGATATTCTAGTTTAAATAAAGAGAAAACAAATGTAAATGCAAAGGATAGAAAAGAAGCAAGAGAGGAAGCGAGAGAGAAGAATTTCTTTATCTCTCATGAAAAAGCTCGCGCCTCCAGAAAAAGACCCGAGCGCCGAAAACTAGCTACGCGCGCTTCTTTAGCGACACCCTATGAGGACCTCTTTACCCTCACCCTGCTCTTCTTTATTCTCTGTCTTATGCATAAGCCTAATGAGAGGAAAAGCGCGTAGGAGGAGGAAAGGGAGGAAACGTTCTTTCCTATTCGTTGTTTCTAATCGTCATCCCGCTCGCTCGACCCTTCTGCATAGGCGAGATACGGCGGAAAACTGTTTAAAAGGAGCCGGTCCACAGGCTTTCAGCAGCATTCGCTAGACAAGCATCTCCGGAGCACTATCTACTCTAGTACAGCTTTGCGTTTGACTCTCACGTGCTTAAGCAACTCTCGATCACTTACACTGGTTGAGTACAGCTAGGCTCGTGCTATAGTACAATCTCTTGGTTTGCCACAAGCACCTCCGGAACACTATCTGTTCTAGCACATCTTAAGCTTACGTTAGACTCCTAGTAAAAAGACTTAGTTTGTCCGAGCAACTCTTGATCACTTACACTGATTGAGTACAGCAAAGCTTGCTACAGATCTTTGTAGAGAAGTAGTATAGACAAATCGTTCAAATACACACTTTAATATCAGGGTAGACAGTTTTAGTCAAAGACACACGCATATTACATATATATTCATTTAAATGTTTCGGGTAAAACAGCTTAAGGCTAAACGTCAAGAATTAAAAATCTAATTATTCAAGTAAACGATTTGTCTTACAATAAAGAATTCATCAGATAATCAAAAGTAATTATATGTAATTTATATTGTATCGATTAGTTAAAGGCTATTTCTTGTGTACAATTAGAATAAACGAATTATTTGAATAAACAAAAACATATAAATAAAATATTCTCAATTTTTATAGACCTAAATAAAAACACATACATATACATATATACATACATATATATAATAAACGCACCTCGTCCCTACTATCTAGGAGCGTACAGCGTTTATTATAATATTAACGTATTAACAAATGCACCTCGTCCCTACTATCTAGGAGCGTACAGCATTTGTTAAATACATAAAAGCATTTACATAAATATACATATATATAATAAATACATCTCGATCCTATTATCTAGGAGCGTATAGTGGTTACAAAAAAAGATACATCAAATATTTTCTCATAACATTTGAACTTCATTTACTAATCTGTTCTCATAAGAGTATATTAAAATATAATAGTCGAGAACCCTTGTAAGCTCAGCTAGGTATATGAATCACATGTATACTAAGACTGGGAGGAGTTCAATAGAGGCTTACATACGTACGATCACCTTAAGAACCTTGGTTAGGTGCGGAAGCATAGGCCTAAAATAAAGGTGCATTACAAAGCTTAATAGCTTTGCTCTAATGTAGTCATTTGGACGTCACAGTTCAAAATAAAGTTGGAAAAACGTTTGAAAAACGTTGGAAAAACGTCTGAATGTCCGCAGATTTGTTCCACATAAAACCTTGTGAAGCCATTTTTAAAACGTTTGAAAAACTCTCCGAGGACTTAAAACATCTTAAAACCGTTTAAATTGTTACCATTCAATTATTCGGAGAGTTCTTCAAACGTATTAAAAACGATTTTACAACGTCTTATGTGGAACGAATCTGCGGACATTCAGACGTTTTTCCAATATTTTTCAAGCGTTTTTTCAACTTTATTTTTTAACGTCTCAAAGTTTGATATCGAACGTTTTTAAAACGTTTTAAAAAAGTTTTGTATCGTAAACCCATATAAAAAAATCTTCTGTATTCTTAACACCATTATAAAGAAATTTATTTTATTTGATTTTTCTTTTATTTAATTTTATTTGTTCCTTATTTAAATAACTGTATTTTAGAGTAAAAAGAGTTATAATTATTTTCAACATCATAAACATTGAAAAATGAATGAATTTCGCGGGAAATGCATATTTTTACATAATTGAATAAAATAAATTTTTACCGAATATTTAACGGAAATGTAAAACTGCAGATTTTACTGAGGGAAATGATAAACATAGAGTTGGAGTAGCATTAGCACTTATTAGTTCATACAGAAATCACTCTGAGGCTAGGCAGTGACCAGAATATTATCGAACGATTCATTTTTTGATTTTAATATAATTTAATTAATATTTTTAAACAAAGTGGTTAAACCGAAATCTCTTTATTTTGAACACTCAAGTAACAGCTTTGTATACTGATTAGGTATAATCTTCATGACATATTTAACACACTGCGGGACGTGTTCAAATTTACAAGGATTTATTTTCAATAAAATAAAATATATGCAATGTATAATTTTAAATAATTAAAAAATAACCCAAAAATTATTCATATGCTTAGTGTACCATCATTATTATGCAATATTCTAAAGTACTTAAGAATGATATAATTGCCAAAGTTGTATAGAATTCGACACTTAAAACTTTATACTGCACTCGTTACACAATGTACTATAAAATGATTACAATTATGTTAGATGGCCAAAACCGGAGCGCTGGCCACAAACGGTACATCTACCCTATCTTCCAAAACTCGGCACAGTAATTGATACAGTTTGATACAAATTAGCACAGATGCTTAAAAAGAAGCAAAAAGAGTTTCAATAAAACGTATAGGTACCTACCTTGTTGAAAGGATTCAATAAAACCTCATAAAATCCCATAAAATATCTTCCGATCTCATGAGGAAAAAATTTTCCTCGTAAACATTTGATATGTTTCTATGAGAGCTTGAAAGTATACTATTTTTAATTGGAAAATACGTATTGCAACGGAGTTTTTACAAAACATATAAACATCTTATAAGATTCTTCTGATAAAAAAGTTATAGAAGTTTATAAGAAAAGTGCTTATTTAAAATTAATGAATAATTCATATTGAACCATTTTATGGTTTTTTAAAGGAATTATTACTTAAAGAAAAAATTAACAATATAATAAGTTTAAATGATTCAATATGTATTTTCATAAAGAAAAATTATATGTATTTATTTGCATTACCCATTAAAAATGTTTACAAGATTGTATTTAATCGTATTTTTTAAGACATTTCGGGTGCAAATACACATATTGACAGATGCAGAAATATAAGTATTTATATGAATTTTGCTTAAATGTTAAATGACAAGAATATGGGATCTTCGTAGAAAATCATATAAATATTTACTGATAAATCATTTATCATCACGAGTGGACGCTAGGTGGCGAACGTCTGAGTTTTACAGTCACGTGATCAAATGGGCGGATAAAGGAAATAAAAGGCGCCGCGATATATAGCCTACTGCAAGAAACAGTTCTTCGCAGCTCTATTCTCTCTTGGCATTTGCTGATCACCCAGCATGCTGATTACCGAATATTTGACTTAGTGTTTTCCTAAATCTCCAAAAAATACTATATTTCACATATTAATTTAAATTCTTAAGAAGGTAAAATTCATATAAATTTTCAATATAATTATGAAAGTTTTATACTGAAAAGACATAAAAAGAAACCATTACTTGCTTATCAGAAAAATCCACTAAACCCATGCAGAAATCTAATATATAGAATTCTGAAAAATTCTAATTAAAAAGTTAGGTATTCATTAAAAAATTGCTAATTGATTACTGTAAAAATTTTGTACACTAAAAGGTTCTTATTGAAACCATTAAGATTTAATTCTGAAGGGATCCTCTTTATGGTTTTTAATTATTCTTATTAAAACCAAATAGAACCAGATAAAATACAGATACAAATACACACAATAGGCCACATACAAAAAAATTTATTTTATCAGAGTCTTTCAATCAGGTATTTTAATGTTAAACTTATTTTCTGTGCGCCTCGCTCTTGCATTAAAAAACTTTAGATGTACTTTGCAGATGAACAATTAAAAAGAGAAACTTTAATTTAAAAAATAAGAATAAAACAAAACACACGGTGGTAATAAAATAACACACTACATTTTACTTTATGTGTTACGCGGTGAATGTTAATTGCAAAATTGTTACCGACATAAAAGATGATGAAAGCATTTGCTTCACACTGCTATTGGTGATTCAACTCTTGTATTATATCAGCTTGAGGAATTTTGATGTCCGGTGTCGCGACGTTGGACGACTTTACACTTGTAGTATAAAGTGCAACTATTTGATATGACTATTATTTGAATATTGACTAATTTTCAAATAGAATACTGCAATAATTAGTAAAATATTCAATAATGTTTAACTTGAAATTAGTTCTTAGTTGAAACTGGAAGCTAATAACTGAATAACACTATGAATTCGAGCCACAATCTTTAAAATAATCAAAATAAAGAACTCTTAAACTGAGTTCTTGCGTGATCTTAATTTGATAAAATATATATGTATAACGTAAACTTGAATATCATCCTTAAAAATGAAAAACAATTTTCGATTTAACATGAAGTATCATTTGGGTAGAAGAAAAGCTGAATTATTAGCCTTAGAGTTTATTGTTGGACGGTATCAGTTTGATATTTGCACAATATATTAACAATTATTATTTCATCAACTGAATAAAAAAATACACAAAATACTGATATGTTATAATTATAAACATCATTTTTAGGACACACGCTGGAGCCCTGCCCAGATCGAAGTCAATTGCAACAAAATATATATATTTGTTTATTTATAATAATTGTATATGTATAATTATTTCGCGAGCGCGAGGCGCTTCGACGCGTCAAATTTCTCACTATCTCTTACCTATCTCTTACTCTCATTCTTTCATGCGTTTCGCATACAATCTTTTCATCGAAGTCCCCGGCCTGCTAAAAAGTCGTCTACCGAGCCGTCGGTGCTTTTCAGCCCCCCTCCGATCGACTCTTCGCCGACTTTTTTCGCATACACTTGGGCTTCGACTCGTCGGGTATCGCTGTAAAACATGATCGTAATCGGTCATAGTCGCATGAACAAAATATAAGCGCGAGAAACGTTGGCGCGTAGATGCGCTTCGCGAGTATATAACTTATACAAGAAGAAAAAAATGTACAACAACACTGACGTGGCCAGACTAAGCTTTCTGAGCATTTTATGCTTGAGGAATAAGAAAAAAAAAGAAGAAAACATTTATTTATAGAATATAAATCGATTGACCTTCGTAACATTTACGCTTATCTTTTTTTTCATAATAGTAATAATAATTAATAATGCTTAACAAAGTTCACGAGTTTTACATATAATTTGTCGTTCTATAGCTTTATACTTCTTATTTTGTCTCGTAAAAGTCCATTCACCATCGTAGAAAAAAAAACGTGTAACGTGCTCGTTCGAACAATTGCCTCGTTCTTTTTTCTTCTACAAAAATATTATAATCTAATTAATTAAAGAATAAAAATTACAACTCCACTTTCGCCTCGAATTCGGGACGACGCGTCGCGCAAAAGGTGTATTTAAATATTTTTTCATTTACTCACCTCCTTTTTTTTCCTCGTAAAATCTAATCGAAAACTAAACTATCGCGCGACGCCTCGAAACGGTCACGTCCTCTTTTTGACACTCGCACACAATAAAAATATCTTGTCTTTCACTATATAATAATATGCCTTCGAGCGGCCTTTCAATTGACAATGGAATGTGTAGTGTATATATCTCGTTCATTTCATTTCATTTTTGCTCACACCTTTATGATACACGAATTATTAAAAATGATTTTAAAATACCTCATAGCAATTATATTTACAAGACTTACAAATCACATCTATGTAGGAGATGTAAGATTGTCGACCGTTTGGACCTCGATAAGGAAAAAAGTCTTCGAGCGTCCACACGAGCTTTATCTTTAAAACTATGGTAAAAGTTTACATCTCTTGTTCTAAGAAAGGAGAAAAATGACACAATCGTATTATGTCTATTGCAATTTGATCTCGAAATTGTTAAATCTCGCTTGCGCCTCTTCTCGTTACAAGAAAAATAATCTTCGCTTTGTTCGTTCGATTGCACTTGTTGTATATAGTTTTAAAAGTCAGAGTATTTGTAACATCAGGTAAAAATCATCACTCGTTCGATCAGATCTTATTAGTTGCTTTACAAAAATACTTGCTTTCTTAACTAGAATAAAATTTTAGTATGGAAGACAACGTCAATATTCATAAAAAAGTTTTCTTAGAGTAGATAAAATCTTATCACGTGTAAAATTTATTGTCACTTATTATATTTGTAAACATTGTAAAAGCTCTCGAAAATGTAATTATATTTAGTTAAAAAATAATTTCTTCGAACCATCCTTAGAACATTCTTATCAGTCATAGGGCGTCATAAACGTACTAAAACAGAGATTCGCCATTCATATAAAAATAACCGAAGATCAAAGCGCAATAGATGTGAAAACACTTCTAATACGTACGTCGAGTTTTTTCGCCATCCCGACTAACCAAACCTCGATACATTACACTTGAAAATATTGTAAACGAATCTAATACTATTTTGTATTTTAACACCAATGCCTCACACTATTGCAGCATTTTACAACCGACGCAAAAACAACTTAAGAACTATATGCGGAAAAATAAAAATTTTCCTATATAATTCGTAAGCTTCTGTCAGTCAAAAATACCTTCGTAATAGTAGAAACATAACATGTAACTAAAATACAGAAAAAAATAAGAGACTTTCTACGTACAATTTTCTAATGTAACGACGAGAGATGATAGACAATTCTTACGAGAAAAGAGAGACTGCGCGCACGCAATAAAATTACAACGCACGCGTTTGGTCGTCGGGCTCTTTACGCATTAGTCGCTCATCGTGTATATAAACACAGCCGTGAGGGCTGAAGTCCTTTCACTTAACACCCCGCCAAAAAACTTTTATAATTTCCAACCTCAGTAAAATCATTTGTTTATCAACCCTTTCAAAATCATTATAAATACTTAAATAAGAAAAAACTTAAAACACAATTGCGACATTCGGGTGCCGTAGGAGTGAAAAGTGAAAGGAGCCTAGTAAACAAAATCAAGTGACATTATGATAAAAAATATCATTTTCTAAATTTCGGGCGGAAAAGCCATTTTAGAACTGAAGGAGTACTTTTGAAAATCTTATAATATACCACATGTCAGTTCCACGTGACGATTTGATGTGACACGGCGCGTGACATGTCAGGCATGAGATGTTTTGCACGAGATTTTTTAAATTGTCTTACGCTCTCAAATGAATGTTCTAGCCGAAATGTAAAAACATGATAATTTGTGTCATAATGTTACGTGACACATCATGTGACATCTTATGTGACACATGACGTGACAAATCACGTGATTCTTTTTTCTTACTAGATCAAGATCGACTCCACGCGATGGAGGCCAAATTAGACGAGCAGCCTAAACGCAAACGAAGATTAACACGCAAATTACAATGAAAGAATCGCGCGCACGCACAACGTCTACGCCTCGGACTTGTCCTCCTCGACGAGCTGCTGGGTGTCCTTGCCGGAGTCGACGGCCGGATCGAGCTCGCGCCGCTTCAGGTGCAGCTGGGGCGGCTCCTTGTGCTGCACGCTCGAGGGCTTCATCTCGGCTGGCACCTCGTAGATGCTCGCCGGCGTTGGCGTCCCCGTCCCCGTCGTCGCGGAGGTGTTGTTGCCCGGTGCAGAGGTGCCGTTCGTCGTCGTGTTGCCGGCAGAGCCCGTCGTCGTCTCCATGTTCACCGCGTCGTACATCGGGTTGCTGAAGTCGCGGTTCTTGTTCGATACTTCGCCGAGATTATACTCGACGTCCAGCGGCTCCTACGGTGAAGAAATAAGGGTTAGGGTCATAATAAAGGTTATTATGTTATTTATTTATTTTTTTATGTTATTTTGATGGAGGATTTTGTGAATAAAATAAAATTAGAAAATAATACGAAGTGATATAAAAAAGTGTCTAAAGAATTGTAGAATGTGAAATAGTGCTAGAAAGTGTCTAGAACTACAAAAAGTAGAAGAAAGTGTTCGAAAAATGTATAAAAACATACGACAAAGTTAAAAATGCAAAAAAGGGTTATAAAGTGAAAAAATGTGATATAAAATTTAATAACATGTAGTAAAATGCCAATAAAATGTAAAATCATTTGTCGTAATTTGAACTGTTTATACATTTTTTCATACTTATATAAATTGTTCACAGAAAAAAATTTCGCCAGTATAACATGCACCATTTCTTTTATGATCATATGAACTCAATATTATACGAGCAACCTTAATAGTAGAGCTATTTTAACCGCTCTTAATTCGTAATAATATCTGTCTATAAAATAGACCGTCAATAAAAGTACTCAAATTATGATTTTTTCGATAATTCGAAATTTCGACAGTTCGAAATATATACATTTTATGGAGAATAATTGTTCATTACTTCGATCATTCGAAGTTTTGTAAATTTATATATAGAACCAGAAGTAAACAGAGATCAATGTATGCTCTGAAAACTATTGAACAGTGTATCCTAATCATTATTTGAGTGCTGATGATTCACCAGTTTCTGGAAAACGACCCGATAAGGAAATTACAGCTTTAGAATTGCATACAAATTTCATTATGGGATATTCTCAAATGAAGGAAATGATAGTAAAGAAAAAATAGCTACCTGCATCATCTTAGGCACTAGATTCCTCGAAAAGTTTTTAATATACATACAATACCAAGAAGGTGTTATTGATTCTGTATTTTTTAGTGCAAAATTTAAAGTAAAGCACAAACAGAAGTTACTAGGTACTATGTGTATTTCTTAATACTTTTTTCTATGTTAGATAAAATTTGTATGATCAATGTGAAAAACAATTTTGAATCAATTACAAATCCTAGATTTTTGATCTTTGATGATGCGTTCGAGTTTTGAATAACTCATAAAATAGTCGTATAACTAAGGTGCAGATTTATAGTAGAGATTAGTATTACATTTTTGTAAATTGAATTCGCACCCATTCTGAAAGGCGCAATTTACCACATACGTAGAGTTATATAAAGAGTTCATAAATAATATTTAAAAAGTTCTTCCTATTCGTTCTAGTTTAATATTTCCACCGTTTGACATAATTTATCTCTTACCATTCGTTCCTGCGTAGATCCACCAAACTCGACGTTGCTACCTTGTCGGAAGGAGACACTTTGAGCACCAGTCAAACCACCAAGGCCAGGTTTGCCACTATTAATAAAAAATAGAAAAGCGTCAAGAAAAAAATCTTTTAGGTCCGAAACACTGGGGTTAATTCGTAAAAAGTCAAATATGTTTGACCCAAATGCTTATTTAGAATTATTATAAAATCAAACTTTGCACAAGATTTAAAACAGCATAGTCCGCTATATTTTTAAAAGAAAATTTTTTATGTACTGTAAATTGTTCTATAATGTTTCAAAAAACTCTAATACCGTCATTATATTTAAAATGATTTTCAAAAATACTTGAGTTGTAAACAATTAGAAATATACATCGAAATTTTCGAAACAGAAATAACCTATCAGTCGAAATCTCCTTACAGATCACCCAATTAGGATTTTGCATGGAGAAATCCATTAGTTTGTTTCGGAAAAACAGTGCAAAAATTGGGTCAAACTTTTTATTTTTAAATTAATCGAAAACAATAGTAGATACAGAAGATTGAAATGTACGTGACATCATGAACATACGGCTTTATATTCACATGAACCAAACATACTGGACCTCTAAGCGTCTGTAACTTTCGAAACAACCATTTTTAATGAAAATAAAAAGTACAACCACATATTTTTATTCCCGATTTAATTATAAGGGCCACTTTATTGACCTGAAAAACGGTACGAAAGTGACACATGGTTCCCTCTTACACTTTATTTCTCGAAAATTCACGTAAGCACGTAAAATCGCGGTACGTAAGATCGCATCGCTGCGAATACTTACAACGGTCGTTTCTTGAGTACCATGAAGACGGCCGCCGCGGCCAGCAGTACGAGGATCGAGACGACGATCGGTACGACGATGGACGCGGTCGAGCCGCCGTACCTCGTCGAGGCTAGTCCGACCTCGCAGGCCTCGCCGTGGAACTCGGTCGGGCAGACGCAAAGTAGTTTGCCCGCGTCGTCCTCCTTGCAGAAGCCGCCGTTCTGGCACGTGCAGATCTGGAAAGTAGACAATGGCTGTTATTTTAGAGTTTTTGTGTTGACGCACTGATAATCGGAGGCTACTGGTCGTTAGATATGATTGTCTTTGACAGTCGTGAGATACTGGGATGTGGTGAACTTTATGGAATGCCAAAGTCATTTATCTGACTTAACACCTCAGTAATCGCTGTGAACCAGCATTCCTTTAATGCGTGTTTCGCGATGGAATTTTTTACTTTTTTACTATTTTTCTTGTCAATATCTTTTTTCACTTAATCGATATTAATAGATTTTATACATATGCATATATCCGCTTATGATTAATGATTGATAAAATATTTTTTGTGAGCAACGATTTATTAAATAATTTTTTGTTGTAGAAGAAAAATCAATACTTTGGGTTTTTGCATTGTTTTTGTCAAAAAAAAAACAATATCTTTACTAATGCTTCAAACAAAACTGTCAGAATTATTTATTATATAGCCAAAGATTGGTAAAAAGAGTTTGGTGCGAATTTCTTCCAAACTTCATCGTTAAAATCACTTTGAGATTTATAAAATATAATAAATAGTAAAATAGAAGAATACTCACGGTACAAAGGAAAAAGTGACCTACGCTATAAGCGCATAAATTTTATTTCATAGCAAAGTATGTAAATCTTAGCTAATTAAAAAAGTCAACCCTATACTTGACGCGGAAGGTTTCGTTAAGCGATTTTAACAATAGAATTATCTGACCCGGTTCAACTGTAACTACTTATACACAGATATATGCGAGTTCTCATGAAACCCCTAACTTGGTATTGACTGGTGCCATACATTTTCTCATTGTAATCAGTGCTTTTAGTTTTTCTGTCATTTGACCTGGATATTATACTGATAAAAGATATTCTTAACAATTAATAAAAAGAATTCATAACTACCAAGAAATACGATCTTAAATACGTTCTTACGTACAATCTTATAACTCAAATTTTCTCATTAACCATAAATTCTTATTACTTACTTCCACGGTGTCGATCATTAATTTTTCTCTCCAAAATAAATATCAAAACCGATAAAAAGAACAATCATCACAAGTCTCACGCTTTAAAATGACAAAGTGCAAATAAAACTTTCGAATACACACAAGATCCCCAGGGACCGCTCGCGAGAATTCACGACCAACGAAACGACGACTGAGAGTTCAAACAACATAACGCGTGCACGATCGTAGGAAAACTGAGAGAATACATCGGTCAGACTTACTGAACTGTTCGGTAGTTTTGACCGAAGTGAGTTCGGTAGTATGTATACCGCAAGAATAGCGGAACAAGTTCGCCAGCTGAGTCACCCTAACCTCACTTTTTCACAAATAATCAATATTTGAATGAATTTCTTATTTTTTTCTTACTCTAACCTTTTTATATATGATTAGTTAGTCCAAGTTACATTTTCGATGTTCTACTTTAACCTTGTTTCTGTTTTACCTTATCACAAACGTGATAATGAGGCTACAATAAAGCGCAACACCATCCATCACTTTTAATACACATCCGGCAAAACAGGCGAACTGTTCCGCAGTTTTGACCGAACTCCTCGGTAAAAATGACAGACTATGACCTCCGCAAACTTAGCAATGCGACTTCGGCAAGCCTAACCGAACCATTCTCCCAGTGAAGCCAAAGCCCCATCCAAGTCGCAATTCGCTCGCTCACCTTGGGCGCGGGCCTCTCGCGCTCGATGGTCGCGTCGCAGACGACGTCGCTCAGCGCCAGGGTGGCAGCGAGCTCGATGCCAGGCCGACGATCCGGGCAGAGGCAGCGGTGGCCGCGCGGCACCGCGACGCACAGGTGCGAGCAGTCGACCGAGTGGCAGGGATCGCGCAGCGTCGAGTTGTAGCGCAGCTGGTGGTAGACGCGCACGCCGCCGGGGCTGCCGAGGTCCCGGGCCAGGGTCGTCGGCACCCCGCGGCCGAACTTGTCCTGCCGGACGAGCTCGTTGGCGCGCGTCGTCCAGTACAGGTTGCTCTCGAACACGTCCAGCGAGATCTGCGGAGGGAGGACACAAGAATGAATTGGGAAATTGAATGTTTATTTCAGGAGTTTGGATGGTTGAGTGTGGTTATCGTTTGGCGTGGAAGATGATGTTTATTACGTTTAATATCAGTTCTGATGTCATTTAGATTTCTAGTGCTTCGTGAGAAATTGATGAACCTAGTTATATTCTTGATGAAAATTGATAATTTTGAGTATTTATTTATAGACAATTTACCGATGTTTATTAATATTGACGATAGATTGTTTATATTTTTCGTCATAAATCATTTTTCAATAAGATTAAAAATAGTTGGTTTTTAAGAAAGATGCAGCAAAATGTTTCCAAATATAACAAAATATTAAATAAATTCTTATGCAATGAACGTGTAAAAATATTATGATTTATTTTACCATATTTATAGTTACAACTAAATAAATGAATAAATGACTCAAATATATTAAGATTAAGTAAAAAAATAATTTTTTTAACACACCATATAATCTATGTACTCTAAATCTGACTTGTAAGAAGAACAAGTATAAATTTTATAATTTTGAAGAAATTCCTTTAGGCGACATTCAAGTCACACCCCATCGTTTTATCGATAGGAGTAACGAATAAACGTGACTTTAATTATAAAAACACTAATATTTAAGCAAAATATATACTCGCTATCTCCCGTAGTAGAATAATTTATTATTTTTAAAAATTTCAAGTAAATGGTAAATTGTAGTAAATGGTTCTTTTAAAAAATGCGCTTGCAACTTTGTAGAGTGGTGAACTATTTAGGTAACGTAGTTAGGATAACGTAAAGCAACGCTAATTCAACATGACGTAAAGAAAAAGGTAAAAGGTTTAAAAAATGCGCTTGCAACTTTGTAGAGTGGTGAACTATTTAGGTAACGTAGTTAGGATAACGTAAAGCAACGCTAATTCAACATGACATAAAGAAAAAGGTATATAAAATAACCTAAAATAATAGAAAATACCATAAATTAACTTGAAATAGTGGAAAAATCACATAAATTTACTCGAAATAGCTTGAAATTACAGAAAAATCACGCAAAGTAGCATGAACTAACTGGATATTAAAAAGCAACTCGAAATAACAAAAAAATCATGTTAAATACCAGAAGCTAAAGTTAAAATAACGGGACAGTATTAAAATCATGTGAAGTAATATAAAATAACGTAACAATAACGGAAATCACTTAAAATCCCATAAAGTAACGTAAAAATAATAAGAAATAACTTTACACAATATAAACCAACGTAAAAATATCCTAAAATAAGGCAAAATAACATAAGATAGATGTATACGGTAGCGTTTACAAAATTCAAATTTTCAAAATTCAATCAACTTACCGGATGCCTGAGATAATCCCCGGTAACGATAACCTTCCTGTTGCTTCCATCCTTCTGTATCGACTCGATCGTATTCAATTTGATATCCGCCCAGTAGATCGTGTGATCCATGGCGTGGTCGAGGGCGAGGGCCGAGGGCTTGCCGAGCCTGCTGAGCACGAGGCTCTTGCGCTTGGTGCCGTCCATCCAGGCGACCTCGATCTTAGGCTGACTGCCGCCGTCCGCCCAGTAGACGCGTCCCAGCTGCGGATCCACGGCCACCGACGTCGGCTGCTCGAGGTTCTGCGTGACGAGGCTGCGCTTGTACCGACCGTCGGCACGCGAGACCAGGAGACGACCGCCGCCGGTGCTGATGCTGCGGGCGACGCGAGCACTGTCGTCGATCTCGGTCCAGTAGAGATTGCCCGAGACCCAGTCGACCGAGATACTCGTGGGTATGGTGTTGGCTGTTTTGAGGGGGTGAAGGGAAGATTGAGTTACTTATGAAAGGTAATGTTTATAGTTTGTACCAGAATGAACAAGTATGTAAATGAATACGTTGTCCCGTAAAAGATAAGACCCTCAAAAACTAAAAAAAAAACTTTGGGAAATTATTTAGAAATGTGTTTTAGCCCTAAAGTAGGGGATTTTTGTAATTATTTTTTTCTAAGGTTTTTGAGTTTTGATAAAATAATCTACGCCTCCATTACAAGATGTTATGGTACAAAAAAAATAAAAAAAATCTTTGTGACAACAAATCCAATGTTCAATATATTCGTTCTTTTCTTTTATGTATATTTTATCATTTCCACTAGGATAAACGATTATTAATTTTTTACTTACGTGTTTTACTAATTTCTTGTGCGAATCCAATTTGAACCATCTTGCCGTCGACCATGGCGGAACGTTTGATGGTCGCGTCGTGACCGTCGATCCAGTAGACGTATTCCATCTTCGGATCGAAATCAATTGCGTTCACTCGTTTTTCGTTAACAACGACGTCCAATTCCTCATTCTTGTGCATGCTTAATGCTCGGATTTCTTGTCCGCTTCCAAAGACGATTAGAACCTAGAATTCGATCCAAATATCAATTAAATTTCTACTTGTCTATAATTATAGGCGATCATGGGGATGTATCTATATAAGCTTATCTAAATACGAATCTACATTTTTAATCTAGATTAAAAAGGTATCTCTATTTCACAAAATTATGTGAAATATAAGAACAGAATTATCCAGATAAATATTTATTTTGAGTTACAAGTATCTAGACAAATGTTTATCTAAATAAATAAATGATCTAATTAAAATGCAATAAGATAGAACAGAACTATCTAATTTAAAAAATTATACACTGAGAAAACAATATCGTGTAATATTACAATATTAAAATCGTAAAAAAATTAAAAAAAAATTTTAAAAAAATTATAAAAAAATAAAAAAAAAATATAAATAAGATAAAAATAAATTATTTATATATATTTTATTTTTTATTTAATTATATATTTTTTCATGTAACGTTTTAATACAAATTTTTTATTTTACGATATTCTATATCGTAAATTTTACGATTATCGTAAAACTAAAAAATTTGTATTGAACATTTTATGCAAAAATACATTATTTTAAAAAAAATTATTAGCTAATTTTTACGATATTAATATACGGGTTTCTCAGTGTATAATTTGATTCGGCACTTTAATTATAGATAATCAATCTAGACGATCTAATTAGATAGTATTTTATGTAGGTAATACATTATCTAGATAATGTTACTTTACTAGATAATAATTACGATATATTAATTTTAGACACTTTTCTAAAAAAAAAAACTATCGTTATGTAAAATTAGAGATAATCAATAATCTTTTATTTTCATCTTTTATTCAAATAATCATTCTTCCCGTGATTATAGTAAATTACAACTAGCATTCGTACCTTGTCGTCCTCGGCCTTGCAGACACCGCTGAGATTGTCGGACAGCTTGAAGCCGTCCCGGCAGGAGCAGGAGTACGAGCCGTTGAGATTCGAGCACAACTGGGAGCAGAAGTGCTGGCCCTTGAGGCACTCGTTGATGTCCTCGCAGTGCTTGTGATTGTCCTCGGAGATGATGTAGCCCGGGTAGCAGGCGCATATGTAGCCGCGCGGCGTCGCGTCCACGGCGAGAGAGCCGGAGTCCGTGACGTTCTGGCAGAAGTGCGAGCAGCCGCCCTTGTTCGCGTCGTTGCACACCTTGTTGTGGTCTGTCGGAGCGGATGAAATTTACGTTTGCATGAGTCGTGAATTTTGAGATTTTTCTTTTTCTTTTTCCTCTTGGTATGTAATAATGGGTAGATGGGATTTGGCAACTTTATTCTTGTGTGATATCGGTGGAAATGCATATTTTTAGCTTTTAAACGTTATGAATCGAAACGCGAGACTATGATGAAGAGAATCGAACAATAATCAAGTTACCATAAAAAGTTAATTAATAATAATGCAGTTTGTTTATAAAAATTTAATGATTTTTGTAACTAATTTAATACAAATAAACAATAAATACTTGTAAAACAAAGTTGGGACTTGAAACAAAATGCATGAGTATTTTTAAACAAAATTATCTATAGATACAAAATTGTCTAAATAATGTATCTAAAAAAATAAGATAAAAAGAATCTCGACACTATTTAATTTAAATACTTTTATTTATACAACTCTTTTTCTCGAAAATATCTGAATACAAAATTATCAGATACTTTTTATCTTGAATCTTTTAGGTACTCTTTAATTAGGTACATTAAGTACATAAAAATGTATCTAAATGCAGTATAATTTATTATAAACTTATTGAATTGATAGGTTTAAAAGTCAATCTTTTGTCTCGTCAACGTATGAATATCTATTAGAAAAGATATTTGTATCTATTATCTTCTGAGATATTTCCATCTTTTATCCATATATTTTTAATAATCACAATTTGGCGAATATTAAAGTAACTTTTAATCGCCTTATTTCAAAGTCCTAAAATAAAATTGCTAAAAAGAATTGTTTGGGCCCCACATACCTAATATTTGACTCGAGAAAACCCTGCAAAGAAATATAAGAAAAAAAGAAGACTCACGGCATCCCAGCTCGTCGGAAAAGTCGCCGCAGTCGTTGGCAAAGTCGCAGATCTTGAGGCGGTCGATGCAGTTCTTGTTGGCGCACTGGTACTCGGCGATCGGGTTGCAGGGCACGATCTTGCGCGCGCACAGGGTCATGTTGTTCTCGTCGGAGCCGTCGCCGCAGTTGTCGACGCTGTCGCACAGCTGGTACTTGGCGATGCAGCGATGATTGGCGCACTGGAAGCGCCGAGTCGTGTCGCAGCTGAACGAGGCTGTAAAATAATTCAAAATAATCGTCTTTTAATCGTTCTTTCCCAAAAGATCAAATCCATTTGTTTATTTAAGCTCCTTTGTCTAACGAGGAGACTGTCAGACGAATTTTAGAAACTTCGAAAATAGTTTTCTGGGATCTCAAAATGAAGCCCAGCACCCGTACTTAGATTTAAAAGGTAAATTATTACGTATGTACCCAAAAGTCTTGTATATAATATAGATACACTAATAATGTTATAATGAAACACGCTGAAGACACGCTTAGATCAACTAATAAGGAGAGACCATGGAGTTCCGGTCTTGGATTTTGATGAAGCTTTGGGAATCGACTTTTGGAACCTAAAAATGAAGCACAGTACCCGTAGTTTTATCCAATGGGTCTTTAAATTTGAGATAGTGCTAAAAAATATTAGCATAGCTCATATGGACAATGCTAGAAATCATATATATATATATACGAGGTGTCCCATTTTAACTTAAACAGCTGAATAACTCGACAAATTGGAATTTAATCAAAAAATGTTTTAGATAAAAGTTGTTAAGTATCGAGGGGCTGATCCATCTATGACCTTGACCATGTCCTTGACGTCCATTTTCAAGGTCATTTGAAGGTCAACTTTCATTTAGAATGGAACCCGCTATTTTTTATCCCGGATTCTGAAAGAGCGTGAAATTTTATGCCTTGCCTTAACTGGCTGGGCCACTACACGACCTTGCCTTAACTGTCCAAAGAAATGGAGCTGGAAGGCCCCCTACGTTCTCGTCGTCGACTCCGGGGGTGCTTACACGTGTCATGAAAATATGCACGTGTAAACATCGCGTTACTTATTATTAATAAATCTTTGACTCTGTATTGACTTGTACCAGATTTGCACTACGCCACTTAATGCATTAGTTTGTCCTTTAGTGCCGATTCGATCCAAAATAAAAGTACATATCATTGGTCATGATCACTTATGTATGGCAGTCTTTGATCGAAAGAGCAATATCATGAAACGAAAGTTGACCTTCAAATGACCTTGAAAATGAAGGTCAAGGGCATGGTTAAGGTCGTAGATGGGTCAGCATCGCAATACCCAGCAACTTTTATCTAAAACATTTTTTGATTACATTGCAATTTTTCGAGTTATTCAGCTGTCTAAGTTAAAATGGGACACCCTGTATATATGTACTATCAACGTTGAATAAAACCAGGAGTATTGGGCTTTATTGTTAGATATCAGAAAACGATCCTTAAAGTTTCAGCGGAATCTGTTTCCCCCAGGTCTGACACTCTTCTTGTAAAGTATTCCATTTCCTTATTACCTAGTCGTCAAACTTTAGAACAAACGATTATTATTAAAAAAATGGAGTATAAAGAACAAATTTTTAAGGACAGAACTTAAAATTTAAGGAGTATTCTCAAGACATAAATGGTAACACATCAAACATACATTAATAAAAAACTATCGCACGACAATCCAAATTGACTGTAATCAATTTTAGAACAAAAGTAAAAAAGGACGATGAAAAATTCTCACCACACATAGTCGGATTCTCGTCGGATCCATCGCCGCAATCGTCGCTTCCGTCGCACCTGTCCGACAGCGAGACGCACAGGTTATTGTCGCACTGGAACTGCGTCTGGGGGCAGAATCGGCCACCTGGGTACTTGGGCATGCAGCCGACCTCGTCGCTCATGTCCTGGCAATCCCTGGCCCCGTCGCACCTGAGCGCCGCGGGTATGCAGTGTCCGCTGGCGCACTGGAACGTCTCGTTCTTGCACTTGAACTCCTGGCAGTTGACCTCGTCGCTCCTGTCGCCGCAGTCGTCCTCGTTGTCGCAGCGCCAGCGCGACGCTATGCACTTGCCGTTCGCGCACTTGAACTCGCTCTCGGTGCACTCTCTGTAAGGAATTTTCGACGGAGTGATGTAGTGTGTGTTTAAAATAGTGCAATATTCTAATTGTGATGTGAGAAAATTCTTTTCGGACAGGAACTTTTACAATTTGTCATTCTAAATTTTGCACTTTCAACGTCAGTGTTTTTGAATGTTCTAGTTTTAAATAATGTATCCTTGAAATTTTCCTTCGTTATAGTCAACGCTCATAACATAGATTAAAAAAAGTAACAAAAGTAATATATTTTTTGTTTATTTTAGTGATAAATACGAGGACATATTCCGATCTATGGACAAACATAGCATGTTTCGGGTCGTAATGCGATACGTAAATATCATTGTGAAAAAAAAAATTAATTTTGATTTATTTAACACATTGGGATAGAGAAAAGCTTATTTTTTGCATCTGTCTCTGTGGAACCATTATTATCTCAATTTACAACTTTCATATCTACTATTGAAATATCCGCCGAATTGAATTTCTTTAGTCAGTCCGATCCAACTTGCTTTCAGAAAATCAGATTTTCAATGTATTTTTTTTTAATTTTAATTACAAAAGTACTCTAGGCGTTAAAAATATCTTATCGAATTAATTTAATTTTTCTTTTATTACTACAATTTTATTGAATCGAATGCTCGTTCTCTTGGTATTTGGTGGATTACAACAATATCCACACAAACTCGACCCCATATTTTTAACGTCGGGTGTACCTAAAGAATAATATTACATTTGCACTATTATATACATTTATTTCATAACTTAATTAAAGAATCCAAAAAAATATACATCTCTGTTCCGTATTTTACTGTACATCGTATTTCATTTAAATAGAAAAACTTAGCCAAGAGATTACTAAAAGAATTAGACAAATTAAAGCCGTTTTACTCAAGTAAATAGACGACAATAAAATCGATTTTTTTTTCACAAAATGATTTTTTTCTCAGAAAAAGAATAGGAAGAAAACTTGAACATTTTACAGAAATATTCTTCGTCATATGCCTAATCACCTCAAAATTTTTCAAACATTTTCCTTCATCTTTTTCACAGATATAGTCGTTTCAACAAAAAACATTTCCGTGTATAACGTAAACAGGAAATGACTTTTTTTAAATTTCGGGTCGGAAAATAGACAATTTTATGCTCTTTAAAATGAATGAATTTAAAATGAATAGATAATATTATTTTAAACATACAAAAAAAATCGAAAAACTAAAACTCAAAGATCGAAAAACCACTATAAAAACAAAAAAAACATCGAAACATAACACAAAAAAATTTTTAGCCGCCTTCCTTAAAAAAAAACAAATTTAATGAGCCCTGAATCAGGTAATTTAACCGTGGATTACTCGAGATACAGAGGGATACACACACACATCCATACGGACATTTTCTAAAAATAGTGTATTTTAACTTCTTATGTCTCAAAACATGTTTCTAACATGCTTTAAGCAAACCTTTTTTTTTACTATTTCAAAGCTGCCTTAAGAGGAAGCCATATCTACTGTCCTTGTCCAATCACATTTTTGCTAATTACTCAAGTAGTAGTTTGTTACTTGAAAAACTAAGAGTCGTCCCCAATTCTTCTTAAAATAAGGAATATTTTGAAACCTAAAAAAATACTTAACATTATTTCCTTTCCTAGAATAGTTCGAAACGCAAAACCTAACCTCAATTTTCGCGTTTCGTAGTATTCTCGGAAAGGAAATAATGTTAGGTACTCTTTTAGGTATCAAAATATTCCTTAATTTCGAAGAATTGGGGATGACCCTTAGTTTTTCAATTAACAAATTACTATTTACTGACAAGGACAGTAGATACGGCCTCCTCTTAAGTAGGAAGCAAAACAAATCCATACCTGTAAACCCCAGCGCAAGTAGCCTTGGACTCGTCGCTACCGTCCCCGCAATCGTCGGCGAAGTCGCAGAGCCACTGCTTGGGCACGCAGCGATTGTTCGCGCACTTGAACTCGCCGGCCGGGTCGCACTTCGGGCAGCTCTCCGGCTTCTCGTCCGAGCCGTCCCTGCAGTCGTCCTTGCCGTCGCAGAAGAGCCACTTGGGTATGCAGCGGTAGTTGGCGTGGCCCGGGCAGCGCTGCCAGCCGGTCGTGCAGTTGCGCTGCCGGCACATGAAGGCGGGCTCGTCGCTGTCGTCGCCGCAGTCGTTGTCGAAGTCGCACATCCAGAGCTTGGGGATGCACTTGCCGTTCTTGCAGCTGAACTCGGCCTCGGGATCGCAGGCGCGGTTGTCTAGGGGGGGAAGAAGAACGAGAATGAGGTTTTTGGTATTGACGATTGTCGTGTACAGGGAGAGTGCGTGGATTCGACTCTCTGGGGTACAAGAAGTACTAGATCGCGGATTAGTGCTATAGATAAGTATAAACTTTGAGGCAAACGTGCCGTGCGAGAAACGCGAGCCATAAACTCTGATTCTGAGAAGCGTGTGTGAATGTGTGAACTATTTTCCATTTATATTTACCTTTCTAGTTAAATAAATAGTATTAAGGGGGTGTCAAACCACTCAAATTTCCCGCCGAAATTCCTAACCTCAAATTCTTTAACAATTGATTACAATTAATCAATAAACTAAATTATGAAAAACCAAGACATCATTGCCCTCCATAATACAATTATCTACCACTGTGCACAGTTTAAAACAAAAACTTCAAAACCTCTACGAATGCCATTCGAACGAAATTTATATTAGTCTATTAGTCTAGACTCGAAACTTCCAATTTCGTTCGAAAGCCATTCGTAGAGGTTTTGAAGTTTTTGTTTGAAACTTCTAACAGTAATAGATAACTGTATTACGGAGGGCAATGACCTCTTAGTTTTTCATAATTATACTTATTCTTTTAATTAAAGCCAATATTTTATAATTCTCGGGTCGATAAGGTAGGAAGGATAAAAATTGACTTTGACATCCCCTTAAGGGGATATCGGAGCTGAAATCGTGTTTTTTCTTTTAGTGATTACTTTTTAAAAATAGAATGCACGAAAAAATCAAGAGCAGAGCGCCGTAGTGCTCTATATAATAAAACTTTTGCTTGCAAGATAAAGTTGATCTGATCAGTTATTTTTCTAATTAATTGGAAATACGATAGGGTGTTTACGCATTGAAACCTAACCTCAAAATTTCAATCGTACCAAACTTTTGCTAATAACTTTTTATAAAGTTATTTTCAGTAAGATTCGTAACAGACCGCTGTAGTACTTACTTTAATGAACTGATCTGCACAAGATAAACTCAGTTGGACTTATAGCTTTTACAAACAATTGGAATTACAAAATAGGTCGGACAGCAAAAAGGGGGACGGGGCTCCGACATCACCTTAACGTTTATACTAATAATTGTGTTCATTATTTGGCGCGAGCCGTGTCATGCCAATAAAACGAAAAGACTTCGATAACTTTGTGCTTGAGCTCGCTAGGCTAAGACAAAGATTGTAACACAATCGGCATAATGCACTCACGGCAGATGGCGGGATCCTCGTCGCTGCCGTCCCTGCAGTCGGCGTCGTTGTCGCACTTCCAGGAGTCGTGTATGCACCTGCCCGTGCTCTTGCACTTGAACTCGAGCTCGGGGCAGTCGAGGGCGCAGTTGGCCTCGTCGCTGCGGTCGCCGCAGTCGTCGGTGCCGTCGCAGACGGTGATCGTCGGCACGCAGTTCTTGTTGGCGCACTGGAAGACACCCGGTCGGCAGACGCGGCTCGTCGAGCAGTTCATCAGCTCGTCCGAGCCGTCCTTGCAGTCCTTCTCGCCGTCGCATCTGAAACGAGCGAGGGCGGTGGTCAGTGGGTAGTCGAGTTGTAAGGAGGTAGTTGGAGGATTGTGGATTGTAGATTTTTGCGCGGGATGTCGTGTGAGATTGTGGGACGAAAAGTAATATTTGAAGTTTCGCGTGAAATTCTGACGTAGAATCTTACGTGACTTTTTACACGAGCACTCAAAAATGTTTTATGAACTGTATATTCATACATAGCGCGATACAGTCTAGGAATGTTCCAGAAGAGTTGTTCTACTGACTTTAACAGCTATGGAACGTTGCTGATAAAGGTATCATAATTTTTGTAGTAACGCTGCTAAAACGTTGAAATATCTACAGTTTCGGTAAAATGAATGTTGATGTTAACATTTAAGGATGAATGAAAAAAAAATCTTCTAACCCTAGATTTACCTTCCCAACCTCACATGGTCATACAATAGAACACTCCAAACAAAGAATACTCACTTCCAGAACCACGGAATGCACTTCTCATCCGGCGCACCACATCTGTGCTGTCCACTCGTGCAGTTAGCGACGCACCTCTTGCCATCCGTATCCAGAATGAACTGATTCGGACACGCGCACTTGTAACTCGTGACCCCCGGCTGGCCATATCCCTCCAACAGATACGAGCTCGCGGGTGGTGCAATGAGGCACAGATGCGAGCACCCGCCGTTATTCGTAGCGCAGGGATTCGCGTAGGGCAGCTGTCTCAAGGGATGATACGTGTGGATGTCGTAGGGCCTGTGGGTGGTCTTCCTCAGTACCGTGTAGTTCGCGCCGGAGAACTTGTCGGCCCGAGCGATGACCTTGAGGTTCCAGTCGGTCCAGTAGATGTGATCGTCGAAGACCGTGATGGCGAAGACGTGGGGCACGGTGGAGCCCGAGAGGACGACCCGCCGGTGGTGGCCCTCGAGATCGGTGAAGGCGATGTAGTCGAGGTGGGCGTCTGCGAAGAAGAGCCGGTCGGTGATGTAGTCGATGGTCAGGGCGTTCGGCCAGGCGATGTCGTCGTTCCAGGTGAGGATGCGAGTGAGGTTCGTGCCGTCCATACCCATCTTGCCGATGTAGGCCTGGTGGAGAGAAAAGTAGGTTTTTGTTTTAAAATTTATTTCTATGAAAAGTGAGTTGCATAATCAGCGGAAATAATTAATAACTCGAATTGCATATCCTATTAACCCATTTCTTACCAAACGGCCATTTTATAGTTGATTGGTTTTTTGCCTAAAAAATTGTCGAAAAAAAATAATAATAATAACCAATAGCACTTTTCTGAAGTAAAATTGTCCGCTCTTTCCGATTCTGAAGTCAGAATTTTGAAATTTCCGTTGGAAATTTCAAAATAGCGGTTTGAATTTGATGAAAAATCAGTAATACATTTTTTAACATTTTGACATGCTTGTTTAGAATAAAACGGGTTCAACGAAGATCTTAATATGGATTCATGTTGCAAATGATATTATTGTTCAAACATTTGTTGTTTCAAAATTTTCCCGAAAAATTTTCCAAGATGGCGCCTGTGACATCATGAAATAATCGGAAACTTCATATTTTTGAAAAAAAAGAATAGTGCTATTGGTTATTATTATTTTTTTTTCGACAATTTTTTAGGCAAAAAACCAATCGACTATAAAATGGCCGCTTGGGAAGAAATGGGTTAAGTACGTGTCAAGACTTTCGGAGCCGCGTGTCATTTCATGTAATTTGCAGCTTTGAAAGAGCGACCTAAACATTATCGAGTATAAGCTACCTGAAGATGCCAAGAAGTGAAGTAGAGGTATCCCGTTCCAGGATGCACGACGATCGCCCGAGGATCGGCGATCCCGCTCTGAAGAGTCTTTCTGTTGGTACCGTCCAGCTCCGAGACGTCCAAGTGCTTGGAGTGCCTGTCCAGCCAATATAGCTTCCTGCCGATCCAGTCGATCGAGATACCCTCCAGTCCCAAGCTGTTGTGCCGTATGATGGCTTCTTTCTCGCCACCGGCTATCGGAGCTCTGAAAAAACAACAAATTTGTATTTTTTATCTATTAAAAATATTTATCAGGCTTCAAAGCCTAAATATAATAGATTATACAAAAGGTAAGATTTAATAATAGGGCTATATAATATAATTAGAGGGGAATTAAAGTAAAATCGGTGGAATAGTATTATAACAGACCGAAATCATTATAAATGTTAAAAAAGAGAACAATTTATATATTCTGACTTCAGAGTCATAATCAACGTCCCCGTAAATTCTGAGTACCAATGTTACAGTTTCTGCAATATTCACTCCAATATTTGTTGAAGACAAGCAAGGAAAATAGAGAATATGACTAAGAAGAAAGAAAGACACTTAATACAAACAAAACAGACCTGTAAATAGCTTTAGCAGTGACATCGCAGAAGTAGAGCATCTCCCGCGAGTAATCAGCATCCAGCGCCACGACATTGATCAGATCCTGATGCATGATACTGTACTGCGAGGCATCGATCGACATGTTCCTCACATAGTACTTGTTGGTAAATATAATCCACGGCTGTACGTTATCCCTCCTCTTGCAAGTATGCTCATCGGGCGCTCTGTCGTACCACTTCTCGTTGCACTTGCAGTAGTACCTGCCGGGGGTGTTCTCGCACTGCTGACTGCAGACCCAGGGTGTCTCGGTGCACTCGTCTATGTCGGCGCAGGCCTTGCCGTCGTCGAGGAGTTTGTAGCCCGGATTGCACTCGCAGTAGTAGGAGGTCGGGGTGTCGACGCAGCGGTGGCCGCACTGGTTCAGCTCGACCCGGGCGCACTCGTCGACGTTGCAGTGGGCGGGCTCGTCGCTGCCGTCGTTGCAGTCGAGGACCTTGTTGCAGACCAGCTGCTGGTCGATGCACTGACCGGAGGTGCAGCGGAATTCTTGCGGGTTCGGACAGGTCACGTTCTTGCCCTTGGGCGCTGTGGAGGTAGTGGGTGATTGGCGTGGTTAGTTTATGTATCTTGTATTTGTTTGTTTTGTTGGTTAGAACGTTACGCGGTAATATATTTGCCCGAACAAGTTAGGAATGTTTTGATGTGTCGCTACGTCAGACTATGTCGGGATAAGTGTGGCCAAATATTGTAGAGTAGATAGATATAGATAGATGGACATGATTTACTCGGGTCAACGTGACGCAACGTCACGATCATGTATTTTAAAATAAAAATGTTTTCTCTATCGGTTGGAGGGATTAGAAATAGTCTATTCTATTAGAAAAATTGAAGTTGATCTTGAAATGACCTTAGACATGGTCATGGGATCGAAATCAAAGTCAAAGTCACCATCACTCTTCCTTTACAAGCCATTAATCTTAACCTTGAATATTTATAACTACGAGTAAAAAATAATGTTAAGAATATCACTTTCTAGTGCAGGCATTATTAAAATAAATAACAGTAATTGAGACCAGAAGTTTTAACAATGCCCTTAAACTTGTGGAATGCATTTAAAAATCTAGCTTCGGTCGATATCGATGCTTCTTGGCAATTCAATTTATCAATAGCGTTATACAATAGATTCCGACGTAAAATGAACACTTACCGCATCCAACTTCATCGGAATGATCGCCACAATCGTCCTGCCCGTCGCAATGGAACTGCTTCCTGATGCACTTGAAGTTCTGACAGGTGTACTCGTTCTCCGAGCACTGCTTGTACCTCGAATTACAGAATTTACCCTCGTCCGAGCCGTCGCCGCAGTCGTTGTCGTGGTCGCAGAGCCAGCTGCGGTTCAGGCAGCGGCCATTGTTGCAGGTGAACTGATTGTCCGAGCAGGGCACCGGCTCCGGACAGTGATGAAGCGTCACGTTCTCGTCGGCGCCGTCCACGCAGTCGGGGTCGCCGTCGCACAGCCACTTCTGCGGTATGCACTGGGCGCGGTTCCAGGCCTTGTTGGCCACGCAGGTGAATTCGGTTTCTTCGTCGCATTTGCGATCGTCTGGGGGAAAATTGATGATTTTTTTGGTTTGAACACGTGAAGTAAGGTTTTGGTAAAAATGTAAATTAAATTATTTTGTCTGTGTTTCTGTAAGTTTCCGAAAGTTTCTGTAAGTATCGGTAAGTTTATGCAAGTGTGGGTAAGTTTCTGTAAGTGTTGGTAAGTTTCTGTAAGTGTCGGTAAGTTTATGTAGGTTTCGGTAAATTTTGTAGGTTTCTGTAAGTTTCCGTTATTATAATCTGCAAGTTTCTGTAAGTTACTTTGATTTATATAGGTGTCTGTAAGTTACTTTAAATTTCGTTTAAGTTTCAGACAATTTCGTATAATTTCTGTTGATTTATGCTCTAGTTTTTTCTTTAAATTTTGCGTAAGTTTCTGTAAGTTACTTAGAATTTATGTATGTTTTGGAAAGTTGCAGTGAAGTACTTTGTTTATAATTTTTTTAAATCTGTATGTTATTTTCACCTTAGTCAAGTTTTTAAAATTTTTAGAATTTCTGTAAGTTTATGTTTCGGAAAGATTCAGTAAGTTATTTCAATAAGTTTCTGTGAATTTCCGTGATTCTTTTTAATTTACTTCATATTACTTTAACTTTCTGTAAGTTACTTAGAATTTATGTATGTAAATTTCTATGAGTATTTTTAAATTTCTGTATATTATTTTAACTTTCTGTAAGTCTCTTTAATTTTGTGTAAGTTTCTGTAAGATAGTTAGAATTTCTGTAACTTTCTGTAACTTTCAGAAAAGTTCAGTAAATTTCAGTAAATTTTTGTGAATCTTTTTACATCTCTGTATGTTATTTGAACGTTCTCAATTTTTTATTTTATGTAAGTTTTGTAAGTTTCTGTGTTTATGTAACTTTCTTTAACATTCTTTAACTTACTGTAATTAAGTTGCTATAAATTTTTGTCTAAATTAAGATAGTTACACGGAAAGATCAAGAAATTACAGAAAGTAAAGAATTCAAGGAAAATGACAATAAATTTCAGAAAATTACAGAAATCAAAAACAATTACAATAATTTATGAAATTAGTGTCTCCCCAGGAAATTTATCGGAAAATACTTACTACACTGATGACGTTCGTCTTCGTCGGAATTGTCGAGACAATCATTATCTCCGTCGCATATGTAAATTCTAGGAATGCAGTGTCCATTATCGCACGTGAAGAGATCGCCAAAGCAAGTTCTTCCTTCTGAATGACAGTACTCTGGCGGTTCGTCGCTTCCGTCAAGACAATCGTCATCTCCATCGCAATACCTGATTTCCACAAAAATTCAATTTTATCATTACTATTATCATATTAATCAACTTAAGGATGTAATTAAACTTCAGCTAGTTATCTATTTATACGAAATCCACTACCTTATGCTTTAACTAATTGTAACAATCTATTTATTCTTAAAATATTATCTAAAAAATGTTTTCTTAAATGTCATTTTACTATTTCTTTCTTGATAAAATTAATAGCGTTTGTATATCAGCTTGTACTTGAAAATTTATTTGAGTCAAACAACGTTTAAAAGAATAAATATAACAATCTAGGGTTAAATAATTTGAATGAATTTTAATATGTACAACAGTTATACATATACTCATATAATTGAATGCGCATAATATTATTAATACTTATTTATTTCTCAAGTATTGTTCATTAATATATATTTTAGACTATTGAGCCTATAATTTATAATAATTAATAAATAAAATAATTAAAAATGTAATTTAAAAATGTCAACCACTCACCAAGTTGCCGGGATGCATCGATGATTGGGACACCTGAAGCTATTCTGCGGGCACGTCCTCTGCGAGCAATGCAGCGGATTCTCATCGCTGTTATCCCCGCAGTCATTGTCACCATCGCACAACCAATATGGCTCCACGCAGATGTTCGTCTTCTCGCACTTGAGATGATTTGCCGGACAGGTGGTGTTCATGGGGCAGCGCTCGTGGGTCTCGTCGCTGGTCACGTTGTCCTTGCAGTCGTTGACCCCGTTGCAGACCTGCGCCTGGGGGATGCAGCGCTGATTCGCGCAGGTGAACTCGCCCGAGGCGCAGGGCCGATAGACGCAGCCCTCCTCGTCCGAGCCGTCCTGGCAGTCGTCCTCGTGGTCGCACTTCCAGGACTTGAAGATGCAGCGGCCGTTGTTGCAGCGGAACTCGTTCGTGCTGCACGAGTGGTAGGCTGCGAGGGAAATAACATGGGAAGGTCGTTATTTGTTTGTTCAATTTAGAAAGAGAATGACGAGTTGTGGGGATTCTAATAGTTCCTTCTAATGATTTATAGAGTAAATACTATTTCAGTTCTTAGCGTTATATTCGATCAAAAATTAATATTTAGGAAACACTCAAAATTTGTCATATTGAAAGCACTGAGAGTTTTGGGTTTCATGATAAGAAATGACTACGAGTTTAAGAACCTTTGATCTACTTATATAGTTTTAACTAATTTTCACACAATTTTCATACATTTTAGCATAATGTATAGTACAGTTGTTCAAATCAGAAAATCATGGATATTAGAAACACAAAACTTTTAAAATTACAGTCTCAATAATGTTACTTGCATGTAGCAAGTTCAAAAATGAGTTAATACTCTAATGTAATTAACTCACAATTATTTTATAATCTATTTTAACAAAATACTATTCCGTTCTAATTTGTTTACTTTTGTGATAGTAAAGTATGTACGTTACTTGTTATTCCGATTGCAGTTATACATTATACAAAGAGCATTGAGCCTTTGAATTTCACCGTTATTAGTCTAAAAATAGACAACCAAGAAAAACGTAATCAGTAATTATTGCAAAAGCCACTAACCGCAGTAGTTGGGATCCTCGTCCGATCCATCCCCGCAGTCGCTGTCGCCGTCGCAGGCCCACATCTTGGATATGCACTTGCCGTTGCGACAGGCGAACTTGCTCGAGTCGCAGGTCACGTTCTTCGACACGCACATGCGATTCTCGTTCACGAGTCTGCTGTTGTCGTCGCACTTGCACTCGACGGTGTTGTTGGGTCCGGGATGGCAGGACTGGTCGCAGCCGCCGTTCTTGATGTTGCACGGATTGACCTTGCACTGCTGTCGGCCCGGCGAGTAGATGTGCAAATCGCGCGGCGAGTCCTCCAGTCGTTTAACTGCAAGTGTAGGATGTTCGAATGGGTGAGTATGTGTTTCATTGTTGAACTGGCTGAATATTCTTCGTTGGAGATTTCGTTAGGATCGATTCGTATTTTGAAGTTAGTTTGTTTTACAAAAGGAATTGAAGTGGAGTCATTAACATTAAGGAAAATGGAGAAAGTAAGACTTTTGAGTATTGTAAGGGACATTATAAGGTAGTACAGAAAAATAGAGAAGAGTTTGAAATGTATATGTGTATATATATATATATAGGTATCGGTAGAATAAGAAGGTTGAGAAGCGTCGGTTGCTCAAAATCTTATGTAATATGTCGCAGGAGCTCGCAGGAAGCCATTTAGCCTAGGCGCCATGAAATTTTGACAATACATTCATTAAATATTTATATATAAACAATGACTAAAACATTATAGTATCATATATCAAAATTGTATAAAATAATTTTACCTAATTCGATGCGGTCTCCACCGGTATACTTGTCAGCCCTGTAAACTCCACGCAGCTGCAGATCCGTCCAGTAAATGTGCTCCCGGAACACGGTGATGGCGAATGGATAAATCGACGCAGGGATCAAGACCTCGCGACTATTGCCATCCAGATCCGACCTCTCGATCTTCTCCTTGATAGCGTCCGTCCAGTAGAGCATTCGCTCCTCGTAATCAATGGCCAAGCCGCTCGGTTGCGCCAGGTCCTTCTCAATAATCGCCTTCTTCAGCGATCCAGCCATGGTGGTCCGGAAGATCTTGCCGGAAGTGCTGAATCTGCCCCAGTCGGTAAAGTAGAGCGATCCGTTGCAGGGATCGACGACGATGGCACGCGGTCTGTCGACCCTGGCGATCATCACGAGACTCGAGCCGTCCGTGTTCATCGCGTAGATGCTGTTGTTGGAGGAGTCGGTCCAGTAGATCTTCTTCTGGGTCCAGTCGTAGGAGATGCCCTCGGGGTTGATGTTTTTGCCGAGGACCGTGATGATCTGGCTGTTGGCCGGATTGCCCGAGTCCAGCCAGGCGATCTTCGCCCAGGGCCGGATCTGCGTGAAGAAGATGCGATTGTCGTCGTAGTCGAAGTCCACGCCGACGACGTTGGTCAGGTTGCCGATCGGCTTGAAGGGCAGCGATGTGTCGCGCGGATCTAGGTTTATCGCTCTGTTGATTCAGACCGTGGTGTTATTATTGTTCGAACGTAATCCACGGGAAATTTTTAATGCAAAGTGTACATTTTTTAAGGAAATCCTTTATTAGCTGGTGAACTATATTTTAATATACAATATTGCGTCTAAGATTCAAAAAGACTTAAAATTATTCTGTGATTGGTCAGAAGCATTAAGCAAAATACGTGAAATTTAATAAATTGAAATAATTATTTCAACCTTCTCGACGTGTTTTAAAAAATGGCTTTGAAAACAGGAGGTTTGACCAATCTCGTATTTTATTTTTTTTTTATTGAATAGCTTTACTGAACTCGCTAACGATTGTTATACAGCATTTCTGGGGTAGTTACATAGAGTATATTTCTAGGGTGAACCTATAATTACAATATTCATACTTGGAGATTACAATTCTTAAGAAAGTCGCATACTTGTTTACATGCTATAATGTTTGGTTTGTCTAATAAACACTCCACACCGGTGGATTTACATTACATTTTCTAAGATTTTTAGCAGTGTTTCTCTTTCGCGTATGTACAGTGAACAGTCCCGTACTACATGATTAATATCCTGAAGTTCATTTCCACAGTCACATTTTGGCTCGTTAATTATACCTATTCGGAAGCGTGACGCGGCTAAGTTATAGTGATCGGTTCTGCATCGGTTAATAGTAACAATTACTTCACGCGGAAGATTGATTTCTGCGAACCAAGGTTTCGCTCGGTCTTGGTAATAATGCTCGAAATACTTTTTACCTTTCACTTCACTTTGATCTTTAATAAATTCTTTTGTGTCTGAAGTGCAGTTGCGTTTGAAAATTTCGCGGAAGTCGGTAAAGGGAATGAGGATATACTTATCTTATCTATTATTTTAAGTGATTTTCCGAGTTCTAAATTGATTGGTAGAGAGGATACTATTGAGTTAAAATCGAGCTTATACATAACGTACTGGAGATCGTTTGTGTGGATTATTTTATTCATATTTACAGACGTTTCAATGCACTTTCGGATAAGTCTTTTCCTTTTTAATTTGAAATAGTATTGTTTTACCATAGAACTAACTTGTGTTTTTATTTTACAAGATTTACACTTACAAAAAAATAGTTACACACACAAAATATTAGTTTTAATTTGCAATCCATAAGAGCACGATCATTCCGAACACATATCTAATAATGTCACAGATAACAATGGATAATTACCTCAACGAAAGAGCTCCTCAAAAAGTGAACTAAGTACCGAAACAAAAAGCAATGACTTCTCTCACCTGATCTCGGTGCGAGTTGCGAACACCAGGTACTCGTCCACGTTCTCGCAGCTCTTCTGATCACTGGACAACTTGCCGACCGCGCAGTCGCAGCGCATCTGCACGGGATTGTCCCGGGGGAAGGCGAAGCAGAGTTGACTGCAGTCGCCGTTGCTGGGTCGGCCGCAGGGGTTGCTGTCGTCGACGGGCTGGGAGCTCTTGTCGTAGATGGCGATGTCCCGGAGCTTCGGGAGATTCGTGCGCATAGCCGTGGGCAGGCTCATGTTGCCCGGGAGTTTGCTGGCGCGGAACACGCTGGCTAGATTGCGGTCCACCCAGTAGACCTCGCCTGTAACAGGGGATATGGTTAATCGTGGTTTGAGTTTTGACAAAATGGGAGTGGATTGAATTACAGTTTGATTTAGGATTCGTTAATTGGGGCAGATTTTTCGGCTGTAGGGGGAAACGGGGATGACCTGTACAAAGGGAATATCTTGAAATCAAAATCTTGTTTAGACTTGATTATCAAGTAGAGTAATTTGGACGACATTTTAAGCAATGAAGTGTATAATTCGATTTTTCAAATTTACTCTAGGATTTTGATAAAACGTGAAGTCAGGACATTAACTCGAACGACGGGATAGTTGTGAAAACTCCCCAGTTTCTTTGTAGAGCTTTTACTTATCAAGATTCTAGCGGTTGGTACATTTTTAAAGAGTGCCAAATTATTTTCAGTATGATTTTTGACAAACAATCTAATATGTGGGACGGTACGAAATTCTTGAAATACTTGCATTTTATGATTTTTAAAATAAAATTGAATCTAGTTACTATCTAATTTGAAAGAAATATACTTTCTAATTAATCTTATTAGGCAATTTCAAAATCGTTTAATAATAGTTTTTGTCGAGCATACGAGTTAGCTTTATATAAATTGAAAAAGGATGTACTATTTGCAACCATAAAATTAATGATCATATGCAGAAATATTAAGTTACAAAAAAATTTTTGAATACAAAAACACGAAAAAAAATGAACATGTCAGATTTAAATCATCTGTATATTGTTTATAGGGCGAGTTTATTGTCAAGTCAGTCAGATAGATATCTTTGGTATCTCAATTTCTACCCTGGTAGAAAGTTGACGAGGTTTTCTTTAGCCATCATTAGCTAATACTTACTCTTTAACACTATTCAAATTATTAAAACTATGGTTATTAGCTCAAAAATAAACAACTTAATATAACACTACGCGCATAAATTAATTTTCTTTTAATTGTGGCATTATATAATCAAAATATCGTTTTAGCTAGAAAACACCGATGAATTCTGGCTAGCTGTTCTTCCAAAAGCTTCACTACAATTCTGCACAAAGCTAATTCTGCTCAAATTGTACAAAACGGAAAAGCAGGAACAAAACGTACTTCCAAAGACGGCGACGCCCATGGGATTGGGCAAATTGCGCCTGATGACCTGTCGATTGGCCCCCGAGTAGGAGACCTTCTGTATGGTGTCGAGCTTGGAGTCGACCCAGTAGACGTCGTGGGTGGCGAAGTCGATGGTGAGGTCACGGGGCGTGCTGATGCCCGAGGTCACGATCGGCGTCCAGTTGCTGCCGTCGAGGAAGGCCTTGCCGATGCGCGGATACTGGCCGTAGTCGATCCAGTAGAGCATCCGCCGAATGGGATTGACCGCGAGCTCGCGCGGAGTGTCGATGGTCGTCTTCACGATGACCTTCCGCTGAGTGCCGTCCAGTCGGCAGACCTGACAATTTTACGGGGTGTTTCGTTAATGATAGGTGTACAGTTTTGTGATTTGGTTCGTTAAGGGGAGAGTAGTGTGCTGAAGGTGATGCTAAAGCCAACTGTCACCAATAAATACGAGAAACCACTTTTCACATTTAATTTTCAATATTTAGCAATTATCTTTATGAAACGTTATTATATTGTCCTAATCAAAAACAACAACTTTCCAGAAAGATATTTTCTCAAAATTAAGAATTGAATGAAATAAGTGGTTCCCTGTATTTTATGGTGACAGGGGGTTTAGCACCACAGCTTGAATTTTGACTGAAATTGTTGGCTCTAGCCTCAAACATTCGGAACATTTCTAGTAATAGTAGTAACGGTTACTGATCGTAAACAGTTAAAAATAAAAATTTAGAGATAAAAATCAAGTATGTTATTAAATTTACGTTTTATTAAATACAAGATTCAGCTTCAACGTTATTAAGTTGATATATCATAAAAAGTTTATTATTTCTTAGAACGTTTCTTTAACATTACCATAAAATAATGATCGGCGATTGATCAAAAATGAACAAATTAAGTATCAAAATCAATTTGATTCCTGTAGGTAAATAAATAAAAGATCCACCTTTCATTAATCAAAAAAAACGAATCGTCACCCAATCAAACCACCAAGAAGCTATATACCAAAGGAGATCCAGGAGGCCAATTTTAAGATTCTCAAAGAGCTAAGGCAATATATTCACCTCGACGTAGTTGTCGTGCGGGAAGACATTGGAGAAGTAGAGATTGCCGGCGATCCAGTCGATGGACAGGCCGCGTATGCCGTTGGAGCCGATGCCGGACTTGATGATGTGCTGGAGCTCGGTGCCGTTGGGCCGGATGCGGAAGATACCGTTCCAGGTGCCGCGGTTGAACTCCACCCAATAGATCCAGTTCTGGGCATAGTGCACGTCCACGTGGAGGATGTGGTGGCCAGGCCCGGCGATCGGCACCATCGCCTCTTTGGCGTCCTGCGGTCGAACGAAACAAGAGGAGTAGTTGGTAAGTGAGAATGAATTTAACATGATCCTTTTACGGCTGTGTCTATTGTGACAAGGATAGATGAATTAGGGGTGCATTGATTACGTTATCGACGTCAAAAATTAATTGTTCACCAAAGACCATTGTCATTAATAATGCGAAATAGTTTTTTCATTTTTTGTTTAACAGGTTTGTTTGTTTTGAAGAATTTGCAAATCTGAATAATACGAGCCTAGAAAATCGCAAATCGAAGGTAACATTCAGAGTTATTTTTCACTATGTTTTTAAGTTAGCGCGTAAAACAGTAATTTAGTACGATTTTAACGGTTTTAACAAAAATTTTACTTTAATTTTCGGTTTCCCAAGCTCATATCATTCGGATTGAAATCACTTTACAGTTCTATTTAAAAAAGAAAGATTAAAGAACAGCTTCGCATAACTATTAATTATAATTTATAAATTAGAAATTAACTTTTGGTGCTAATCGTGTTTTAAACAGTACACCTTTAAAGGTAAATTTATGGTTATAGCTTATTTGAATTCCTTTCAAAGACATCATACCGCACTTATACGTTTAAGATTTATTGCAAAACTATAAAACGTTCGCAAAGAAAATATTTAATAACCTATCAGAACAATATGGTATAAACAAAAATATTGTTAAGCTTTCATGACTATTTTTATTATGAGTATGCTTTCTAATATTCCTGCAATCATGTATCCGTACGCAAGATTTTAATATTTCTATTATAATTTTCTTCAAATCAGGGTCACCTAACGGAACTTTAACATATAAATTAGCTTCTTTATTTATAATCTAAATTGTTTACTATAGATTCTCAATTAGCAACTCATATATCTACAATTTTTAAAATAGTCCACTCCACAGGTACATCCAAATTACATAGCCCTTCTAAAAATGAAAATTCCTCATCACAGGTCGTCATTAATTAATACACGCATCCCCGCTCCAGTCGCACAAGCAAAATGAAACAAACGAAAAACTACCTTGAAACTATATCCACGCGCGACGTCCAGCTGCGTAACCACCAGGAACGTCTTGTAGCTCTCGCAGTTAGTTTCGCCCAGCTTCCTGTACTGCATGCCGCAAGCGCAGACCCTCGTCCCACCGGCCGCTGGCAGGCAAATCTGCTCGCAGCCACCGTTATTCGTCAGGCAGGGATGCGAGTTGTCGGCCAGTCGCTTCTTGTAGATCGTCAGGGTCTTCAGGTCCGCGTCGTTGTGCAGGATCATGACTGGATTGTCGCCGTCGGGCAGGTCGACCCGCTCGATCTTCTCGTACGCTGGGTCCAGGTAGTAGAGCCGCGAGCCGTGCACGGCCAGGGCTTTCGGCACGGCGATGTTGTTGACGTTCGAGAGGATGTTGTGGGCCTCCGCGCCGTCCGTCGTCATGGATTTTATGTAGCCAGGGTGCTGGGTGCTGCGGGGGTGGTAAAGTGAGTTTTAGAAATTTTCGAATTTATGATTGTGGCTTAGAGTATCTTCGTTAATACAAAAAGATTTAAAAATCACTACGAGATTTTTAAAAAATTAATTAAGTATTCAATAAATCTTCCGAATACCATCTCAAGTTCTATGTGGAAATGCTCAAACGACACTTGGTAAGGTACAAAAAGAAAAAATAAAATAAAAAAAGTAAAACAAAATTAAAATCAGCCTATACCACTGTACCTGAAATACAGCATCTTGTTGGGTATGTCGATAGTAATAGCCTCGAGCCACTGCTCGTACTCGACGAGTATCTTCGGGTTTGCACCGTCCATGTTAACGCGACCGATCTTGATCGGCACGCCGAAGCCACCCTCGTCGATCCAGAACACGTGACCCTCCAGCGGATCCACGCACATGGACTTGGGCTTGGCCACGGACGTCTTGTTGCCGTCGTTGGCAAGGACGATGGTCCGGTACTTGGGGTCGCCGTCGATCTTGATCACCTCGATGTTGGACGCGATCTTGTTGCCGATGAACACGTTGCGGCCCAGCCAGTCTATCGCGAAGGTGGACGGCGAGCCCACGATTCCTGAGTCGCCTGTGGATCAAATTGTTATGCGTTTAGTTTTTTCTTAAAACTTTTCTTAAGTCTTAAAATCTGCAAAAATTTGACTGAGAAAACTCTTTATATTAAATTGCTAAGTCGAATTTTATTAGTATTGACATCCCTTTAGGGATATACACTATTTATGAGTATGCAAGTGCATTGATTCCTCTCTTAAACACTTACATCTTACCAGGAAGAATTATATATACTTTTTGTTTAGTTTATAATCGTTGTTTATAATGATCGATACTCATAAAAAAGTTTAAGTTATTTGAGCAGTAAATAGGAAGTTAAATTTTAAAAAATAAAGGCAAAATCGTAGAAAGATTTTCATTTAGCTCTATCAGTTAGAAGAGACAAAGAAAATGTCAAGATTGTACGATAAACACGAATTTAAGTGAAAAGAAAATAACTGATATTAAAAAAATAGATGTAATGTACGTACTAAAAAATCAGTAATAAATCGTAATTTATAGTAAAACTTTTATAACTATAAATTTCACGAATTAAAATTCATCGCATGAAAAGCAAAAAATTACCTTGCGGATTGGGGAATTCAGTGCGATTTCCACCGGTATAAGGCATAGTGTACAGCGTTCCGTTCTCGCTGTCTTCGTCGTTATCCTTGGCCTGAAGCCAGTAAACCATGTGCTCTTTCCTGTCGTAATCGATGAATCTTCCACCCTCGACACCGACGACTGGCGTGATGTATCCGCTCTTGATGTCTCCAGGTGTCAGTGATACGTCGACGATCTGCAAAATGAAGAAAAAGTTTGACCAGTAAAGTTTTTGCTCTAGAAATGGAACATTTGCAGCTCAGATCAGAGTGTCTACCGCCAAGTCCATTTAAGAATATTAATAAATATTAATAAATTTCAAATAATTTAAATATTTAGTTCACCAAGATACTATTACAACCATATTACTACGTATATATATTTAATTAGTTTTAAGCACTACATGAAATTGATAAGATTTAGAACAAATGAAGTTCCATTTTACCGTTGATAGAATACAAGAAATTGTTCAACGTATTTTTTAATAATATTAGAAAAATTTTAAACTACTTGTACTATTCCGTTTTAAAATTTAAAGCTTTAATCTCTTCTTTTTCATTCGTCTGCTGCAATTTTTTAATTATTTTCCTCTCTTTCAACTTTGTTCCTTTTTTGTTTTAGTACTAAATAGTATTTAAAAATAGAACGTTGTTTAAAGACATCACCTTGAATTGGGTTTTAATATAAATTATCTTTCTTCGGTGGTGTCTACGATACGGGTAGAGAATCGAAACCGATGTGCAATTCTGCTTGAATTTTTTACAACAAAGTTATAGATTATTTTCGTTCCTTTGAATGACGTCAGACCGTAGTTACTTGAAAGGTACCGCGTCTACGATCTGACGTCACGAGGATTTTCGAAGCGCTACATCTTCTTTAATTTTGGATATTTTGCAAAAATTCAAACAGTTCACAAAGAAAGTATGCTATAATCTGTGAAAATATGATATAAAAGAAATCATCAATGATCTAAGAAATTCAAGTACCGATAGACACCCTGACATCTGTAAATGAAACAGCCACCAAACAAAACACCAACCTGCGATCCCCTGAGCACCATCAAGAACGGCGTGTCCTCCTCAATACACCTGCCGTCGCTCAGCTGCTTGAAGCCAACCAGGCACTTGCAAGTGTACCCCTCGACCGCACTTGGCGACAGCAAACACAGATGCGTGCAAGCCGCGTGATCGCACGGATTCGGCGATATGGGCTGCAGCACCGGGTGGTGCACGTGAATGGACAGCGGCTGCGAGATCACGTGCGACACCACCGTCTGGTTCACCCCCTTGAACTTGTGCGCCGAGAGGACTCTGTTCAACTGCCTGTCCGTCCAGTACATCGTGTCTTCGAAGAGCGTCAACGAGTGCGGATGCAGCAGGTAGTGCGAGCTGGAGAGGACCTGGAGTCGCTGGGTGCCGTCGTACAGGCAGGTGTCGATGAAGTCGAGCTTGCTGTCGGCGAAGTAGACCCGCTTGGTGGCGATGTCCAGGGCCAGGCCGTTGGGCCAGTAGATCTTCGTGGTGATGATGGCGAGGCGCGAGCTGCCGTCCATGCCGATGCGCTCGACGCGGGGATTCTCGCCCCAGTCGGTCCAGAAGAGCCAGCGCGCGCCCGGACTCGGGTCCAGGCACATGCCACGGGGCTGGGTGATGTTCTCCTTGACCAGGACCATGCGGTTCATGCCGTTCTCCTTGGCCACCTCGATCGTGTTGAGCTTGGAGTCCAGCCAGTAGAGGTTCTTGCCGATCCAGTCGTAGGCCAGGCCTTCGACCAGGTCCAGTCCGCTTGAGATTACGTCCTGAAACGAAGGGGAGGAATTAACGAGTTGGGTCAATAATTTTGTATAAGGTTTTATCTTGTGTATTGCTATGCATTTTTCTTTTTTTATTACTTTATATGAACTTTTCTAACACCTATTCTCATCCGGAAATGGACTACCAGTGAATCGGAACTGACTACATCAAACCGGAAGTGATCCAAAATATACCGAAACTGGCTGTACTGTGTCTTTTTCAATCATTTTTTTAATATTAATTCTCACGCGGATTTTTCCTTTTAAACCGGTAATGAACTACGAGTAACAAGAAGATGGCGAATATAATTAAAAATAATCGGAAGTGATCAGAAGTAAATCAGATTAATATTTTAAATTTTATTTTCATAAAAGTTGTGTTCATAAAAATAGTAATCAGTTCTGCTTAACTTACAGTCACTTTTGATTAAATTGCGATACATTTTTATATAAGACGGTAAAAACATGTAAGAGGTAATGAAAAAGAATAATAAAAAAAGAGACGGCAATTAATTTAATAGAAAATGCATTGGATCACATCTGATTTGTAAAAATTGTAAAGCAATAGAGACTGTGAATCAGAACGACAACAACATACGAATTTAAGATTAAGATACCAATTGTTTTTATCATTAAAACTTACTGAAATAATAAAGTAATTAATAAAAGAGATTACAATTCCGAAATTTTACCGATAACTGCTCTTTCAGAATATCAGGTTAAATTTCCAATTCTATTCAGTGGAACTTAGTATTGTCACTCAAAATTCATAAAAGAAGAAATGTTAAAATTCGAAACAAGTCAGTTTAGCTGACATTTATCTATAATATTAATTGAAGTAAATAGTTAATTTTGAACGGCCGAAGTTAATGCCAGTGCAGATAAATAAAAAATCTGACCTCCGATTCTGAATACACAACAAAAACACACTTCAGCAAGTAAAAAGGCCTACCTGCGGATAGCTGCCCTTGTCCAACCTCGATATCTTCTTCAGCTTCATGTCCGACCAGAATATCGTGCCGGTGTGCATGTTGCTAGCGGTGGCGACGACGTTCTCCACGCTGATCGGCACCCTCTCCAGCGCCTGCTCCTCGAGATCGGCTACGAGGATCGTGTGCCTGTTGCTGATGATGAGGAAGGCCTGGCTGTGATTGAAGGCCTTGCAGGTGTGCTTGTCGGCGTCGAGGGTGTAGCCCGTCGTGCACTGGCAGTAGAAGCTGCGCTTCGTGTTGACGCAGACCTGGGAGCAGCGGCCCGGCGGCTCGCACTCGTTCACGTCGTGGCAGGTGAAGCCGTCGTCGCCTGAAAGATCGAATTCTGGATGATGTCGCGGCTTTGATGGGGTGCGAGGTGCTTTTGTCGATAGAGTTTTGGATTTTCTTTATGTTGATATTACAGCAGGATGACATTGTGAAAGGTAATTCTAATAGGTTATAGGTAAGTCGTATAAATCTTAATTTAATCTCTCCTAGATTCGTAAATTAAGTAGTGCCACAGAAAAGTAATTTTATAAGAAATCGTATCTTGGAAAATTAATCTAAAAAGTAGGGTCTGATTTTATGAACAATTTTCATTTATTAATTGGTTCAGTCCGGATAAGCCTAATTTTGTTATCTTTTACAAAATTAAGTGAAATTTCAAACATTCATTAAAATTAGACGTATCTTCCTCTTTTCTAGATGCTAAAGAATAAAGATTTCCATTGTAGAATAGATTTGTCAAGTTCAACTATTCAGTGATAAATAATTTATAACTATTAGCAACAATTCATGGTACATATTTGAGCCATATCAGAAGGGAAAGTGTTAATTAAAAAAAGATTCTTCAATATTGCCGAGATTGTCCAGAAAGTTCCGACAATTGCAGTTTCTTTTCTGAGAAAGATTAAATAATATTTTTTAATTTTTCAGATACTTTTTAAAACTGGTCGTATAAAATTAATACGACTGTTTGCAGTTCATTGAAACACAATTCAAAAAGATATTTTGAATGCCTTAAGTGCAGGGAAAGTTGAGTAAACGGTGATCGAAATTTACAGAAATAAGTAGAAAAGTGTGGTTAAACAGTGTTAAATAGAGAAATTCCACAGATATTATGTATCTATTTTTTAATACAATTTTTCCTGCACTCGTGGGGTCAATTTCTTCCTCTATGAAAATACATTATGCTTTAAGGGGTAACACCACTCTAGCGGCCGGAAAAAATGCTTAATTTGTACGATTTTTTACAAGAGTAGGAAAGAAGGGATCAAATTTCTTTTTTGAAGGTTTACTATACATATATTAAGGTACAAAAATATATTTTTTTTACATTTAAATACAGCAAATCTCGTGTGAACCCTTTTTCAAACTGGGAGAACAGATTACTCTATTGCATGGATTGGAATGAAATTTACTGCAGCTTCACATATAGATTCTCTAAAGAAGTACGTAGCCGTTTTTCGATTGAATGTAAATTTTTTTTATAAACAATTTACATCGTTTTTTTTTCGAGAAAAATCGACTTTTTTTCAAAAGTGCGCCATTTCTACAAAAATTGAAATAAAAAAAACCCTACGTACTTCCAAAGTTAACGTTATATAGATTAAGAATTTCTTTGGTTTTTTGTTCTAGGTCTCATACTTTCCGAGAAAAGTGTTCTCCCGTTTGGAGGTTTGAGAAAAAGGCTTCTCACGAGATTCGCTGTACAGCCGCCATTTTGTATTTGAATGTAAAAAAAATATAATTTTGTACCTCAATATATGTATAGTAAACCCTCAAAAAAGAAATTTGATCCCTTCTTTCCTACTCTTGTAAAAAATCGTACAAATTAGGCATTTTTTCGGTCCGCTAGAGTGGTGTTACCCCTTAACACAATAAAAGAAATGACGATGCAACAATGTATTTGAAGAATTCTTCAATGACACCCGAGTGCCTTCCAGAATAATCAGACGGCCTGCGTTTCCATTCTAACCTCCAACATTACGTCCCAAAAGAAGTCCCACAAATCCATCCCCGAGTAGCCCTCGCAACTTGCAACAATCCAACAACCCCCCTTCTTACCCAATTCCTCTCCAGGCGGACACGTGCAAAGCGCCCCTAGCGGCGTCTGCGTGCAGTTATTCGTGCAAAGCCCGTAATGATGGCTCTGCGAGCACTCGTTCAGATCGCAGCCGGGCCCCTCGTCCCCTCCGTGCGGACAGTCCAGCTTCCCGTCGCAGACGCTCGTCAGGTTGACGCACTGATTGGTGACGTTGGGACAGCGCCACTGCTGGGAGTCGCACTTGAAGGGGGGCGGGGCACAGGCGTGGGCCCGCGCGTCCTCGTCCGAGCCGTCCCCGCAGTCGTCCTTCCCGTCGCATATGTACGCCTTGAAGATGCAGTGGGAGTTGCGACACTTGAAGTAGCCGGGCTGGCAGTCGACCTTGCCGCAGGTCGCGGGCTCGTCGCTCTTGTCGTGGCAGTCGGGGGTGCCGTCGCAGTACCAGCTCTTCGGGATGCAGATGCCCGAGCTCGCGCACTGGAACTGCTTGTCGGCGTTGCACTGGTCGGGCGCGAGGGACGGACAGCCGACCTAAGGGTTAGAGAGGTGATGGGGGATTATTGGTGAGGACTCTTGAGGAATCCTTGAGTGGTGGTAAGATAGTTTGGCTTTGGGTTGAGATGAATTTTATTTCGGAAGATCGCGATGAAATTGAGGTGATGCTGAAGACACTTGGCACCGACAAATACGAGGATCCACTGTTCTCATTTCATTTTCAATTTTGAGTAAATATCGCTGTGAAAAGTTGGTGTTCTAACCAAAAAGAACAACTTTTCATAGAGATATTTTCTTAAAATTGAAAAATCAATCAAAAAAGTGGTTTTCCGGATTTACCAGTAACACGGGATTTAACATCACCTTAATGACTGTTTGAAGAGATTTTGCTAAAGTCGGATTCAGATAGATTCACTCGATGTATTTGAGTAATTTTTGCTCACGATTTTTTTTTTTCGTAAATTTTCTTGTTTGTTGGTAAAATTAAATGTATCCATCTTTTTATACGTTTTATGTTAATCTGCCTGATCGTTAACTATAGCTTATATCTGCAGTCGATTTGTTTAACAACAAAGGAACGAACGTAACAACTTTCTACTCCATTATTATGATAAAAAGTTTCCGAGTTAAAATATTTATCAAGTATTTACTCGTGTATCCAATTCTCCGATGTAGGAGGTACTTTCACCCACTCGTTGATATCTCCATTATTTCACGTTATTTAGACTTATTTTCACCTTACTTTACGTTATATTTGCGGTCTTTTACGTAAGTTTTCTTTAACTTCATGCTGCTTCACGTGAATTATATGTTTTTTTTTATTTTACGTTATTGTACGAAACTTTTTAATTATTTTACGTTATTTTATACGTGGTTTTCTTCTTACTTTAGGTTGGTTTATGCGGTTTTCCTATCATTTAACATTATTTAACATTGGTTTACGTTACTTTACGTAAATGTTCCAGTTTTGTATGTTACACTTAGAAAACGACCCTTTTATCCCAAGATCTCTCAAAATAGATACCTAGAGGAATTTAATTGGTAGAAAACAGAATTCTCTCGTGGGATAAGGTCTTTTAGTAGTAAAAAGAAATTAATTTTAGATTAAACTCAATTCTTTGTCTACACAAGGATGTTGTTCTCCACAAATGGAATTTTTCCAAGTATCTATTTTGGGAGGACATTTTCGTGAGAAAAAGTCAAGTATCAACACCTCTTACCTTTGACAATGCATAATATCTCAAAAGCAAAGAAGTGCCGATAGATAGTTAAGCAGGTAACATTTTATTTCTATTAAGAAGCTTAAAACGCTATACATTGTTTACAATCACTTTACAATTCAGGATTATTTCAAATATAAAATAACTATTGTCTATTTTATATAGTAAAATTGCACAATATTTATTTACAATAATAAATAAGTCATCTATATTCTATAAAAAGATAATACTTTTATAATACAAAAAAATGTTATAATAAAAAAATTTCGTTAATAATTTACTATATCTTCAGATTCTCAACCGTTCTTTCAATTACGTAAGAAACATGGAATGTTCCTTATTACATTCGCTCTTGTAATGTATGCAATAAAATTGTTATAATTAAAGAATTTTCAGCCCATTTACTCAAACAAATAAGTAAAATTAATAACACAAGGATAAAAATCGATAGACCCCTAAAGAAGAACTCACCTCGTCGGAGCCGTCGTTACAATCCGATATACCGTCGCACTTGTACGACTCGAGGACGCACATCTTCTGATCGGCGCAGGTGAACTGGGTGCTGAGACACGTGACCGGCGGACAGTCCATCTCGTCCTGCTGGTCGAAGCAGTCGTTGTCGCCGTCGCAGACCCAGGACTGGGGTATGCAGTGGCCCGAGCGCGGACAGGTGAACTGGAAGTAGGAGCAGGTCTTGGCGGCGCAGAACTCGCCCTCGTCCGAGCTGTCGCCGCAGTCGTTCTCCGAGTCGCACTTCCAATTGGCGGGGATGCACCTGCAAGAGGGACGTCGTGTGTTGTTTTTATGGTGATTGATCTCACGTTTAATATGGTTTTGAAGGTGTTTTCCGAGAAACTGCGTTTGTTTTCAAAAACTTGTGAAACTTGTGATAAAAAGGTAGTGTTTTTACAAAATCGTACTTTTTTAAAAACAGATATGTGAATTTAATGACTTTAAGTTGTACTACATAAAAAATATATGAAAAATGTATTTATCTAAACATGTCAAAATATGCATTCAACATCTAATGTATGTTAAGTTGGGCGACGTGAAAATACCGAGTATTCATAAACAGCAGAACTAACATCAACACAGATCATAACTACACTTTTCTCCCGATGTCCGGGCTAAAAGACTAATGATGTCTAGAGTGTAATATATAAAGTCTTTAAACTCCATCATTCTCTTCTAATTCAGGTCTAAGCCCCTTCCATGTGCAGAAGGAGCGCAAGTTTTAAACCATGTTGTAAAGAAGATTGTAAAGAAGGAGCTCAAGAATTTCTTAAAATGAAATGATGAGAAGGTACACTTAAAGTTAATTTCTTCGTTAACCCTTAAATAAGCCACATTAAAAAAATCACGTAGGTGGCACACTGGGGTCAAATTAACCCTAAGCCCCAAATATCTACAAAACTATGTATTATTTTGAAGATACGCTACTCTCTAAATTTGAACCAGTGAAAATTCACTAATTCATAGTGAATAATCACTTATTGAAACAGTGAAAAGGATGTCACTGCAAAATAGTGAATATTCACTAGTTGAAAAAGTGAAAAAGATTCACTATAAAAATTAGTGAAATTTCACTGTCGAAATAGTGAAATTTCATTGTTCAAAATATTGAACAATTAAAACATTTAAATATATTACACATATTTACTAACTATTTACGGGTATTAAATATTAATTAATTTAGTATAGTATTATTATATCATTTATTATTAAACTTAGTAAGAAATTAAAAATGTAATGAAAATCTAAAGCCTAACGGGATACCTACATAAGAAAATTCTGAATCGTATATGTAAGCTGCTTTCGATTATCTCTTACAAATTTCTCTCAGCCTGATAAGAAATGAATAATTGAATATAGTTGTTATTGTAACTTAAACAATTTTAAATGTTAAATGTCTAAAACGACTGAACAAGATAATTACACAAATATCGGCAAAGCAGGTCTGGCTCATATTGCCATTCTTCACTGGTTAAATAGTGAACGTAAATATTCACTAATTAAATAGTGAATGTTCACTAGTAAACCAGAGAATTTAACTTTTTTCACTAATTTATCTAGTGAGTTTCAGTATTAACTACTAAATAGTGAATATGTACTATGTTGTCAGTGAAATATGTACTCACTAACAAAATTAGTGAAATTTTCACTATTACAAATTTAGAGAGTAGATCTTTCTTGAAGTTGAAGTATTAAATAATCACGTACAAACTCGTGTAAAAATTTAGTCTGGCAATAGTCTGGCTCAATAAGTCTGGCGAAAATCTTGCAGAAGTCCTGCAGAAGTATGGCTTTGGCCACTATGCCAGACTTTAGACAAAATGTGCAAAACAAAAGCATCGCGTCATGTCAAATTGCCAGTAACCTAAATTTTTGTCTCTTTTTTTACAAATATTCATATTTTAAACAAGATTGCAATATGTAAAAAAACTTTTCTCCTATTTTATCGAAAAGTATTTATTTTCACTATTCTAATCGATACTAATAATTAATGTACTACTCTAATTATTTACTTGTGAATAATGAGTTATCTTGACAGAATTCCAAAAAAAGTCTGGCATAGTGGCCTAAGCCAGACTTCTCCCAGACTTTTGCAAGACTTTCGCCAGACTTGTTAAACCAGATTAATCCCAGCCCAGTGGCAGACTAATTCTTTTTACACGGGAAGGATTAAATGTTTCCGATAAAGTCCGAAAAACCCACCTATTATTGTCGCAAGTGAACTGGCTGGCCGTGCAGGTGACATTCGGACAGCCCGTCTCGTCGCTGTAATCCCCGCAGTCGTTCTCGGCGTCGCAGCGGAAGCTCAGGGGTATGCACCTGCCGGCCTTGCACTGGAACTCGTTGCTGCTGCAGGTGGGCTTGGTGCAGTTCTGCATCTCGTCGCTGTTGTCGAGGCAGTCGTCGTCGCCGTCGCAGACCCAGGACTGGGGCACGCAGCGCTGATTCGAGCAGGTGAAGTCCCAGGCGTTGGGACAGGCGAGCACGGGTGGCTCGGCCTCGCGGTCCTCCACGCACGTTTTACCTGTGGAAGGGTGATCATGGGTCATTGGAGTTGGTTGGCATTTGCGGGCTATGTTGGTGCATTATGTATAATATGATAGCGTAAAATATTTACGATACTAATAATATTGTAAAAAATTATATCCAAACTATCTGTACCTTTTTAGTATTACAACTAAAAACTGTAGTGCTGAATTAAAAATATTGTAAATTCTGATTAAATAACTTGATAATAGTGATAGTTTAAGATTAGACGCAGATGAATTCTGCATGTCCCTATTCCTAAGTAACAAATCATACAAAACAAAGATACAAATCATATGAATGAAGTCTATAAAATCAACGGTGATCAGAAATAGGTACACATCGAAATCGGTGCATTTTGCATACGCTTTTTAATTGACTATTATTAATATTTAAGTCTTTAAAATGGTGTTTACGCATTTACATTGTCTTGTTCGATTCATAATTAAGATAATAATCATATCTGATTTATAAATTAATGTTAGAATAACTTTTTAAACCTTTTATTTGATACAAAATGCTTATATGAGCAGAAATCGGAACATTCACCTTATATCTAAAAATTAAAATCCTTTCACAATCCATATTTAAAAAAAAGAAAAAAAAATGCCCCACAGAATTCGGTTGTTGCATGATTATTTTGTATTTCATATTCAAATAGTTTATGCTAAAATAATTAGGTCGTATTTTTTAGTTTTTCAATTTAACGAAAATTGAAGTAGTTACAGCCATTTGAAATTTGCGTGACGTCAGGATTGTATACTTTCATGACGTCACCTAGTATTAGAGTACATCTATATATATCGAAAATTATGAAAGTTTAAACGTCTGTAACTTTCAAAATTTTCATTATTATGGCAAAAGAAAAAATACGACCTAATTATTTTTCGCCATTCTACTTATTTCATGCGAAAAGTCAACTTTCTATTTTTATGCAACATCCTAATTCACCGCAATCCTCACCATCTTCCTGCAGCTTCTCTCCGTACGGACAGCCGCAGAGCCTCGTCAGCTTGAGCGGATTGAACCGACTCGTCTGGTTCTTGGGCACGGCGAAGCAGAGCTTCTCGCAGCCCCCGTTGTTGAGGGCGCAGGGATGCTCGTTGTTCGGGCGCTGCACGTCGCGACTGAAGACCTTGACGCCGTAGAGGCGATTCGTCGCGGGCTCGCGCACGAGGATGGCCTCCTGCTCGCCCGTCTCCTTGTGCATCCGTATTATGGCGTCGAGCCGCCAGTCCGTGATGTACATCCACTGCTCGTGTATGGCGATGGAGAAGGGATGCCGGATCAGGCGCGAGTTGACGTTGCGCACGTCCGTCCCGTCGAGGTTCGAGTGCTGCACGTGGTCGAGGAGCGCGTCGCACCTGTAAGGAAGGACCAATTGGGTTATGGATTTTTCTTCCTACTTTGGAGGCGAACTAGATTTTTAATGAAAGTTACTGTGTTCGTTGTGATAAAAGTTATTATGGCTGTTCGTAGAAAAAAATTTCGGAATGAATATTATATTTTACTATGAATATGGTATTTCTTTTTAGAAGTTCTTTATTTATTTAATCCAGCCTTTGGCCCAGAAATAGTCAAACAATCTTGGTTTACAAAGTAATTTAAAAATATACCAATTTTTGACCATCGACTTCATCTTCGAGACCATTTAAAGGTAAAATTCGATTTCTGATTTTTTATATCAACAATTGTAGGGTGAGGAAATTTTACATTAAAGTATGTGGTCATAACCCTGGGTAAAATTGACCCCAGGTATCATGACCAAACAGTCTAACGCAAAATATCATCTTCTTTTGATTTCTATTATTGAGCAATATATGATCATAATTACCTACGACCAACTTGATCTTTATTCGACCTTTGGGATCAAAATGATCTTGCTTCGCCCGTTTGGATCAATTTGACCTAGGGTTCTTAACACATATTCTAATATAAAATGTGTACTTCTGTTTGAAAAATTAGATTTGACCGTCAAATATCCTTAACTCATTGATCCCATTATTGACCCCATCCTCAAAGACATTTTAAGGTCAAATCTGATTATTCAAATAGAAACACCAATTTTTGACCCCGGTAATCTCAAAAGGAGAACATTTTACATTACGATATACGTTTGTCAAGGATTATAATAAAGGGCATCATTAGAGTGTCCACCCGAGATCTTATAAATTTTGCGTAAATCATTTTTATAAACACGCAATTTGTGTAAAATGACACAACGCTCTGGGACTTTCAGTACGCCGTGCATAACTTCTTCCTATAGTACGTATATACGCAAAAGTTCACGTACCAGTAGAGTCGATCCTTGGTGAAATCGATGGCCAGTCCATTGGGCCAACCGAGCGTGAGATTCTTGAACACGACGAGATTCGAGCCGTCGGCGAGGGCTCGGCTGATGTTGGCCGGCCTGTCCCACTCGGAGAAGAAGATGTAGCCCTGATTCGGGTGTATGACGATGGCGCGCGGCCTCTTGAGATTCTTGAGGAGGGTGCGCCGATACGTGACGTTGCGCGTGCTGAGGACGTTGAGGGTGCCCTTGCGCGAGTCTATGTAGTAGAGATTCTTGGCGGCCCAGTCCACGGCCAGGCCCTCCACGCCCTCGTTCTGACTAGCCAGCACGATCTCGCGGCCCGTGCCGTTCTGGTGCACCTGACAATTCCAAGAGAGAATGATAGGAATGTCGTTAGAAATTTCTAGTATAATATGATTATAAGATTATTATTCATTTTTGGATGAAGATGAATCAAACGATCGCCACGAACAATTATCTGATCATAGTGGGTTTTCTTAAGTTAGTATGTTTTTTGTTATACATTTCTTATTCTTGGCTTTTTTAAAAAAATATTTTTTCTTTTAATTAATGAAACAAAGGATACTTATATCATTCGCTATTTGTATAAAATTGAAAATTAAAGAAAACAACCATTTTAGAATTGCGAAAAATTCAATAAAGTTGGATATAAGTTTTCGTCATTAAAAATATATGGAAGTAGTAACAGCCGAGTGTGATAAGACACTTTCTTTGAGCGTTTTTTATCTCGCTTTTTCAACCATTTTTTTTTACTTAAACTTTTCTTCGCTTCAATTGTTTTATAATTTGCCCACTATAAGTCTCTGCGAGAATACGATAAAATAATTTTATATGTTTGTGATTACAATTGGCAGTCCTAATAAAGTGGAGTGATTAAAGAAAAACACTCTCACAACATCTACATGATTTTTAATAAAGCAAAAACTTTTCGTGTCTTTTTGAATCGGATATTAATGGTAACTAACCCGATAAATGACGTCCTGAAGGACGTCGCTGTAGTATATGTACTGCTCGTGCGCGTCGTAGTCCAGGCCGACGAACCTCGCCCGCCTCGAGACGACCGGCAGAATGGCGTCGCTGAAACCCTCAGTGACTGGGTCCAACACCCTGCCCTTGATGAACCTCTGCTGCGAGTACATCAGGAACTCCTGGACTACCACGCAGTTGCGCAGGTCCGACGAGAGCCTCCAACCTGTTTATGTTTACATTAAAGTTATGTGTTATTATTTTATTATGATTGTATGCATTCATTGTAGAACATGAAAATTAAAGTGGACCTGCATTGATTTTGCAAAATAATTCAAAATAGCCGATATTTTTAGCATTTCGTTTAAAGTTCTCTAATTTCTACATATTTTGATCACTTATCGGGTATGTGAAGTATTGTGTATGCTACAAGTGCCTAAACTACTGGGTGATGAATAATTATTTCAAAGTCCACATTTTGACTAAAAAAGTATCTTGCATAGAAAAAATTATCATTCATGAAACTGGATTTAATAGCTGATTGTTTTGTATATAAGAAATGTATGTGAGATTTTAATAAATCCTTTTAATGCTGTATGCAATTCAGTATATCTTTAATAAGGATATAATTATATCTTTAATAATACGATTTTAATTTAAGAAATATTTAACATGTTTTATTATGAAGTTAATGTAAGTTAATTCATCAATTTGTTTACGCTTCATCAACATTTCAAATCACATCGAGATTTACGAACACATTATCCATCAGAGAGAACTTCATTACAAACCATTGTACCCTCCAAAGTACTTTACACATCCATCAACTACTCAAAATCACTAAAAATCCATACACCTTGTCCAATTCTACAAAATCACTGCAGACATCCACAATCTCCAATATCCCTATTCGCTATGAGCGTGTGATATAGTATCTATCTTATTTTCAAGAATAGCGCCATCTTACGGCCGAGTGACGAAATCGGGGTAGTACAAAATACACGGGCTCTTATAAACATTCAATGAAAGTAATATTTTTTTAATTACTAATGAATCAGAGAATATCCTTATAATTTCCTTTAATAATACACAAATATGTCAAATCAAGAAAACAAAATTGAGATCACACAGATTGTCAGAAACTTCCAAGAAATCAATCCATTGAACGACCATAACTAGAGCTTGAGTATTTTGTACTAGCCTGGCGCTATTTTTGTGTACAATCTCCAGGAGATTCCTTACCTATGTCGCAGGCGCATCTGTAGCCGAGTCCCGTCTCCTTGCCACCGGCCGCCGTGACGATGCACATGTGCTGGCAGCCGCCGTTGTTGCTGCCGCATGGATTCTGCGTGGGCTTGGGCTGGGCCAGCGAGTGCAGGGCCTTGATCGCCTTCGCGTCCCTCAGCTTCGTCACGCTCTTCACCGAGTTCTCGCTCTTCGTCTTCTCCACGCTCAGCACCGCCTGCTTCGAGCTGTCCGTCCAGTAAACCTTGTTCTCGAACAGAGCCAGGCGCATCGGCGACGGTACCTTTGTAGGAGGCGACAATATGGATTATTAGAATTTTTGGGTACCTAATTGGCCGGGCGAATTTCAATAAGGGATTTGCTGATTTTGTACGATGATTTTTAAATGGTTTTGGCATTATTTTAGGTACTTGTTTTTTATTTTGCTTTTAAAGCCCGATGAACCTACACAGAGAGAAATTTCTAATAAAAATTATAACGAAATACAGGGTAAAAATTACCGTAAATAACTATAAAGCTGGGACACTCCTACTTTCTGGCACTTTTTACTGATATTTTACTATAAAAATTACCTCATTGACTACAAATTTTACTGCAGAGACTATAAATTTTACCGCACTGAATGGTAAAATTTGCCTGATTTGAGAAAAAGAAGACAGCTGATAAAGAAAACAACTGAGCGTGTACACATTTTAGGTTAACTCAAACATAAATGTGTATAATGTACTTATTTAAGTATTAATGATACTGCTACAACAATTGGAAGAAAATCCAGATTTTTAAAAAATATTTCATACAAATTTTACCACAAATTTTGGTTTTCTCTAAGATTTATACAGGGAACTCTTACTCTACGGCAGACAAATTTTACCCTTCAGGACGGTAAAATTTATCGTAAATATCAATAAAAACTGCCGGAAAGTTAGAGTGTCCCAGCTTTATAGTCATTCACGGTAATTTTTACTACGAATTTCGTCATAATTTTTATTAGAAAATTCTCTCCGTGTACAGAACCCGAACATTGTTTTCGTTTTTTCATAAACTTGAAATTATGTGAAATTAATGTGTCCGTCAGGTCAAAGTGGACGTTAAAACAGTTTTATCCATTTCAAATCCCAAGATCTAAATAACACTCCTGAATTTTTTTCAGAATTTTTTGACGATTGTTTGGATTTTAAATCTATTGTTTTTATTGTCCGTAAATCTACGTTTTTTATCTTCTATTGTCAGTAGATAAGTAAAAAATAGTTTTCAACTAGTGATCAGTCATGTTATTTTAATAAGTTAATGTATAACTTTATGGTAGGGGACACTTATAAAGCGCTAACTACATACCCGTTTCATTCTAATAGGCATCGACTTTGAGATAGCAGTTAAATAACTGTTTTAGTGATTTGTTTAGCATATACATTGAAAATTGTCGACTTAACCGTTAGTAGGTCAGCAAATAAAGGACTCAAAAGACATTTTAAAAATGAAAATAAAAGTGGTATAAAAAGAAGTAATGAAAACAAGTTTTAGATTAAAACTTGTTAGAATAAAAAATATTCATTTGGCGCAAAGTTATATGCATTTTAAAAATAGCTTGATTACTTGAAAATCTTGATTTTTTTAATCAAATGCTTCTTAATTTTTAAAAGTTCACAATATTGAATCAAATAATTAATTCTTCTCTTGATTAAAGAAAGCAAATTAATATTATTTTAATTGTCTACAGCTTATTTTTTACACAATAGTATTATCATTTTCTAAACGCTCTATATTTATTTATTTTTTTATCTACAGATGATTTTAATCATTAATGATGATGAAACGATAATTTTCAATGAATATCCTAAACAGAAAAGTCACGTAGCTGCTATCGCGAAATAAAGGCCTATAGAACTGCAATGCGTGTGCAGAAGTGTTTCACTTTCTTTTTTCTTCCTCAATGGATATCAGCAAAAGTGATTTACTGCACTTTGAGTATCAAAAAATATCTTTTAGTTTCAATAAAATCAGATATCCAGAAGTATGACATTATCATAGTTAGTATTCAATTACTATTTAGTCTTTTGAGTTTGATAAAGAGATGAGGAATGTCTCCAATTATTTTACTATTTCTTTCTTATGTAAGTTCTTACACTGAAAAAAAAATTTGTTAAATCTAAGTAAATGTTTCCTTGAATCGTACTAAGAAAAGATTTATTTGATAATAGTAAATATTTAATTATGTTTAGACTGGTATTCATCAATTCAATAAATATTTACTAAATTTAAGAAATATTTACTTTATTTAAGTAAATCTTTTCTTAATACGATTTAAGGAAACGTTTACTTAGATTTAACAAATTTTTTTTCAGTGTAGGTTTTCGTATACACGTAATATATTTTGATATCTAAAGGACTAATAATGCATAGTTAAAGTTAACCCTTTGTGGCTTAGTGGCTATTATAATAGCCACTTCTTTCGTCTAAGATTTTTATGTATAAAAATTTTATTTATAAGTGTATATAAATGATTCTACATTCTTCTATTAGCTAAGAAGTTTCTCTATAATACTGATTAACAAAAAGTGATATTTTATTTATCGTTAAATAGTTATAAATAAACAAGAAACGAAAAAAGCTGTTTTTTTAAAGAAAACTATGGGCCACAAAGGGTTAAATACACCCCCAGCCACCCTCTAGCCCTTACTCCCTCCCACTCACCTGATTGCCCCTGAGAACCATGACGCGATTGCGCCCCATGTAGTCCGCCGTTTCTATGTAATCCAGCAGCAGGTCGCACCAGTAGACCCTCTTGGCGATGAGGTCGGCCGCGACTCCGGACACCTTGTACGCCGCCTCCGACACGATGGGAAAGACATTGGTCCCGTCCATGTTGGCGCGCAGGAGCTGCTTGCTGTCGGCGATGAACATGAGGCCGACCAGGGGATCGAGGGCTATGTCCGCGGGACTGCTGAGATTCGTGCCGAGGGCTATGCCGTGGTACAGGCCGTTCAGCTCGAAGACGTCGATCTTCTGGACGACCGAGTCGACGACGTAGAGCTTGTCGCCGACGAAGTCGACGGCCAGGGCGACCGGCGACCAGCTGCCCGGCTGGGAGATGTCCGGGTCCATGTGCTCGGACGAGCCCTGGAAAAAGAGGGTCGCGACTTTGAGGATTTGACCGTTTACCTCGGACGTGGGAGTTGATGGGCCCGTGTGTGTGTGTGTGTTTGCGAGGAGGTCGTGATGAGATGAGCGAGATGTTTTCACTTGGATATTTAGTTGGCTTTTAGCGCGAGGACCGCGACGGTCGAATCGAGTGATTCGATTGTACGTCAAGATACCGTGATTAAAACTTTGAGAATATACTAGAATACGTCAATTTATAGTACAAGTTTTTCATTAAGATCAGTTGAATGTTAAAATATATGACTACTGTTAAGAATCTCCAGCAGAAATCGGCTTGGAAATATTCATTCAAACTCCAGCTAGAATTTATCTGAAATTGGACGTAATCCAGGTGAATTTTCAAGTAAACTTCTAGTCAGCCCGAACTTCATTTCCAACCGGATTGAACTCAATTTTGAAGTCGATTTCAAGCTAAATTTTCTAAAACGTCACTTTTTTACTCAAACTGGAAACCGATATTGATTCTGCTACCAGGATGGTAACAATCGGAAGGAAACCATTTTACGTGAAAAAAGCGATCTTTTACGAAATTTGGCTGGGAAATAAATTCAAATTTCTAGCTGGAAAGTTAAGAAATTGTAGTGAATCTCGATTATATCTTAGAAATCTTCTCAAATTTTTAATGTTTTTATAACAACATGATACATTTTGTACGGTCATAATTTGAATGGACTGTAACCTTCACTAAGCATTTGCATGTATAGCTTCTACAATTTTCTTACGATTGCTTTAACCCTCTAATGCCCAGCGCTGCTTACAAACAACGTAAATTTTTCTCATTTTTCTTAAATTTTCATACGATAAATTTACAATTCTGTAAAAAGACGTTAGTTAGTTTAGACCGAATAGAAGTCGAAGAATCTCAAAAAATTGTAACAAAAATTGATTGAAAAAAAAAAACATTTAAAAATGACTGAAACATATTTCTAAAAACATTTTAGCAGTTTTACGTTATGTTTCGGCATTACAGGGTTAAGAAATCTGATATATTATACAAAATAACTACATTTGTTACGTAAAGCAAAAAAGTCATATAAAAAATATATCCCTTGCAAATTCCTACTCATCTGCACATCGGTACAGTCCAAATCAAAAGTCCACCTCGCGCTCCTATTAAAACGTCATTTCAAGCCTTTTCACATTGAATGATGATTCATAAAAACTCGACGTCGCGATGAGGCGCATCGTTATGACAATCCAAACCGTGAGCGGTGACTTTTGAAGGAAAAAAAAATTAACTTTTACAAGCAAAACTCCAAACTACCTCGAGCAGTGCCACCTCAAAGGAGACCACCAAAGAACCCATTCGATCCCTCACCTTGAGCGGCTGCGAGTGTATCTTCCTCGTTTTCACATCGCTCCAGAACAGTAGATTCCGCTCGTAGTGGTAGTCCAGGCCACTCGCGCCGGTAGTGTTGGCGACGAGCTGGCGCTCTTCGGTGCCGCGTCCTGGCAAGACGCGCCAGATCGCTCGCTCCTGGGCGACGAGCAGCTCGAGGGGCTCCGAGTCCACGGTCATGCAGCGGTTGTTGTTGAAGCGCGCGTAGCCCGGGGCGCAGCTGCACGTGTACGAGCCGTCGGTGTTGGCGCAGAGCTGCTCGCAGAAGCCCCACTCCAGGCACTCGTTGCGATCTGCGGGGGTGGACGGGGGGCATGGGAGTATCAAGTGGTGACGATTTGTTTTAGAGATAGATAGATAGATGCACTGAGAGAAAAAGTGTAGTAAAAATTGCTGTTTGGTTTGGAACGCGAGGATATACCCGTCTGTATCGTAAAAATTGCTATGTTATTATAGCAAAAGTTAGTATTTGTATTGTACATTTTAGTATTTTATATAGTAAAATTTACGATCTCTTAAAATTTGACATATAAAATAGGAAAATTTGCTATATAATTTAGTAATTTTTACGATACACACGAGTATGTCCTCGCATTACAAAACAATAGTATATTACGCAACTAGGGGCGAAAATGGATATTTCCAAGCGAAGATGATGATTGAGCACGAGTGCTCAAAATTATCATCCGAGTCGTTGTGTATAAAGAAGGCCATTCTTTGTCGTCTACAAAGTGGATTGAGAATAGAGTTTTTCGAGTCGTCTACTTAAGTCTATGACATATTATATATATATATATATATATATATATATATAATTTTCAAAATTTACCAGTATTTTCCAAAATTTTCCAGAATTTTCTAAAATTTGTCAACAGTTTCCAAATTTTCTAAAAGCTTTATTAAGGAAATGGAGCAAAAATAAATATAGTGTACCGAAAATACTCATTTTCGCTACCGAAAATAAAAGGTAGCGAATATGAATATTTTCGCTACCAATAAAAGGTAAAGAAAATAAATATTTTCGGTACCCTTTATTTGACGCTCGGAAAACTCTATTTTCGCTGCACTTTATAGGCGCCGAAAATGGTCTCTTTTATTCACGTATTATAAAAATAGTAATTTTTACTACACTGTTTCTCTCTGTTGGTGGATGAGAGAAGGGAGATTGGGGTGAGGGGCTGTTTGGGGTAGGGAACACTTAGTACTGAGTGTTTTGGAGTTGGTGCTAGTTTGGAACGCGTTCGTGGTTGAATTTATAATTTATTGGGATTGATTTGGATAAGCAGGTTTGAAAGAGCGTAGGAGATCGGTTTGGTTGATTTGGTTCGTCCGGACGCTTGCGAAATTCATTACTTCTGTTTAAACTATAGATTCGGAATTTGTAAGACAAAGAGGGATGGTATTTGTAAAATTTTAGTTTTTTATTACACATTATCTTTAATCCAATGGATATTTGGTACTTTTTCACCTACAAAATTATAGTATATGAGTAAAACTATTCTCTTACAATTCATAAATAAAGATTCACTTATTGCCATATAATTTGGCATTAGTATGATGTACACATATCCGTGGATTTTAAAAATGCAATAATTAGAAAAAGGGAATATTTCCGCCTTCAAAAGAGCTCCTTATTCATTGTACTTATTTATATGATTTAGTATCCAGTAGAGCGTCGACCTTACCTATGCAACTCCTGGAGTCGTTAGCGAGCACTCGGCCCTCGGGACAGTAGCAGACGCCTCCGGTGGGAGATGCCTGGCACTGGAATTGACAGCCGAGCGTGTTGCACATGTGCGTAGCTGTAAAAGAGTAGTAAACAAGATCAGTAAAGTGAGAAAAGTATTGCAGTAAAAATTACTATTCTCGCTTAATAAATAAGCTTTTAGTGATTGTAACAGTAACTATTATTACTGTTTCTTTGACTACGATTTGGTCATTTCTTGAAATGATTAGGGGCTCTATTACATATATGTTGTATATGATAGATATGTATATATTCTATGTTTATTTAGAAACAGAAATTGCAAGTATAATAACGTGTTTGTTGTGATAAAAGAGTAGTAAACAAGATCAGTAAACTGAGAAAAGTATTGCAGTAAAAATTACTATTCTAGCTTAATAAATAAGCTTTTAGTGATTGTAACAGTAACTATTATTACTGTTTCTTTGACTAAGATTTGGTCATTTCTTGAAATGATTAGGGGCTCTATTACATATATGTATATGATAGATATGTATATACTAGATCACTAGATGTTTATTTAGAAACAGAAATGGCAGGTATAATAACGTGTTTGTCATGTGCATCATTATTACAGAGTTGGTACAATTCATAAAGATGGATATTACGTTGTACTATTAAAAATAATACCATACTAGTCATTTATAATACACTCGCATACACGTGTATAATGGCAGTCAGAAAGTGGGTCGTAAGGAGAGTAAAAATAATTTTAATAAAAAAATTAATAGATAGTTTGATAGACAAACACAGCTAATAACTAGTAATAATTATTTTACAATCATATGGACTAGAGAGTTTTCTTTTCAAGATGATATCAACCGCAATGGATAGCGGTTTTAAATTTGCTGAGAGATGATAATATTTTTATGTTAGAGGAACTACTAACTACTACTAACTTTAGCACAATGTTTGGAAACTAAAAATTAAGATAATTTATGCAAATTCTGGCAAAATTTGACACAGTTGTAGATGAAATAAATGGAAATTTAAACAAAATTTGGTAAAATTTGTCAAAGATACGCAAAATTTACAGAATTTTAATACTTTTCGCACAGTTTGGCAAAAATATACAAAGAAAGGTGGCAAAGAAATAGGAATATAAATAGCTTTCGCTATTTAAAATGTATATCAGTTGTAACAGACGGATATGAAAAGACGCTTATTTGTAGCGTATTTTAATCTAGTCTTTTTTAACTTTCCCCAAAACTAAGAGCGTCGATTTTTTATTTAATTAGAGTGCAGTCGAAACTGCAAACAGTGAGCATTAACCTTTGCTGTATAATAAGTTGTTAGAAGTTAAAGAAATTCACTCAATTAAAGTCAGTAAAATATTTTTACTAAGTAATATGCTTGACTTACAAGGAAAATATCGGACCTCCAAGAAGTGGATTTTGTTGAAACTTTGGGGATCGTTTGTTAATACTTAAAAATGTAACCCGATACCCGAATTTTTATCTAATAGGCCATTGTATAGTACATATCGAGGGCCCTTACGAAGATTAGCACATTTCAGATTTCTTGAAAAATACTATATCTTGTCAGAAGTCCCCAGCTAAAATTAACAATTTTCAGTTTCTCCGACTAAAACTATCATTTTCTCAGAGGTTCCAAGAAAGTGTTAATATCTATTTGTCAGATAATGTAAAAAGTGCTAGTAATTTTGTATGAATGGCCTCTGAAAAGAACTAAGTCTTGTTATTAAATCCGAGATGTGCTAGTCTTCCCAAGGGACAATGTTTTTAGCATTGGATATATGAGTAGTGCTAATGTTTTTAGCTGTATCTTAGGTTCTGGGCCTATTCAATCTAACTACGGCTGCTGGTATTGAAGTATCAATCAATTATTCTTGACGTTTCAACAAAATTCGTTTCCCCAATGCCTGACCCTCTCCTTATGGCGATGCTAAACCCCCTGTGACAGTCAAATGCGGGGAACCACTTATTTCATTCAATTTTCAATTTTGAGAAAATATCTCTCTGTAAAGTTGTTGTTTTTGACTAGAACAATAACGTTTCATAAAGATATTTGCTAAAATGTGAAAATTAAATGAGAAAAGTGGTTCCTCGTATTTGTCAGTGGCAGGTGGCTTTAGCATCACCTTATTAGCCTAAATTTGTCCAAGTTTGGCACGAGTTTTAAAAAATCTTTACTAGATTTCCACAAGTGCCCACCACCCTGACCTACACGGAGAGAAAAACTCGGCTACATCTGCCGGAGACCCCGGTACTTACATCCTTAGTGGCTCAAGCAGTAGAATGACATGATCACTAAGCAGTTACAGCTTTGCGATTCAGAAACGGGCTACTGTTAATATATTAAGTTTTGCAAATTTCTCATAGACTCTTATGATGAAAATCAATAATTTACGTTGGAAATATATTTTTCAGACACATTAACCATTAATCTTTGCAAAATATAAGTTAATAGGTACGGAATCCGAATATTCGAAAAGCTAACCTCAAATATCTGTCATTTCGGCTACTCGTGTTTGTGGAGCGAGTCAAGCTAAAACTGCTTTGTTCTACCGATTTGACTTACCACAACAACGCTAATACGGCGGAGTCTTTCTCTCCGTGTACGTTCACTTGCCAAATCGTTGCAGATACGATTTATATACATATATGTACTCACAGCAGGCGGTCTCCTCGTCGCTGCCGTCGTCGCAGTCCTTCTTTCCGTCGCACAGCTGCGACCTGTTGATGCAGAGCGGCTTACCGGCCGAGCCCTTCGGGCAGAGATACTTGTTGCCCGGGCAGACGATGGCCGTGCAGCTCTTCTCGTCGGAGCCGTCCTCGCAGTCCTTGTAGCCGTCGCACTGGTAGCTCGTCGGTATGCAGAGGGCGTTCGCGCACCTGAACTGATCGGCCGCGCACGCGGGGAAACCTGCGACGGAGCAATCGCGTTTTGCGATGTTATTCCTCGAGAATATTATACGTGAAGTTTGTTAGGGATTTTGATGCGTTGAGACTGAAGAGTCAGTTGGATGTGTGACAGTGATTGCGTGGGTTACTCGTAAGGAATAAATAAGAGCTATTGTTATGCTTCGACTGGATTAGTATCTAGTAGCTGAAAATATTTGTGATAGTGGTATTTAGTTGCCTATAATACTTGTTAAAAGAAAAACTGGATAACAAGTGACTGAATTAGTGTTCCGCATGAGTTTTATATATATATTATAATTATTTCCATTGTTTTTGAATTATAAAAACTATTATATATCTTTTCTTTATACAAAACAAACAGATAAATGACTACACTAATTAATGGATCAAAACAATATTTGGTTAATAAATTAATTTGATTTATAAAGTAATTTGATAAATGAGATAAAATTATATGTTCATTTTTACGCGCGTCAATATTAGAGTATCATATAAATTGAAAAAAGTCGAAAACCAATGTTCGAATTTGATTGGAAGTTTTTCTAAAATCCATCATACATACAAATTTTTGAAAATAAACCATTTTTGCTTGAAAAAACGTTTTCTTTTCAAATTTCCATTTTCATTTTTTCTATTTTTTCGCCCTTAAATTGTTTATAACTTTTCAATTAATTAATTTTTGTAACATAAAACTTTCACACAATAACTGTAATGATATTTAATGAATTTACATAAAGGGTACAAGACTAGGATTATTATATTTACAAAGTTATAAATGATTGAAAATTGAGTAGGGTCTCACAGACGCCAGGTCGGTAGTAAAGGGTTAATACTCTCCATGTCGAATGTTTGTAAGTGGTTAGTACAATAGACAAGCGCATCTAATGTAGCCTTTTCAATGTCATAGAGCAAAAAGGTCCTATTAAAAAACAGTCTTTCCCATTAATAAAAAAAGTATCAATCTAAGGGGGCCAGCCTGGGTCAAATATTGAAAATGAACATAAATATGAATTACCCCACTCAATAATAAAGTATCCGAAAAGTTCGACTTGTCAGTCTTATTCTTGGGCTACGATATATTACCTAAGAAAGTTTTAAAAACTATAAATTCATAAAATAAATTCTACGTTCATTTTCAAGTCTAAACCCAGTCTCTCTCCCAAATCATTATTCTCCAAAATCCTCCAAATTCACCCGTCCAGACAACAACAAAGGCCCACATTTAAGGGGGGGGGGGTATTGTTAATTAAGTTAAAAAAGAACCTTTTTCAATAATTTTTTTAAAAGATACAGGTAATGTATTTTAAATTAGCTAATTACAGTATTGTAGTATATCACTTGAAAAACATTTTGTTAAATTTTTAGTGAAATATATCGAAAACTAAGCCGTTGGCTGCCAAATTTCCGGAGACGTCTCGAAAAAAAGATATTTTGCGGTGACGGTCATTTCTCGGCATTCGATCATCTGAAATCAAAAAATCAAATTGTTTTTGTTATTTTATCACTTTCCCCAGATAACCCTGTCGAGTTCTTTTTAAATTTGTTGTTATTTTTTATTTTATAATAACAATTTGACCGATTTTTTAAGCGAAAATTGCGTTTTTTGCTTTATAGTGTTACCAAAACTTGAAAAATCAGTAAAAAAAGAAAAAACTCGACTGGGTTACCTGGGGAAACTCATAAAATAAGAAAAACAATTTGATTTTTTGATTTCAGATGATCGAGTGCCGAGAAATGACCATCACCGCAAAATATCTTTTTTTCGAGACGTCTCCGGAAATTGGCTGCCAACGGCTTAGTTTTCGATATTTTTCACTGAAAATTTAACAAAATGTTTTTCAAATGATATACTACAATACTGTAATTAGCTAATTTAAAATACATTACCTGTATCTTTTAAAAAAATTATTGAAAAAGGCCCTTTTTTAACTTACAAGGGAAGGTCCCCAGGTGATAAGCGCCCGGAGAGGTCTTATTAGGCGGAACGTGTTGTATGCGGTACCCACATTGAAGATTTGCCTATCCTAACCCCTACCTTTTCGATATATTTTAGTGCTGATTGTTGAAAGTTTCCAACTTTAGCGATTTTTACGCTATTTTTCACACGTAAATCAAGCAAATTTTGGAAAGTTTCAACAATCAGCACTAAAAAATATCAAAAAGGTAGGTGTTAGGATAGGCAAATCTTCAATGAGAACACTTTCCGCCTAATAAGACCTCTCCGGGCGCTTATCGCCTGTGGACCTTCCCTTGTTAGTTAACAATACCTCCCCCCCTTAACGCAAGATATACTGACTGCAGTGCTCCTCGTCGCTGTTGTCGCCGCAGTCGTCCTTGTGATTGCAGCGCTGGCTCTGCTCGATGCAGCGCTGCGTGACGTTGCAGCGAAACTGATCGAGCCTGCAGGGCGCCCGGGTGTTCGGGCAGCCCTCCTCGTCCCTGCTGTTCCTGCAGTCGAGGTAGCCGTCGCAGCGCTTCTCCTTCGGCAGACAGAGCTCGGGCGTCGTGTTGTTGCACCTGAAGTCGTCGGCCAGGCACTTGCGGTACACTGCAAGAAGGGTAAATCAGGGTAAATCAGGGTGGAGGATTGTTACTCGGTAGCTTTGACAAGTGGGAGTTGCTCGCGACGTTGGCGTAGTCTTGTTAAAATTTGTTAAATCTAAGTAAACGTTTCCTTGAATCGTACTCAGAAAAGATTTACTTAAATAGTGTAAATATTTATTGAATTGATGAATGCCAGTCGAAACATAATTAAATATTTACTACTATCAAATAAATCTTTTCTTAGTACGATTCAAGGAAACGTTTACTTAGATTTAACAAATTTTTTTTTCAGTGTATTTGTGTGCCCTCCGAAAGTTTGACTGCGGAAGTACAATTGCTTTGATAATTGTTTAGGAATAAATTTCGGAAGGTACAGAAATGCGTACGTGCATTATAGAATGTCGGTCATTGTTGAATACTGAGAAAGGGCATTTTACGTATTACTCGAATTATTCAAGCTGAAATGCGGTCAGGATTTTTTCATAAATATTATAATAGAGGAATTCACGGTAAAATTAACCGTGTACTGATATTCAAATAAATTTTAACATACTGTGATGGGTAAAATTCACCTGCCGTTGAGCAAAAATGACCTATATATAGCCCTCGCAGAAAACTCATAGAATAATGGAATATTGTGAAATTGTCATTGCAGCATTGATTCTTAGTATTATTATTGCGTCTATTATAATAATTCGATGTGATCTAGGTGATTTCAACTGATTGCCCATAAAATTGACAAACATGAATAAGGAACATTTACAAGTAGAGCAATTTTACAAGTTTTATTAAGAAATTTCCTCTGTTATTCTTGCTATGTATAATTTAAATATATTTTGCAACTTATAGCGATGAATGTGAGAATTGAATAAAGTAAGCCTGGTAGAAATCGAAATTGGTTAAGCGAACCTATCACCCTAATTTTGTTTGATATCAGGTATATTCTATAATTTGTGTGGCCTAGGTACGGGTGGATTGCCGGTCATGCAGGGAATATAATTAAAAAGAATAATTTGTTGAAGATATTGTACCGATATATACCTAATTCTTTAATTTTTATAAGTTGTGTTTATGAATGATATAGGACTAAAATAGTTATTATAAAAACTTGTAGGTGCTTGTATTCTTTATAATTCTATATGCCTTAATATTCTGTAAATACATAAGTTAAAATAAGCAATATGAGTACAAAAAATAAAACATTCATATTAACTATCAGTTAATTTAGTATTTTATATAAAAAGAAAAGTAAAAGTAAAACGTTTATAAAACCTATTGTGGCCCTTGATAAATATATTTGTGCCTCACATAATCTCTAAGTCTAATCTATAATTAGCCCTAGTAATTATAATCGAAATGACTAAAATTTCACACTACAACATAATCGGTCAATACGAACGAAATCCTAAAGATAAGAATATAAAAAAATACGAAATTCAACGTAAACCCGATGCATGCGTCTGAACATGCCCGTCTATTTCCACTTCCCGCCTAAAAATCAAAACAAACCCCTCACCACAAATTTCCATCTCTCCCCATCCCCACGCCAACAATCGCCCACCACATCTCGAACAATCCAATCGCGAAATCCCACAAATCGCCACTACATCGCATAAAACGTCCCGCGCGTTTTACAACACACACACACGACGCGACCTTGGCATTGGCTCGCGCGCGCCGCATTCTCGCCTCCTCCTTCTTTTTTTTTTTTCGCGCGCGGTCCGCGAAACGCGCAACTGGACGCGCGGTTGCGCAACGCCGGCGCGCTGATTTCGTTCCGCGATTGTACCCACGCGCGTTCGTTTTGTTCGAAAGAGGATAAATGACGGACGCGTCATTTATATTACGGTTGCGATTGTCGCGAACGGCGCGCGTTGGTACGAGTGGTGTTCGGCTTGCGATTGGAATATTGAGGTGGCAGTTTGTTTGAATATCTTTTTAAGGGTGTCATTGTGGAATTTTACTACTCGTTTCGTAATTTTACGACTGTGAGTGACGTAAAAGCATTGGAATTGTATTATTACCAAAATTGGTAAATTTACCTCTATGGAAATGGGGCGATTTGTTACCTACTTTGGATATGGTGATTTTACCAACGGAATCGGTGTAATAATTCCGCAACAGTAGTAGTAAAATTCACACATGCATTGCAAAAGTACCACATACAGAGCGTTTGCGCATACGCCATTTTGGACGCAGGAGAAACTGTCAATTAGCTTCCGAAGTATTTTTGACAAAACAGAAATTAAGGTTAGAGACAGTCTATAGGCTGTTGAATAAAGTATAAGATAGTAATTAAATACACTGTTTAAAAGTGACAAAGTGTTTCGAAATTTCTAATTGTCTGCATAGCCAGACTAAAATGGCCCAAAGGCAATGAATTTGTGAAGTGAAGTCAAAAATTTTCGATTCTTTCGATTCCTTCGCGTATGAAACCAGAAACATGTTCAAGTAGTTTACCAAAAAATACTAAACGTATACATTACTAAGATGAAGCCGTATACCGCTTAATTACTGTTTTATCGGCATTCACGTTATTGTTAATATTTATACATTTCTAGACTTTCTGGAATTTTTTTAATCATGCCAAACATATTTTTTTTTACCACTTATCGTTTTGTAGCTGGATTGTTTTTGTAACTGGTATAAAAATTAAGAAAAGTTTTGAAATAAGTATTAATAAAAATGTACGTAAAATTTCTATTCTTAACCTTATTCACCATGCTCATTGAAATTTTACTATTCGGGTGGTAAAATGACTACTTCGGTAATGAATTTCTACTCCTAATCCCTCTACTCCTAAAATTACTACCCTCCGTATGGTAATTTTATTTCCGTACGGTAATTTTACTACCCTATGGTAATTTTAGTATTGTTTCGGAAAATTTACTACTTTGGAAATAGGTCGGTTTGTTACCTACTTCCGATGTGGTAATTTTACTACTCATTTTTTTTACAGTATAGATGGAGGATAAAAATAGGGTCTGTCCTCTCTGGTCAGTGTTCCATCGCTGTTTCGCTGTTCCGTTTTGAATTCAAGCGTTGATATGCATCTATACGTCTGTAGTTTCAATGCTCAGTAGAGTGGCAAGGGCTAAGTTTGATCCGAAGATCCGGAGTCGGGAGTGACTTTAAATGGTTTTAACGTATCAAATCCCAACGTTTGAATTCAAAACTGAACAGCGATGGAACACGGACCGGAGAGGACAGACCATATACCCTAATTCCTCCGATGAGGCTAGCAAGGACGAGCATTCGATCCAATGAAGTTGGGGTATTTCAAAGAAAGTCAAACAAATTCGATTGGATGTTTGTTCCGACGAAGGTACGCATTGTATGGGTGTTTTGGTGGGTAGAATTTATTAGTTTGTATCGACTAGCAGATCGTGAAGATTGAAGAAGGTATATAAACATTCATAAAAATTGTGATATGAGTTTGAGGAACGGCTTAAAAAGTTTGGAGTATTTGGGTTTTTTATGCCGTCTTTCAAACTTTCAATGACGTAAGATTTTTAAAAATTAATTTATTGAACGGTAACAATATTTACCATTGAGTAAGATAAATTTTGACGTGAAATAGTATAATTATCACGGTAATTTTCACTCAAAAATACTCTGTATATTTTTTTCTTTTAGTTTTTTCTTGAATTATCTGGCGTAAAAATATATTGATTATTCAAATAAAAAAGTCAAATAGAATTCTGTCATAATAAGGCTCCCGAAAATCCAGATTATATATATATATATATATATATATATATATATATATATATATATATATATATATATATATATATATATATATATATATATATATATTAAATATATTTAATCCTGATTAATCCACTGATTAATATATTTCAATTTTCCGCAATGTGCTCTTGATTTTCACTTGTGTCCAAGAATTACCATAATCTGTACTGAATCATCTCAAGTACTATAACGATTCTTTAGTGAAGGAATAAAACAATAGGAAAATTTCATAATTGAATATTAATTTATAAGCATTAATAAAAGTCTCTTTTTATTATTTATCTCGATGAAGATTCATCAGTTACCATAGATCTTGTTTTGTGAAATTTCATGAGTGATCATAAATTATGTTAATCACCTTCAACATAGTCTATCAACCGCAATAAAAAAGCTTTTAACTCTATTCCTTTTTGTTGAAAATTTTCGAAGTCTAAAGAATAATGAAGAGAAGATTTCTTGTGTGACGTGTACAATATGTCTAACAATAGAATAATCAATCCATGGTAGAGCGAAGTTCTCAGATGTATCTGTTATTCAAGGCAACAAATAATTGCATTAATCGATAAATTATTGACTATTTTTAAATAATTTATTCTACAGATCGTAATTATCATCGATTCATTGCAGAAACCGATCGTAAAAATCGCTATTATTTATTTTAATTATTTATACGTCAAATTATTCATTTGTCTTATTTTCATTTATAACTGCAAAAAAACCTCTTGTACAATTACCAATCTTAGTTCTGGAAAAATATCGACCCACTCTCAGCGTAGTATTTATAATAAAAAACTGTAAATTTACAAGCAACAAATTACATGATTATTAATTTATACAAATTCTACTAATTTAAAAAGAATTGTAATATTAGACCCGTCTACATGACATCCCTATAAATGCACTAAGAGTACAGTTTATATACCACAATGAATGATACGATGAATCTAAACTAACAATTATTAAATTCAATATATCATTAAAATAAAATTTTCTAATTACATATGTACAATTTACAACGCAAACCAAACAAAAAAATGTCTCTCCTCAAGCAAATAACTTTCAAAGCTCAATTTCCAACAACAAACGCAACAGGTTTATTCGCAGCGACGTAAATTCAAAAATTCCAAAGAAAAAAAGAAAAGAGCGAAGAAGAAGAACCCGCGCGAGCGCGGCAGGCATACAGTTATTGTAAGAGGCGCTCGCGCTTACAACTCCGCGAGGTCGCCCGTCTACACACACACACGTACATCTTTCTATCTAAGCGCTCGCGAAGGTGGAGGGGGAGGCAGCTAAAGATGAGAGTTGGAGGTGAGCGAGTGAGCCGGAATTTGTACCATGCCGTGCCATCTTCTTCTTCTCTCTGTGACGATTCGTTGCTGCCGCGTATACCTCTAATACGTGTGCTCCTTCGTTTCCATTCGAAACGCGCGTGGTAGGAATATTTTGTTGCAAACGCGGTTTCTTCTTCGACTTTCTGGGTTTGTTTGTTGCTTTTTTCTGGAGGGATATTTGTTTTAAGATGGTATACAGGACAGGAGTTTGTAGATAATTGGGTTTTTGAGGATATAGGATATCGGAGGTTTTTAGGAACACTCGTATTACAGATTTCTCGAAAAATAATAGTTCTTTTAGAGACTCATAAGAATTAGCGCTTGTCTTTTATTAGGATCTATGAGAAAGTGATAGTTTTTGTCAGAGAGTCTAAAAAGTGATGGTTTTTCTGGAGAGAACCAGTATTTTTTGAGAAATCTTAAATGTGCTAAGCGTCTTCGCAGTGAGCGTCGATTATGCACTTAGATTTCGTAAAATCGGTCAATTAACAATTTTCTTGTTCCAAACTAATTACAAAAAAGAATTCTTACAGTACCTATGATAGTATATAATTTTAAGTGATAAATGTATAAGTCGAATATTTTTAGACATTTCATTTTTTTTTATAACAATGTTTTTATTTTACAATTTGACGATTAATTTTGCAATAATATTACTCGAAAGATTTCGTACTCATTTTCGAATACAATAAATAATATCTGTTATTTTTTGTAGTTACATTTCAAGGAAGGCTTGTTTAGACGTTTAAATCTATTTTTAGAATATTAAGTGAAATGAAATGACTACTTAAAGTATGACACTATTCTAAACTATTTTTATTTACATGCACACTCGATAAAAATATTATATGATCGAACGTTTGAAATCCTCTAATAAGTTTAGCTTAAAAGCAATTAAAGGCATATTTCATCCGATGAGGTTGGACTATTTCGATTACCTCGGGTCATACGTTTGCTCCTTCGAGTGTACAATCATAAAATAAACTTTCGAGTATCCTACATCCTCAAGAAATTATTGAATAATCGTATAGTTGTTCCAAATACCTGAACATACAAAACAATCTTATGCTGTATTTTTATTACTTTGCTTTGCTAATAAAAATTACAGATCTCGACAAATCGAGATACCCGACAAGAAAAGTTAAATTTTTCTCGAAACCTCAATAAAATCCACGTGAGCCGTTACATCAACAGCGTCGAGCACAAGACAACGTCTTATGAACCTCCGCGCAACGTCGGTATACACAAAAAACCGCAGCTAACAGTACCTCCCTACCTACTTTTTTTTTTAGAAAACATAAAGAAAGAAAACTTTAACTAAAAAAAACAGAGAAGCAACTACAATCGTGTATGTTGCAGTACTGATGTGCACAGTAGTATAGACATAAAAATAAATATAGCGTTTATTTCTGTATAAGACACATAAGAAAAATATGTACAATATTTAATTTACATTTGCACATGGCCTTTGTTATATTTATATCGCATAAGATATTTAAATGGACACATCCTCACTTGAGCCACATTAAGACATTACACACGTACCGATAAATAAACGTATTCTCACAAGCTAAATCATGTTAGAGTAAAATTTCACTTCAAAGTTTGAGTGAATTGTGATAAGAGTGAATATTTCACGCTAGTCACTGTTTAACTATAAAGTAGAGTGAAGCTCCCAAAATAGACAAAAAGAAGATATCATCCGCGTACCTCACATTTTATCTAAATTTATTTCAGGGTAAAATTGGATTGAACCATCTTGAGCCATCGTGAATCATTTCAACATGAAAAAATTAATAATAGTATATGCTAAACCTGTTGGAGTGTTGGAGTGTACTATATCCAAGTGGAAATTTACGCTTACTAACGAGGAGGACCACGGAGTTTGGGTCACGAAATGTGATGAAACTTTTGGGGTCGTTTTCTAATACCTAAAAATGAAGTCCAATACTCTTGGTTTTATCCAATGGACATTTGTACGGTAGATACGGCGAATTTCATTAACGTTGGTAGTATATTTATACATATCTGATTTTTAGCATTACCCATATGAGTAATGCTAATGTTTCTTGGCTCTATCGCAGATTTAAAGATCCAATGGATAAAACTACGGGTTCTGTGCTTTATCTTTAGGTTCGAAAAGTCGATCACCAAAGTTTCATCAAAATCCGAGACCCGGACTCCGTGGTCTTCCCTTATAAGTGACACATTTAAGTGGCTGTCTAGTAAATTTGATACAATAAATTTGATATAATAATCTGACATAACCCACAATAATTTAGTTTTTAAATGATTTGTGGAAGAAAAGTCATAGAATCAAATATTCGCATGCATCTATATGATTATAGAATGTATTTATTTCCTAAATACAATACAAAATAATTTTGCACTATTTATCATTGTCAGTCTTGGAACTACGTTCTGCATTTCTTATGGTTTTCATTTACTATGCAGTTTAGTAATCAGTACTAGCCCCTGCTAGTAATCATTATTATTTTCTCTCTCCATGTACAACTTAAAATGTACCATTCTCGATACTGGAATTCATTGTTTAGATGACCAAGGTGAAATTCTATTCTACTAGAATTAGTGTGTATTAAAATATGTATATCCAATGGTATTTAAAGAAGTTGTTTCCGAAAGCAACACTATCATTGATTAAAGAATACAAGATGAAAAGAAGTTAGGCTGCTATTTGGATGACTACTCTCTCAATTTGAAATAGTGAACTTTTCACTATTTTAGCTAGTGAGAATAATTCCACTGGCGAAACAGTGAAAATTTCACTATTTTGACAATGAAAACTATATTTACTAGAACAATAGTGATTTTCCACTAGTTTGGTAGTTAATACATAAATAGAAAAACCGGTAAAGTAGGGATTGAGTTGGTATTTCATAACCAAGTTTCAGTTGACATTATTTTTATTATGTATAGTAACAAAATAATTAATTAATGAACGAATAAAAATGGTGCAAATAATCTCTTAATTATGATTCTAACCCATATTTCCTTTGTAAGTATTTGATAAATGCCTAAAACTATTCATTTTTCATAATAAAATTATAATTAAATTCAACATTAATTTTTGTTGTAATGTGCAACTAAAGAATTTATTCAAGTATCAGAAGTACCTTCTTATCAATATATTTATATCAGTTATTCGCAGCACATTATAAGAGGTATACAATTTACTCTATGCAGGCAACCTACGTAGGCAAGTGGTGAAGACGTTGGACTGTAAACCTTGTGGACAAGAGTTCGATCCCCATCGCAGAAGTTTTTATCACACTTTTAATTTATTTCTCATTTTAATATATATAAATGTTCAAATGAAAATCTAATACATAATCAATATCTAATACATCTCATATATATTTACACATATGCGTTTAATAATAACAGCTTTATTTTTTTAATTTACTGAATGTTAAAGTTTCACTATTTCGACAGAGAAATTTCACTGATTCAAGTAGTTAAAATTTATTTCACTATTTCAAATAGTGAATATTCACTGTTTGACAGTGAATTTTCACTATTTCATAATAAGAGAGTACCTCTATTTATAGAGTAAAAATTCACTCATATTACAATACATACTATTTTACTCATTCTTGGAGTAAAATTCCACCCCAACAAATTGAGCACGCATCTCTTAAAAACAAAGAACAACACATAAAATTAAATAAAAAAAAACAAAAAATACAATATAGTACATAATATAGAGAGAAAGGACGCGGCGATGACTCCCGAGTGGCCCCAGCCGAGCAAAGTGCAGCCGCGATGAATTAGAGAGGTGAGAGCTGCGCGGCAGGAGCGAGACAATCGAGAGCCGGGGCAAGAGCCGCGTCTAGTCGGCATTATAGGAGAGAAAGATGATACGTGGGGGAGAGTCGAGAGGACAAAGGGTTGCGGTGTAATGGGACGGGACTATGGCGTTTATTTTTGTAGGTTATTGTTGCCGCACCGATGGGGGAGATCGACGAGGCGGATCGGAATATGAATATATTTACACTGTGCGAGGCGCGATTTAAATGATTTACTTCGTTATTCGGATGTAATGGTCTTTTGTGAGGCGATTGTGTGGTAAGTCGACAAATAATTATTGCCATTGTTACTCTGGAAAGAATTTTTAGCAGCGATAGTGTGCTATATGCTATATGCTGTATGCTATATGCTATTTCCTTAAAACTACATTTATTTTTAATGTAGTAAAAATCGAATTGGGTACAAGAATAAGTTCTGCTATTTCTAGACGTGTTGCTTTATGGAACAAGCTGTTGAATGAACTACTTAACTGTAATAGTATGATTATTTAAATTACTTGCTAAGAATCAGCTATTCAAAGTATATCTTATTCAAGAGATGAGTCTGAGTAGGATTTAAATTGATGTACACAATGGATAATCTATCTCATTTAATGATAAGTTTTACACGCGTTTTACGATCGATACTTTTTGCAAAATTTGTTGTATTTAGTCATTGAAGACCTGTAATTAAATCACTAAATAAATAAATTATGTATCTTGTATCTCGAGATCTTTTCGGACAAAATAAAGTAATATTGTACATACACGCCATATTAGTTTCACCAGAAGATTTTTGTTATTATTTTATGACCGTTGATGGACGAAATTATACATTAGTCACATTTTAATACTATCAAATCAACGTTTGAGTAACAATATATTATACTGAAAGATATAGTACTTGAAAGTTCTCGTAATTAAATCCTACAAAATACGTAAATCAACATTACACCAAAAACCAAACGAACGAACAAAAACGACCAAAGAATCAGAGCCACCTAAAATTAGCCGCAATCAAGCTATATACCCAACAACAACAAAAAAAGGCATTCAATTATAAAAATTTCTCCGCGAGCCGCGCACAATACACGACGAGATAATGCGCGCGAGACGCGTTGGAAGGGATACACAGCCACGAGAGAGTGAGAGAGGCCAGACACAGAAAAATATAAAGAAGAGAACGCGCAGCGAGCTTCAGGCTCCAGCCGCACGGTTTAGAAGAGGGTATGGGAGCGTTATATAGGCCCCGTAGAAAGAGACAGAGACGAGAATAGCCGGTGCCGAGCAACAGGTGATTGTGTCGACTGATGAGGAGTGAAAAGACGCGAGGCTCAATGGCGCAAGAGAGAGAGAGAGAGAGAGAGAGAGAGAGAGAGAGAGAGAGAGAGAGAGAGAGAGAGAGAGCATAAAAGGAGACGACGCGTGCACGCACCGACGAAAAATAAAAGGGAACGAGACGTGTGTGTGTGTGTGTGTGTGTGTGAGGACGGATGAGAAAATTGATGATAACGACGCGAGGAATGACGGCTTAATGCCGTGGAGGGCCCCTCTCCGTTATTTTTTTCGGTGTAAATGATGGTTTGTTGGTTTTTGAGGTGGTTGCGGCGGTGGTGTTTTAGACATGATTGGGATTGGTGCGGGGGTTGAATTTCGTGGGGATTTGGGCAGTTTTGTAGAGATATCATTGTGATTTTGTGAGATTTTAAGGTGGAAATGTATATTATCGGACTTGATGAGTTCGAATATGCTATTCCCAAAAAAGTCCGCTGCGTGTATACCGCTTAAATTAACAAAAATGTGGATGTAAGTTTGTTATTAATATTTTGGAATCACTTTAAAGTTCCAGCAAAATCGGTTAATTGGTTTTTCTTTTATGGTTGCATTTTTAAAATTTCGAAATTATTAATTAATTTTTCTTATTTTGTAGTAATTTATTTGTTTATCTAACTACTTTTAATATAATAAATTACTAATACAATATTTTATTTTCATTATAATATATATTATCTGATTAGGTAGGGGAAACCCAGGTACAGTGAGCAAGGGTAAAATCAATTATACTTATTATTTCTACAATATTCAACCAATTTTTAAGATGAGGGACTACTAACACAATTCTTCATTTTGAGAACGGAAACTGTGTGATAAATGTAGTTGTTTACATGCTATATTCTATGATTAGCTAAATTAATGTCATCGAGACACAACGACAAATCTTTTTTGAGTAATCATCAAGTCACTACTCTTGATACTCGTAAGGAATAAAAGAAACCCCGGATAAAATAAATCATATTCATAATTTCTCAATATACATATTGTTATCTATGCCTAATTTTAACTCTGGTAAAAAATAATTATATAAGGTTAAAGAAAGGTAATAAAAAATAAAGAAAAAAGTAAATAAAAGTGATAATTATAAAGTTTCAAGATGCTTTAGTACAGATTATTTTTGTAGAAACTTGAAGTGATGTTTTACTTACTATTGGTAATAACAATATGCACTCAACATGGAAAACATCTGATTTTAACAATTTTAATATTTTTTAAATAATGTAAATTCATTGAATTTCAGTGGATCGAATGCACGCTTTAGTTAACTTGATTGAAGGATTACAAGAAAATTCAAATCGTTCAAATCAGATATTTTCCACGTCGACTGTACATACATCTTCAAAAGAAATCTTTCTAGTTTTAAACAATCATCTTTCAAATACGACTTGGCGGAGGAAAGTGGAATTCAAAAAATGCTGCAACACCACTATCGATCATGTCAAAGTAGTATATTAAGCGTGAAGAGCAACTAATTAAATTAAAGTGATGTTAAACCCCTTGTTACTGGTAAATACGGGGATCCACTTTTTTAATTCATTTTTAAATTTTAAGAAAATATCTCTCTGGAAAGCTGTTATTTTTTATTGAAGTAACAACTTTCCATAGAGATATTTACTCAAAATTGAAAATGAATAGAGAAAATGATGAAATGGATCCTTGTATTGGTTGGTGACAGGTGGCTTTAACATCACCTTAATTAATACCTCAACTAACATTATTTGAATAATAATCTGTATTTTAACTCACACTTCTAATTAGTAACGACACTGAAAAAGAAATGTATTAAATCTAAGTAAACGTTTCCTTGAATCGTACTAAGAAAAGATTTATTTAAATAAAGTAAATATTTCTTAAATTTAGTAAATATTTATTAAATTGATGAATACCAGTCTACCATAATTAAATATTTACTATTATCAAATAAATCTTTTCTTAGTACAATTCAAGGAAACGTTTACAGCGTATCAACTTTTATTGTAACATCTACATCCATTTCTAGAATGAATACATTATAATCCAAACGATACTTTATACCATAGCAAAATACCTAGATAAGATAGAAATAGTAAATAGTAAATCGAAATCTCTTTGAGATAGCATCATGTAATCGACAGCGTTTTATATATGAATGAAATCCGACACGTGTATAACGTATCAATCAACGCTACCTGCATAAATTCGCAACGCAAGCTCCTCGCAATTAAATCAGGAAGCAGAGAGCAGGACTTTAGCATCGCGAGCCATAAACAGACCGCCGCGAGAGAGGCGCCCCCCTTCGCAAAGCAACAAAGATGCCCACCGAAAGATAACAACGCAGCGAAACACCGCAGCCGAGAAAAATGCGAGGCAGTGGGGAAAGCGAGGAAGAGACTCCATAAACTCGACGCATATAGGAAAAGCCTCGCTCGCTTCCTCCTTCGTTTATTATTGCCGCGTTTTTTACTGCTTCCCCCCCCCCCCCCCCCCCCCGCGCGGAACTTAGAAAGTAACCTACAAATGCGCGCGCGCAGCCGAGAAAATGAAAATTGTCCTGGCGCGCGTTGGGATTCTTTTTTAACGAGCCCGCGCGATGCCGGAGAGAGATTTCGTCGCTTCGACAAAAGCTTTTGTGGAGGCGCCTGCAGCCGAGGATTTCTTTCTTTCGCTCGCCCTCGGCGAGTAACGGTGAAGTTTGAAGAGCAAACGTCGCGCGCAATGCGTACACACACTAAAAATTGTACAGTTCCCGTCGAATCGCTTTTACGTATCCTTCGCTTTTATTCGAGGTATATGTCTTTCGGTAGGTAAGTTTCCCAACGCCGTGCCCCCGTCGAACTCGAAACTGCATTACCCGCCAATTAAAAGCAAAGCGGCTCGATTGGTCTCGGTTATAAAACCTCCCTCCCGTGTACACCTACGCGTCCGAAATACCGGATTCAGGTATTTTCGCGTTTGTTGCGCTGGGAGCGCGGAAAACTTCGAGTCACTTCGGGCAGCGAGAGAGATATTTATTTACAACGCGCGCGGACCTCTCGAAGTCTGAATGGCTAGAATGTGCGCGCACGCGCTCGTGCGTGGCGAAAGCGCGTACACGCGTGATACGCGCATGTATGTGTAGAAACGCGTTCACGTGCTACGCGTTCAGTGGACAAAGAGGTCGATCGCTGACTTTTGTTTTGTAAAACGCGAAGAATAAGTACTCAAGGCGATTTAATTGCTTTTGTTGCTGGTTGGATGAAGGTTTGGGTGGAGTAAAGGAATTTAGTGTTGAGGACCTCATTTTCTGGAAGTTCAGTGGACTCTCGATACGAGTGATTTTCTACGAAACATCAAAATTGTATTCCTGCTACATGCATATTTTGTAATCTAAATGTTATTTTATATTAATTGGAATATAAAAAATAATCTAACATGGAAAGAATTTGAAATTTTTGTGGAAAATCACCCATCGCTAGCGGCTATATATCAATAATCCACTATTATTAATCCTTTGGTGCTTTAGCATACTTTTGAGAGTAGTATTCTAACGCAAAGGGTTGATTCAGGCATCATTTATGGCCCCCTTAAAATATCAGAAAGTTATTTATTCGGAAAGCCAAAATATCGGAATATTTAAAATTCAGATATTTAAAGAATCGGAAAGTTGAAAAATAGGATTTAGAAAAATTCGGAAAATATTTTTACTGAGAGTTAAAAATTCGGAAAATTAAAAGTCGGACATACCGAAAAGTGGAAAAATAATTCAAAGGAAACTATGTTTTCTCATATCTAACAAATGTAAACTGATTACAAATCTAGACACTTCATTTATTTTTACATGGGCGTTATGACGCCAATAAGAATATGCTGTTTTAATGTTAGATTCCCTATAGAATGCATGCTTTCAGTACGGCGTGCCACTCCATTTAATATTCCGAATTTGCGGCATTCCGATTTTTAATTTTCCGAATTTTTAACTCTCGGTAAAAATATTTTCCGAATTTTTCTAAATCCTATTTTTCAACTTTCCGATTTTTTAAATATCCGAATTTTAAATATTCCGATATTTTGGCTTTCCGAATAAATAACTTTCCGATATTTTAAGGGGGCTCAGTAAAACAACTCTTTTCGCGTGGTAAAAACAAATCTTCCGATCGTTCGGTTCGCTCGCGATGAAATAACAGCGGCTGCAGCGAGGCGAAAGAGCGCGTGGAATTCAAATAGGCGAGGCAGCATTACGGACTCGACTCGAAAGAGTCTCTCTCCCGCGCGGCGGATCAACAGGTTAAGAGCGATTGTTGCATACTTCGCGCCTCTATCCATTCATTTGCCGAGGTGATCATAGCCGTGTGCGCCAGCGCGCATGCGCGCACTGGAAAAACGAAAGCCCGACGTTGTACGAGAGACATCGAGAAGGGACGATGCTGCTTTCACTGATAATTCACCGGGATTTTATCGATTTGTTTAAGCTAGGTTTTAAGTTCATCGGCGATATATAATTTCGTATATAATCGAAATATTTTTGTTGTTTTTAATTTTAGACACGATTGGATCATGCGCCATTTTTTATCTCCGGTGACGAGGCTGGTTTTGGAATTTTAAATACAGTAAGTTCGTTATGTTTATCAGTTTTTATATATCTATATTTAAAGCCTAATTTTTTTCAATAATATGACAAAATGACAATAGAATACCTACAGATATATTTCAACGACTCCTATATACAAAGTCGAATATCAGATTTGTCAAGCAATGATGTCATATTTCGCCGTTTCATCTAACACCGTAAAATTTCAGTTTCCTATAAAAACTGGTGATATAAATTTCAAAAGTAAAAAAAAAATTTTAATTTTATTTTGCTTTATAATTTGTATTATAATCTGGTTCGTTACGTCACAAACAAAATAAAAACACAAATAAAATGTCTGACTGGATTAAAATTTAAATCACTTGTTTTTATCGGAAGCAGAAGTAACGACTTATATTAAATTACATTTGAAGTGCGAGTGTGCTGAGTGCATCTCCGAGATACGATTGTGCTAAATGAAATGACGAGATCCGACTGTATTGCTTGATAGCTCTAAGATACGACTTTACCAAAAGGAGCCGTTGATTCGAGAAATTCGTATTTCAGCCGTTTAAGACGGCTTTTCTTAAAAACAGTTGAAGGATTTTTTTATAATGTCTAAAGAAAATTTGAGCTGCGTTGACCTTTAAAGTTGGTTAAGGTACGGCCTTCTGTGTAATCTTTAGCATAGGATACTCTATAAAAATTAAACAGTAAAAAGTATGTCACTACCACTGAATCAGTGAAGATTCACTATTGAACCAATGGATTTTTCACTAATTTGCAGTGAAAAAGATAATATTCACTGCTAAATCAGTGGATTTTACATACTTTTTTCACCGTTACATTTTTAGAGAGTAGATGTACAATTTCTAGCCACTCCTCCGTTCCTGGCAATACTTGAATAATAACATGCGACTCACAGGAAGTTGCAAATATTAAAAAAGAAGTACAGTGAACCTCGATAACTCATCATATCCTGTATAACGAGATCAACGTAATATTTAGCATAGAGCAATTTTTCTTAATACTTTTTTAGTTGATTGAGAATCTATTAACTCCAAATACTATATTCTCACTTAAAAAATTTCTAGAATATTAATTCAGTTCTAAATATTACAATGATCTCTTAATATAAGGTTGCGATGAGTTATCGAGACTCTACTGAATGTTTGCTTGCCTAATAAAATTTTTTAACAACTAATCAGTTTTTGTCGAAAAAACGTTTATTTGTTTAATACAATGCGTTATATTACTATAGAAATGAGTACTCACTGCAGTTGGCTTCGTCGGTGCCGTCGACGCAGTCCACGGTCAGGTCGCAGCGCTGATACGGCGGCACGCAGTACGTCTTGTTGAACACGTACCTGCCGCACGTCAGCTGCCCGGGCTCACATTCCGGTGGCGCTGCGCAAAGAAAAAAAAAGCATTCGAATTGTTTATTTATTATAAATTACAAGGTTATATTTAGTATACGGACGAAATCGAGTAAAATATTGATGACACTATCTCAAATTTTGTGAAAATCTCACTCCAGAACTGTTTTCACAATTTTGGTGTGGAATTCCTCTCCAAAGTGTGAACACACAGTCAACGGAGTGAGATATTCATGCCAGAAACTTTTTAAGAGTATGTTGTGAATTAAACTTAACATGAAAGCGCAAGATATTGTAGATAACTTTAATCAATTTTATATAAATTTTGAAATATATCATTGTATTTGACATATAGAATTAAGTTATTGGTATTGCACATTTAGTATGATGCGCAGAAAGTATTTTTCAACTAATTTTTTAAAAAGAAAAAGATTTGGTAATGCATTCCAGGTAAGTATGTTTCTATATATAGAAAAGTGAAATTGCATCCATACGTAGATTTATGGTAATGAAACGAATTCTACGTCATAAAACTCTTATATTTTAATGAATATTATCAGCAATAAGATGTTCGTCCATATACAATAAAAATATCCTTATTTTTCACTAATTGTAGGTTATTAAATAGTACAACTCTAACGACGTTATGTGTTAAGATTCAACAGACGATATATTTTCACTGTATAAAGTGTAGAATAGTCATGATACCAAAAATTAAATTTATATATACTTAATGGGTATACTTTATTAGGAGTAAAGATATATAGCTACTTATTATTCATACAACATAAATAGATTTGTTAAAGAACCATATCAAAACGTAAAATAAACACGACCTACTTCGAATCCAGTTTCATAACTTTCTTTTCGCACAGTATATAGAATCATGCAACTAACTTAACTAGACGTCAATAAAGCGTAAATTTAAAAAGATATTCCAGTTATAACATCTAGAATTAATGGACTCTTTAGGTAACTGGGTAATAACGTGATTTTTAGTGGATCTAATCACAATTACATAAGTTTAAATATCCGTTACACGTTCATAGACGCGACAATGATCAGAAAAGTAAATAAACAGCTCATTTTTTCTGTTGTTCAACGAAGTGAAATTTTTACGGTAACGTTGTTGAACTGGATTTTTATGATGCTCATTTCTTCTGATGGAAAAACAGGAACGGTTTGGTATATTTTACGTAAACTTTTACTTTGAAATACTTTCTGAAATTACTATGAAAATGGCAAAACTGTACATTTCCTTAACGTTTTCGTATGCATTCAGCTTTTTTATGCATCATACTGGTTATAGGTATAATGTTGAACATTTTAATAACATCAGAATGAGTTTAAATGCAAATGGTTTCGCAAGTAGTTTTTATAATCTTGTCTATAAAAAACCGCTTTTATTTTATACAATAATATCACCCAAAGTTTATAAATATTTTTCGGGAACTTCTATTCAAATCGTATACAAAATACCCAACAAAATTTAGATTTTAATATGAATAAATGAAAATTTTTCAGATTTTGTACCCATTATGTTCGAGCATATGTTACCCCAGTAGAAATTAGACCATTTACAAAACGCTTTGAGACTCAAAATAAGCGATTTTTATGAAAATCGGCAATAAATAACTAAAAATCGTTGACTTAATCTTAAAATGATCGCGTTTTTATCACGATTCTTTGTACCTTCTATTTCCATAAAACAAGTAAATACGTAATTATGTAAATAAAAATAGGACATTTAAACTGCTATATTTATTTTAACTCAAGCAGGCAGAATAAATTATGTAAATAGAAAAATGTACTATTCTTACCAAGTGGTTTCTGTTTTAAATAATCTAGGTATTCATCTCATCTTTTAAACTTCAAGGTGAAAGAACTAATATTAAACCCTCAAATTTTAAAATAACAAAAACTAACTTCGTTTTCAAGGGTATCCGAAAGGGTCTATATATACTTTAAGTTACTTTGCTACAAATACTTATTTTTTAAATCAAAGCAGTTCAATTATCCGGAAATAAAATTCCGTCAGTCTCTTATATCTATGGTAAAATTTTGTGACAAATTTTTCCATACGCTTAATAATTTCGACATGATTTTTCGGTTCGCATACTGTATAAAGAATCTTCTAAACCACATCACATATCCTTATAATTACTATCAAAGTAAAAACTGAATGCTGGCATTCAGAATATTTCGGACAGAAATCGAGTTTAGAATAATTAAAAATAAATAAATTTTCAGTTAACGGGTGTGTAAACACCACGAGTTTGTATCTGTATGGAAATAATATTGAAAATCAGAGAATGAAATCTAGTTAATAAATAATTGAAATGCGAAAGTGAATTTAACGTGAAAATAGTAAACTTCTTGAATAGTTATAATTACAAAATAATTAAAATAATACGTATAACTCATAAAAGATGATACTTAACGGGCAAAAGTATCGATATATTTAAACATCAATAGTGGACAATAGAGCGCGCGCGATTAAGGAATTCGATAAAGAAAGTAACAGAGGAGGAGTAAAGTAACTGGTAGACATTACGCGAGTAGTTGGGATCTTGTAACACGTGACCGCGGAGTGGGGGAAGCCGCCGGCTACGTAGGAGAATTACGACACTGTGATATCGGTACGAGTGTCAAACGAGAGTAAAGAAGCAAAAGTCCGCCGCGTAGAAACTGAAGCCGGAACCAAACGCATCACTTAAGTATATATTTAAATTCTACCCTTGATATCTACACCGCGAGCTTCCCATTATGATCTTCAACACAGAAGGATAATATAAACAACAAATGACTTTTACGATGTATGTGGATACTCACGGCAGGCCTGAAATTCGTCCTCGGCGTTCTCGCAATCGCGCTGGTAGTTGCAGACCCAGCTGGCCGGTATGCACTTGCCCTCGGCGCACTTGAACATGCCGAGGGGACAGGGCCCCGTGAGCTCGGTGCCGATGGTGCCGATGACGCTGCCACCGCTGCCGCCTCCGACGCCGAGACCGCCATTGCCTGCAAAAGATGAATTGCCATTTTACGAATCGTCGAAAGCCACATTGCGTGAGGAATATCCATTTTTTACAGGGGTTTTGTGTAAGGTTTTCTGAGTCTTTACAAGGATAATTAATCGGAAATCTAGTTGACAATGCTCATTTCCTTCGTTAATCATTAAGCTTCGATTGAGGGTATAGTAAGTAGAATATTTATTATCTAGTACTTCGTGGGAATCGCTCGAGTCGAATTATTTATTAGAATATTTATAGAGAAGTATTGAATTTGTAGTAGATTTATTAAAGGGTGCTCTTAATCATACATCCTGTATCAATTTATAAATTCTAAAATATTTTATATTGCGACACATTACTAGTATTGAATATAACTTTATGAAATTGTCCATGCATTTATTTCATGAAAACATAGTTCTGAATCTAACGTCTACCCATAATGATTCACTAGTTTAACTGAAATGAAGCAAAGTGTGTACTAATGATAGCGTACTCTGAAACGACCTTCAGTAACAAATATTTTTTTTGTGTAGCTTTGAAATCGTACACTGTCGTTTACACGTATAAATATCATTAAATACATTTTCTCGGATTATTTTTTATGTAATAGTACTGTTAAATTTAAATTTTGACACATGTTATTGATCAGTTAAATTTAAAGACTCAAGAAATTTCAGTACTTCCTCCTTAATGAATTCATACCTTAATTTCCCAAAGACCCAAATTCATAGTCCAGACTTCCATGAATGGTGAAATAAATATGTACCAGGTGTGCTCGTCCGAGGTGAAACAAGCGAGAAGTCATTTTTACTCCCATATATTTCTTATGAATTAAAAATGGTTTCCCACTTATTATACCTTCGACGAGTACACTTGGGACATATTTATTTCACTATGCTTCCCCTTACACATTCACGATCATACTTACACTAAATCCACACTCAAACTTAGCAACCGATCTAGATTATTTCATACATTATGGCGATTAGAACAAAATTGGATTGATCGAAATTGACCACAAAATAACAAATAACCAAGATGGTCTATTAAGTTTAAGTGTTGATTTGTGTATGAATATGGATGTAATACGGGCATAAAAGCGTTTAAACAACATTCCAAATATGCTTTTTAAAAATCTTAAAAAGATAATAATTTCAGATTTTAAATGAGTTTTTGAACTCCTCCATACTTTTACTCCATACTTTTACTTGTACTTTTTCTTGCAAAGCATTGAAGTTTTGAATATTTCTATGAGTTAAGACAAGCATAGTACTCATTAAATGTTTCTACCCTCCATGATCCTCTAAGAGTATCTTTCTAATTAATCTCAACTCTTAATACTTCATTATGCAATAAATTGCCATTGCAAACAAACATTTCTCCAGCCTATACGAGAATAAAGAACCGTTCCAATTTATAACGAAGATGCGCGGCGGCCTAAGTTCGAGTGAAAGTGTGTACACTTGCTCGTTGCAGCCGTAGTTTTGCGCTGCCGCGGCGAATTTAGCGATTGCATTACGAAAGTTAAAATGATGAGAGAAGAGAATTGAAGGGGGAAGAATGGCTGTCGGGCGATTTTTCCGCGCCGCGTTTTGTATATCTGAAATCCAGAAAAGCGCGCGCGCGCGCATGCACCCGTGCAATAGAAATTTCATTTTATCTTGATTATAAAATCCGTTAGCCGTAATGGGATATTTGATTTTTATAAGATGTAATGTTCGGTTGTGCTGTTCAGCAAATTTTTTTCGAACGGAATAATCGTTCTCGAGATAATATAGAAATAGGAAGGTGGTTTTAATGAATAATCTTTCTATTTATTTATTCTTATTTATTTATTTAGGAATTAGATTACTATAGTAGTACCTGTATGTAGACTATCTAACAAAGAAGACTTTCAGCAAAACTAACCAGCTATAAACAAAAACTATCTATAATTAAAACTTCAGCACTAACATTAAAGATTAATGCGCTATAATAAACACTAACATCTAGTTAAACATAAACAGAGCTCATCGTTATTTTATTATTAGTTTGTTACGTACTTTTTCACAACTTTTGTCATTCACGATTTTTAATTCTTCTAGTAACTTATTGATGTATGAATATGTATAATGAATTTGTGGCTATAGTCAATTCTTCTGAATTCGTAATCGTAAACTTTTGTACCTAGTTACCGTTAATTTATTATTCAGGAAGAAGTCTGGTGAAAGCTCTTTATAATGACACATAAGAGCTTCTAAGATATATTACCTGTGAGGATTTGGAGGCTTACATAACAAAAAGGATTACTTATTTTGTTACATCTTAACATTTTACTGCTCTTGGAACATGTGTAATAAAAGCACAAATTTTACTTATTATAAGAAATCTGTACTAAAAATAAGAACAAACTATAGTTTGTTACTATTTTGAGTATACTGAGATTAAAAAATGTTTTTATAAAATATAAAAAAAAAATAATCCTTAAAATATACAGTTTAAGGTTCTATTTTGGCAAAAACAGCAGCAAAAATGACTCATAATAAGAAAAATAGTATACCGAAATTAAGAATCTTCTCAGCGGTTCTCAATGTAAGAAAATAAAATATTACTAAATTCGATGCATCTCATTAAAAGAAACTTTTCTTCTTCAAGTTATTTATGTCTTATTACTCATCTCTTTTACATTCATTTTCCTAATCTACAAGATAGTAGATTTAATCACCATGTCCCATCGCAGAAATACATCGGACAATACACCTTGTACGAAAGATGACTCCACGACGCGCATCGACAAATAGCTCGAAGATTTCCGCGTGCGATTTCGCGCGAAACGCCGCGACTGTGAATATAAATCGGCCTTACGCCCGAGGGCGGTCGTAACCATATAATTCGATTTCCGCATTGCGGTCCATTGTCACGAGGCGTAAAATATACACGAGAAATTCACGACAGCCACCTACAAGTATTATATTCGCGTATGCGCGTAGACGTTTATCACGCGCAAAGAAGATTCGATGACGAGGCAACGATCGGCCGATATCGATTTTCTTTCGTTTCATCTTGCTCATCCTATTGTCGCGAGTTGAGCGGGCCCGAGACCGACAGCGAAAATTGGGTCAATCGCGCTCGAGCCGAAAAATTTCTTACGTGACGCGGGTGACGCGCTCGGGGCTTGGCCGATAATTCGATCAACGACGCTGCAGACGTTGACTCGAGGCGTTAGCCGCGCCGAGCCGATTTAGAAGGGGTTAATGGTCTCTGATCGCCAGGAGTATGATCGCTGTAAACGTATATTATCTCACAATATTTATATTTTAAGAAGAGAAAAGAATAATTTTTTTTAATTGTTATGGTTATTTTTTAGTTTTACTTATTTTTTAGAAATGCTGAAATTGCATTATGCATTTCAAAATAAACGAAATTGAATTAAAATAGAAGTAACTAATATCTCTGATAACCACAATAATTGATATATAGCATATTTTCAACGTATTTTTTACAATGTACAGTTTTTCAAGTACACATTATTGCCTTCGATTGACTTTGTGAAACTTAGTCTCTGGAAGTTCATTGGATCAATGATTAATAATTTGAAGTTTGGGACTTGGACAATGCATGGCAATGCTATTTCTTCAAATGTCCTAATTTTCTTTTAATTTCGACTGATTTATATTAAGATCTAACGACCCGAGAAATCTCTACTGACTTTCATCACGATAAATTATTAATATTAAAATTTCTAGAAATTTACTCACATCGTGAACGCCTTGAATCCCCGTATAATGCGCAAACAATGATATCACGCGAGTCGAATTCTCTGTATAGCTTAAACTGTATATCATTAATTCACTCTAATTATAAATTGAAAATATCGCATTGTGTCCAAATCGTGCGCTAAAAATAAATAAATCTTACTTTTCAATTAGGCGAACACGTCGTGGCACGCGCTTATAGCGCGGCTAACAAACTTCTCACCGGCTCGCAAGAAAAATTGATTGAGACGTTCCGCTCTTACGATCATGCCTGACAGTAATACCGTTATAATTAACTCTTTAAACCGACGCATTTTTCGCGGCCGCGCGCACGCATTTATTCTCTCTCCGTGTATAACGCACGCACGCCCCTCGCAAAACTCGAAACGCGTGTACAAACCGGAGATCGTAAATAACCGAAAAAATGAAAGAAGAAAAGGAGAGAAACGAGGCGCAGTCGCTTCGCGAAATTACGTCAGTCGTTGCTCTCTCGGTTCGGTTCGGTCAGCCCGATTATGTATTTTGTGTATGTATGTATGTGTGTATATATACGAGAGAGTGAGTCGTGCGATTTCGATTGGTTTTGGTCACGAATATAACCGCCGAGTTTTCTTCGCCTCGGCTTCCTCTTTTTTGCTTTGCATCTCTGCGCGGAAATGAGTGTTGTTCCATTCGTTCAACGGCTTTTTTATGGGCTTCGTTTTTTTGCACGAGCTGCTCGATCGGAATCGAATCATCGTCTGATTATATGTTATAAACTTTTGTTGAACATTTTTAACTCAATTCGGAATTTAATGTATTTGTATTTGTATTCTAAGATGTATATCATTTAATTTTATGATTATTTTATTATTATTTTATTATTATTTTGTTATTATTGTTTTACTTTAGTATACGTTTAGTACTGAACTCCGGTTTTCCTATTTGATCACCTCGTATTAAATACTTAAAAGAGATTCGTGAATAAGTGAATCATAAATTTTGAAGGCTTCTGGTTTATAAAGAGAAATTACCTTCCAACTATCTGAACCATGACTATTTCGCTCTTTAAATTAATAAATTTAAATAATTTAGTAAAAAATAAGAATGCTTCAGATTCTATTAGAAATTAAATATAGTTGCTAATAATATGGATTATAACATTGGATTATTAAATACATTCGTTACATTTCCATATAAATCGACATATGAATGTAGCTCAACTTTAGCATAGATGTCTATCTATCTAGAAAGCACTATCGTAAACGATTTAAATATGCAATTGCAATCTCTCTATTTAAAATATTAGCTATAAATATTGTACATTTCGCAACATTAATAATTTTTAATATGGTTTTATTTCCCATAATATTATTATTATTTTTTCTTAATTTTATACTTCAATATAACTTTAAACTGTACATAAAGTCTATAATTTATAATAAATAAATAATTAAATAAATAAAATGATGTAAATTTTAATGATTTCGAAGATTCGATAAATTTGCAACAGATACAAGCCTCACTCAACATGTTTAACGTAAAAGAATAAAATAAAATAAATTATTATTTGTACGTCGAAAACACGATATTACGTCAGCACCTCATTACGGCTCCACAACTCGTATACAATCCTCCTTACACCGACATACAACCGATAAATAATCGCTTTCCTCGTCCCGAGCTCGTCCAAAAACACGCGCCGAAATCTAAATCCAATAAACTTCCTTTCCACTCAGCGCATCATCTCTCATCTCTACATGCATTCTACTATCTCTCTGTGCACTCTCCCCGTAACATTTCCCTAGAATTACACTCCACTCTCGATTCACGAGTACTCTACCTCCCTCCCGGAGACATCACGAAAAGCCGATAAATCGCTAACCGATGCATCGCTCTCGAGCATATAAAGACGTATATACAGCGCGAAAACGGTGCAGCCGCACACATAACCTCTCAACTGTCGAAGCGGCGGCGGCGGTAGGAGCACAGCGGCGACGATTAGAGGGATACCGCTCTCTTGCGGTATATATTACACGGGGCACAGGTGAAAAGGTGCCCCAGAGTGCGGAGGAGTAAAAGCGCGGCTCTCGTAAGTATCGACGCGGAGGTGCTGCACCGACGCCGCACGTGAGGTTGGGACGCGCGAGATGCGCCGCGGAGGCTTTGTGTTGTGCAACGAGATTTTAGAGCGAGAGAGAGTAGCTCGACAGGTTGAGAGTGTAGGTTGGGGACTCTTTGTCTTTGGAGTTTAGATGTGGATGGCGATGGAGGATGAGCAGAGTGCAGATGGATTATGTTGGGGAGCTTCTGTGCGGGATAGACTTTTCGTCAAGAAGTTGTAGGCAGCGTTGGACCTCGGAAGATTCAGAAAGTCCAAACGCTACGTTCAGGTCGTTGACTATACTATTAGTCTAATAGTATAGTCAACGACCTGAACGTAGCATTTGGACTTTCTGAATCTTCCGAGGTCCAACGCTGGTTGTAGGGTGACCGTGCATTTGATTGCTTGAAAAAAAAGTTTTTGGAGTATTATAAAGATATGTAGTGACATTTTCAAGTTTTAAATTTGGGACGTTCATTCTAGGATACTATATCTTATAAGAATATTAAGGAGTGAATTTGTCTTTTTTTTTAATAAGTGTACATTCACTGAAGCATTTCACCCTAACTATGTCAGGAATAATTATGTGATTATAACCATCTAAATACCCGGAATGATCTTCTTGCAACAAGAGGAATCTTTTGGTCATGGTAAGATAAATGTCATCTCAAAATAGACACCTTAAAGAATACTATTGGTAGAAAACAGAGTAATACATCCATGATAAGTTGTATTGGGTCAAGCGGAAATTTTTGTTACTACAAAAAGGTTTTTCTTTCAGTTACCTTGTTGATATTGGTTCATATATATTGATAAGAAACATTAACAGAAATTTAACATTTTGCAGCTGTATGATTAAAATTGAAATAGATTGATAAAAAACTGATGTAAAAAGTCGACATCAGTGAGATTTGAACCTAAATCGAACGATTGGCAAACCCAAATTGGAAAACACATCACCACATGCTGCCAAACAAGCATTTAGAAATAAACTTGAAAAAAAATGTATGTTAATTAGGCATTACACCAACGGAATTTCCTTATGTGTCACATATCCATGAATAATATTTATGTTTTTAAATTAAACTTATTACTTAACGAAAATAGAATTCTATTTACCACAAACTTAATTAACTCAGAGGGAAATCCCAACAAAAGAGTCTTTTTTTTGAGTGAGATAATTTCTTCAAGCAAATAAAAAACAGTAAGTATATTATTTTTTTAAACATCGGTTACATTGGCAAACAAGACAATTTAATGACACATAACGTACCAATACCGCTTCCTACTTCCACCATGCGAACAATAGACGAAACGCTAATGCAAACATTAATTACTGTCAACAAACACATAAATTTCCGTATTTGTTAATAAGCTCGCTAATTATGCATATTTGTCTACGAACAACAAATAAACAATAACGTTAGAAAATTGTGGCTTTTATAATATATTAGATTTGGAATCTCGATAATGACATGGAATTCAGGCGTTTGGAAACAGGTTTGACGATCAGATTTAACACACGAGCTCGTGCAGTACAAGCTAACGTATTATAATACACGGTTATTCGTGCGTCAAACGAGGTATTTTATTGGACAGTATTTTATCAACTTAACACTCCATTAATAATTTCATTTCATTTTAAAGCATCAAATTTCCTATGTTTTTTATAAGCGATTACATCGCTGTTCTCTTATCTCTAAATACGTTCCTAAAATTTCCAATGCTTTTCTATATTTACACGATGTTATCTTGCGAAATAGAGATATAAATATTTATGATTCAAAGTGAATAAAATTAGAGAGAATCTTGTGTTAAACAAGAATGCGCATGCACGATTGTTTGAACGATCAGGAGTACAACTTCATATTATAGCTGATTGAAGGGCATTAGATCGAAGGACGTTGTAGCGATCGGTTAAAATGTTGCAAGTTCACATTTGCAAAGTATACTGATGCATACAATCCATAATAAGCTCATTTGAATGCAAATTTTTTGTATTCATTCTGTCGATAAATTACTTCTTTAAGGTCCAGTGTGACACGCAGTAAATCATACAAAACAAAAACCTTTCCCAGAATAATAAGAAGTAAATTGTAAACTGGTCGTAAAACCGAAACTACTGTGATGCAGCTTTTGTTTAAAAAAATAATCTAACTAACGTTATTTTATTTACATTACAACCTACGATTACTTGTAGCCAATTTCTGAAAATCTTTTATTTTTTAATTAGAGGGTTAATTTTTAGATACTAAAATAAAGAACTGATATTTTCAACTGGATCTCAGTAGAATTTTTCCGCTAGGTAATCCAACATAAATTTTTAACACTTACATTTCATTTTTACACATGCAGCTTTCTAATTGACAATCTAATTGAAACGCATTCTAATGGACAACATATTTTCAAGAACCCTTTTAAACATTTACCTTCTCAATCAAGACTTCATAACGCAATTCTCACGATCTATTCCGAACTCGGGCTTATCGGCGCTAGAATTCTCTCGTGCGCCGATCGTTAAAACCATTCAATTTTTCAAAATACCACTCCACTCTCGCTTACTTATGCGCGCCTTCCGCGAATCTCAGAGGTTAAAGAGACACCCGGAGAAAGAAGCCGCTGCCGCTGCTGCACACAAGTGCACAGCGTGCAAACAGTCTATACCGGCACGTCGGCGTATCGATGCGCGAGCTTGGGCATTTCGAAAGAGAATGGAACGTGGCTGATCCCCGCGAGCGAGGAGGAATCGCCTCGGGAATATCTATCTCTCGCGCGCGTATATACAGTGTATATACACAAGTTGCGCCATACAATTATGTTGCCGAGAGAAGGGAACTATAACCTTTCCTTCGTCTGCAGCCTCTTCTGTTTCTCGCTCGGTCGGAGATCGATGCCACTTTGCGCGGCTGGCTTGTGTGCGAGTGCTCGTGTGCATTGTGAGCGAGACAAGTGAAATGTAGTTTTGGAGCGTTGCGTTGTGGATGAGGTGTGAACTGAACTGTTGGGTTTTATGGAGTTATTAAGTTTTTAGAAGTTCAGTCTGGTTGTAGCAGTGTCGGGGACGATTAAAAATTCAAAATTCACGACTCAAATTTTATTACCGATTAAACGATAAATAATTAGTTGAGATTAACAGGTACGGTGAGGCGCGAGCCATAAATGCATCATAAATTGCTGCAACTTTTTTTGCATTTTGCGTTACTGTAGATATAAAAATTAATGAAACTATTTATGCAACCGATTTTATTATTCTTTGAGGACTTGGAAAAAGGTATAAAATATCGAGTTATTTTTGAAAGTTTTAACTTTTAATTAGTTTTGTAAAGAATTATAAAAATCGGCTTGAATAGACGCACCGATTCAACCCAAGTAATTTATGAAAGGCTTTTTAGACGATAGCAACAAGTAATTTTAACAAAAATCGGTAAGAAATGACTAGCTCATAAAAGCTTCAAAATTCATGTTCAAAGTTACATTATTACATAACGACAATCAACGATGTCCTGCTTTTGCATAATTCACTCTATAAACTTAATCACAAGCAATTAATTATTCACGTCTCGATCGGTAAGATTCACGGCGGGAAATTTGAATTTCAAATCAACTCTGACGCTCCCTCAGACCTAGCACTACCGCATCGCTCAATCGACGATCGACTCCTACGAGCGCAAATATTTTCAAGAGCAACAGGAAGCCCCGTCCGCAATTATGATACGCGGCACACAGCCGCGGACGGAAGGAAAAATGAATCGCAAGAAGCATGCGCGGCTCGGTGTGTATAGTCGAACGAGCGGCGCAGTGTGAATTGGAGCAGCGCCCGGGCGCTTGCTCCAATTCGCTCAAGTTTCACTGGCCGCGCTCGCGCGTGCACTTTTCCGCGTGCGAGCGCCGCGGTTTAACGATCTCCTTGCCGCCGCGCGACGATTCGTTTCTTCCGTTTTTGCCGAGAGCCGAGCGTTGGGGTACCGACGTGAAAAATCCCGAGCTCGCCGATGGAGAACGGGTTTGGCGCATTTTCTTTTGCGGGTTGAATTTTTGTATATTGATATTCAATATGACTACTTAATACTTGCACGAGTGAATTTTTAAAGAACCAATTAAAATCTAGCGAGTAAATCAAATCGGTTAGTAAATCGGTTAGTAAATCGGTTAGTAAATCGGTTACGATTACTTATTTTTATCTTAAAACTGTTTGGATTTTATAACTAAGTAATGAATCTTTTATCATGTAATACTTATTATAAGAAATCTTTAATAAAAAAAAGAATAAGTTACTTAGAATAAGAAACATTTCATGAGAAAATAAAAGAAAAGTAATCTTTTTTTAAAAAACGAATATTATACTTATATCGTACTTTACTACGTGACGATTTGAGATTTTGTTTTGATAGACAAATTAAAAGTACTGTACCAAGAAACAAACATTTTTCAATAGTTTCAAAACACTCTATTGAAGTGCAATGAATTTACTATTTTATTATAATGTAAAATAAATGTTTGTCGAAACAACTATTTATTATGGAAACTTAATACTGTTGAAGCTAAACTATTTTAAAGTAAAATGACTTTTATGATTTTCATCCTTAACTTTTAATTCTTCTAGTATAATACGTTATCCAACAAATATTATTGGTATTTGTTACCTGAAACTGTAGCATTTTTTTTAGTAACAGATACTATTTATTTCTCTCAAAGTAGTTATTACTTAAGATAAGAAATTTTTCAAATCCTTTTATTACAAAAGAAATGATTCTTAAATACATAGCATCTCATTTAAAAAAAAATTTGTTCTGAAAAAGTTTAGTTATTATCACCAATCAGAGTAGTAAATAGATCAACAAAGCTACAAAACAAATAAACGCACGATGACAATTACAATTCCAGTACATTCAAAAGCCAGATGAAAAAAGTGGAGAAAAGGGCTGGGAGGGGGAGAATGAACAATCGCGCAACGAGAAAATAAAAGAGGAGGAAAATAACGTGGACTCGAGCGCGTGCGCGCCATAGCATGACAATAAACAAATTAAAGCGTCAACGTCGCCCCGAAAGTCACACGAATACAAACGCACAAGGCTCTCGCGAAGAATCGCCGTCTCGTAAAAATAATAATTAATGAATAATGCGCGCGCGCACGGACGTGGAGAGAAGATAAATAAACCGGGAATAAATCGTCGCGACCTTTATTTATTCATTCGTATACGAATTGGTTGCGATTTCGTTTTGAATGGGACAATTTGATAAAATGGAATAAAATATAAAATGCGCGTAAATTTGTTTAAATACAAAGACTATGTTGGCTAATCACAGATGATTTTCAATAATTGAACTGTTACATAAAAATGCGGACAAGCTACATTTTTAAGTGGAGATTAATATGTCATATTTTCTTGTTTCTTTCGAGAATAATAAACTCGATAGTTATAGATGCTCAATGTTTCTGCATTTTCAATAAATATTACCTGCTGTCGCTGTTTAATATTACCGTGGCAGCATGCGAATGTTAAACTGAGGTATCTACATTAAGTTTGGTTTTTAATAATAAAAAACAGAGAGAATACAACAATATACCCTACATACCTACTTTTCTCCATAATTTACCAAAATCTTAAATGAAACAATCACGCAACATCCTAATTATTTTAATAATATGCGGAAGTACGCTGATACTGAATTTAAATTCAATCAAGTATAAAACACTTAAACACTACCGTTACCACTTCGTCCGAATAAATTAACCAAAATCAAGATGAAAATGAGCCCCGCTCTCCCGAGCCAGCAGCGTCATAATCGCCTCTGATTCAACGTAATCGAGCCAAGCGCACGAAAAGCTCGCCTCTGATTGACACGATTTCCAAGCGCGTATTACAATTCGTACACGTAGTGTACGAAGGAGCGCGCGTCGACATATTTCGTTCCTCAAACGCACGCGCAACGTCGCTCCGCTTCGAGTAGATACGCGCCGTTCATCTTCCGAATGCAAACATGATTTTACAGGTTTTTATGAATTGCATAACGAGGAAAAAAAAAGAAGAGAAGATTGCGGCTGTACGAGGAATTCGCGACAATCGGGATTTTCCGCGGTGGGCAAAAATCGACGGAGAAGCCGCGATTTACGAGCATTGTTTTCTTCTATTTTTTTTTGTTATGCAATGGAATAATGGCATCCTTGTTTGCACTCTACTTGAGGAACAATGATTGCTTCCACCGGCGAGCGTACCTTATCAATTACAGCGATCGCGGCTCGTAATTAAATTTTACAGAAATGCCTGCAAGTGTGGTTAAGTGGTCGGATATCTCGAAATGCGCGCGTAGGCATCGCGACGCGTTCGAGAAAACAAGGAACGTCCGCGGCACGTGAACGGAATACCTCAGCGCCTCGCCAAAAACACGCAGCCGATAAAAATTCCTGAAAAAAAGAGCGAGACGAGGGCGCTGCTGCTGTCCGGGCAAACAATCAAGACGTTCTCGTGGCGCATTGAAAATAGACGCGTGATTCTTCGAGGATATGTAAATTTTATGGAAATTGCGCGTCAATTGAGAAATTTTGAGTGGCTTATTTTCTTCGTGATTTTTTGTATGAGTATACTATTTTAGGATGCATTAAACTTGTTATTTGCCTTATTAAAACTTTCAAGGTGTATTTTTCATAGAAGATTATCCACTATCCAAATTAAGTTATTTCAACTAAATCAAAAGATTTAGAGCACTTATAAGACTTTTTGAGGCTTTACCATGATACAAATTTTGACAAATAATTATCAAAATGCTATAAAAGTTGTCAGATCGAAGTATAGGTATAAACTTTAACTTTCAATTTCTGCAAATTCTGATCAAATTTTACTACCATCCACAATAAACCTATTTCGTCCTTAAAAGTGCTGAGAGAATTTGGCATATTTTAACAGAATTAGCTTGAATTCTATGAAATTTAATCATAATTAATTACCAAGGAAAAAACAGACTTTTTATTTACATAACAGAATTTTTTAGTATTTTTCAAAATTGATTAGTACTTTCAAGATTTTGTCAGACTTCTCTAGAATTTCTCAGCAGTTTTGAGAATTTTTAACACTTTCTAGAAATTTATAGAATTTATTGGCAGTCATTTTTCCGCAATTTCTAGAACTTGCCAGCATTTTCCAGCAGAATCTTCCAGAACTCTTCATAAATTTCAATATCTAGTCTGACTTTTCTAGAAATTGTCAGTAATTTCTAGAATTTTCATATATTTATCAGAATTTTCCAATGTTTGTCTGGATTTCCTAGAATTACTTAGCCTTAATTAATTCTATATAATCAAAGCAAAAGTCAGAATTCCTATTGACACATCAATTTATCATTTTCACCAGAAGGGAACAAAAAGTTTTGTAAGAATGTACTTAATTTCTCAGACTTTTCTATAATTTGTCAGAATTCTCTAAAAGATGCTAGCAATGCCCAAAAATATCCAGAATTTTCTAGAATTCATCATAATTATGAAGATTGATCAACAGAGATTTTAGAACACGTCAGAATTTTCCAAAACTCTCCGAATCTCCCAGAACCCCCTTCCTATCCCCAACTCCCACCTTCCCCGGCAAACCCCACCAGCACCATCCAACCTATCCAACATCTCCAACACACAAGAAGGCGCAGGAAAAAGAGGCACCCGCGGCATGACTCAGCTCCATCGCTCTCCTCGTGTCCTGGACTCTCTCTCCTTCTCTCACACAGACTCTTACATGCGCACACGAGGAGTAGGGGCAGCACGAGCGACGGGTTGGGAGGTCGGCGCTCGCGAGTGCAGCGCCGTGCCAGCCGCGGCGCAGCAGCAGCACCAAGCGCGCACACACACACACACACACACACCTCTGTCTCGCGGAGAACGCACTCGCTCGCTCTCTCTTGCTCTTCTGTCGCTGTGGATTGGCTATACCTACTTCGCGCGAGAGCGCATGCTTTGCTAGGATCGTGCGACGTTGGAGGAATATATGTGTATGTGGATGCTGGTTGTTGTTGAGGTAAGGAGGTGTTTAAGATGGATTGTTGCTCGAGAATTGGGGTTGTTTATTGGATTTTGAGGTGGATTGGGAGCATGAGAATAGGAGAGTACCGTCACGGACCCAGTTCCTGATCAGCTAAGACCAATTCCTGATCAACTCTGATTTCCATAAAAGCCAATTACAATTAAACTTTTTAGACTTTGAACAGGAACATCTAAATAGTAGATAGTTATATCTGCAATCTTCAAAAAAGTTTTTGCAGCAACAAGTTTAAAGTAATATTTTATGGAAGAAAATGATCAGGAACTGGGTCCGTAACGGTATGAGAGAAAATGCACACTCTGGCGTTGCTGCTTAGGACATTTTAGATTTTGGAAAAACAGTTAGTTTACTTTTTTAGAACTTCCAAAAAGTAATAGTTTTGGTTGGAGAATCTGTATAGTCCTATTTTTCATACGAGGCTCCTGAAGAGAGCTTTTTCGAGTAATTTGAAACAGGTTAGTCTTCGTAAGGAGCGTTAAGTTGAAAAACACTTCCTGATTAGAAATTAGCTACTTTTATATAAAGTGGCTAATTTCTGGTCAATGAATAATGTTAATTTTTCTACTACACTTTGAAACACTTAATATATAAAGAAATAAGGCACATTTTCTAACTAGAACTTACCATTTGCTTATTACATATTCGGTTTCCCAAAAACGCACTTAATCCTATTAATAGTTGGGTACAAATTATTCCTTTATAAACCAAGAAATTCATCCTAATATTTTTTTAGTGGAAGAAAATATATTTCGAGGTACATAACGGACGGACAGTTTTGGGTTTTGAATGCAATATTTTTTAAATTTGTGTGGCTTTTAGAAATCTCAAAAGATACTAATTTCAATGCATAATTCATATTGAAATATTAAGAGTCATTTCTTGGTTTTAAAAGGCATAATTTAAGGCCAGGTAGAGTCATGTGCCTCTTCAGGAAGCCGAACAATAGCCTCTAGACAATGACAGGTATCAGTTACAAGAAAAGTGAAAAGTTCCGGAGAACTGCTCGTATACTATACTTTAGTTCAATTTATAAATAATTTTCTAAAAATTAACTTTCATTCGGACACGGATAGTTTTACAAAAACAATGTCTAGACCAAATTTTTAGTTAAATACGAAAACAGACGTCGACACCTTTAATAAATAAACGATTTTTCGTTAAGTACGAAAGCAGACGTCAAAATCTTTAATAAATAAGCGACATACAGATACTTTATTTTCATCAAAACTAATATGACTCGATAGAATTATTATTAAATATAGCTGAAAAAACAACCAATTTTACATTTTACGTTACATTTTATCATAATATAGAAAATAAACTTTTTCTAAGGAAGAACTTCCTGTACGTATTTCTTTTCAATTAAAAAGACTTTGACTGTCTTCATGATTTACCGAAAATGTAATATTTGTGATCGCATGCATAAACGTCAATTTTGAGAAAAATCATTCACAAAAGCGTCATAAAATTTCAAGCGTTAATCTTTAACTCAACACACGCTTTCCCTCTTTTCCAAAGGTTCCCAAAACACCTCTCAAAGCCTCAACAAAACTCACCAATCCACGGACCTTCCAATATTCACATACACCCAACTCGTCCATCTGAATCCCGTTTCCAATGTATTCTCGCTAAACTCGAGCACTTTGCGAAAGCTCTTTCCCATTTCTGATTTAATTGCCACGGGGATCGCAATTTTCCTAATCTCGATCCCAATCCCCGTCCGAGCAGGCGACAATTGCGCGTATCTATATTTAGGCGCGCGCTGCGCAGATGTCGTTTTCCGGAATTGACGCGCGGTGCCGTACCGGTTTGGTAACGCGCGCGCGTGCTCACGGCATTGTGAGTGCATATACCAGTTTACACCGACACTGATCTCCTTGTACGTTTTGTTTTGAGCGAGAGGATTTCTGCATTTTTTTCTTAATGACGCTTTATGAAAATGTCGAATAATGCGAGGAAAGAATGATTTTTTTGTTTAGGTAGTTGTTGCTAACGTAACTTTTTTATCAAGTTGTAGATGGTGAAGCAGTGGAGAGGATAAATGAAGACTTCGTTTTGAGAACTTTCTCAGAAATTATCACGTGGGATAATTAAATTTACGAACAGTTTAGAAACTTTTAAAGCTGTTAACATTTTTTTATGACGTCGAGTCATATAATTATTGATACTATCGACAACATCTTTCAGTTTCACGCAATTCTCTTGCTTTTCTTTTACTTACTTACGACAAATAGCTTCAAATTCTTCTTCTCTTTGTGCATTTTATATGTAAGAATTTAGATTGTTACTTAAAATGTACCAAACACTTTTACAATTTTGGCGAATCAATGACAAAATACTTAATTTAACAATAAAAGATGCTCAAGAAAAAAATCAATTACTTCCGCAGAATGAATAAAACTTTGCAAACATGAGATGAATGCGCCAATGTCTACTCGCGTCCCTATTTGTACTCATTTCGTACATCTCTTCAATATTAAATTAATTTCTGCGCTAGCATAGATCTTGCGTGTCATTACAACAAATATACCGAGAGAGTAGAAATTGTCACGTCCCCTTAACTCTATTCCAACCACAAAAAAGAACTAAAGCTTCTCTCTTGCTCAGCAAAGTATTCTCCATCGCTTCTCTCGCCACAAAATTGAGTAAAACATTCCACACAACAAATACTCACCATCCCTTCCAACTAAAAAAATCTGACTCTCGGCTACAACACCTCCCGATGAAATCTACCTTCCAGCAAGAAAGAAAGGAGACAGACCTTAAATATACGCCAGCTGGCAAATCGGTTCGAAAATCAGCGTTAACGTCCCAAAAGTGGATCGCCGCCCGCGGTATGCAACGCTCGTGCTCTCGCCGCGATAGATCGCGCGGATCTCGGGAGGATAGCGCGGCGGCGCGGCCTCAAAAGGCGGATAATTAAATCGCGCGCGGGGCGAAGACGAGGAGAGGAAGCTCGCTTTGTACGTTGCATATGGAGCATGCGCGAGAAACTACTGCGCGACGTGGCTATATGTGTGTAGGTACCCATGGAGGAATTTACTCTCGGCAGAATACTGTTCGAGTATTAGTTGCCGGCGCTACCAGTACCGTCACGGATCCAATTTTTAATCAGCTAAGGCACTATGTCGGGATATTTGATGCATTACAATTTGACAATGAACTGTTTACTCAAAAGAAACGTTTCTGATGATAATATAACTCTTAATCTTTCATATGAAATTTGAAATATACACAAAGAATCAGAAATTAATTAATTATAAAACTTTAAAGAAAAAAGTAACAGGGAGTAATTTCTGATCACCTAAATGATACATGGGAGCAATTTCTGTTCAGATAAAGACCCTATTTCTAATCAAATTTTGTTAACGCGTAATTATCTTATACAAGCAGGAACACATTAAACAATATTATAAGAGTAACTATGATAATTAATTAATATTTTTTGTTTAGGTAGTGGTGATTAATGAAATAAATATTCGATTATTTGTGCTCTGATAAGAAATTGGGTACTGATTAGAAACTGGGTCCGTGACGGTACTTGCAAATGTTAGAGGTCCAGCACTAAGATATAACGGAGAAGATAAGAACGGGCCAGTACAACACTTTTCTTCTTGATATATTCAAAATTGTACAAGAAATATACATTTTTAGGCACACGCGAGACACTTCACTCAAAGTTTAGTGTAATAATCATAACTACAGATTACTATTGCGTGGCCGAAAATTTCACTTAAGCTTAGTAATCGTTCATTAAATTAATATTTTATTAAAAACTAGCCTAAAAAGTAGGTTAAGTTACGCTTGACGATTTCGCAATGTTTTGTTTTCTTTCAATATCGGCAAAAAGTTTTGCACCGACTCTGAGACGTTTTTCGGGCCAACGTCGATTCTTTTTACTAGCCCATTCTTATCAAAACGATATAATCCCTTTATTGGTTCAGTGCCGAAAAATAATTTACTGGCATACAATATTCAGCCAGAATCGGCCCGAACTATCACTGCTGGCAAATTATTTCATGGATAAGCATGAGTGCAGTTGAATAATGAAATTTGTGTGTTAAATTTCATTGTCATAGGTCATTTTATTTTTGACGTGATTTAGTATGATTTAAAAGGTGGTGGTGATGAAATTTTGACTCGTTAGATTTGAAAGGGTGAGGTTTTTAGGTTCTTAATCCCGTGTAAAAAAATTAGTCTGGCACTAGTCTGGGATTAATCTGGCTTAACAAGTATGGCGAAATTCTTGCAAAAGTCTGGTAGAAGTATGGCAATTAGCCCACTATGCCAGACTTTTCTTGGAATTATTGCAAGAAAACTCATTTTTCAAAAGTAAATAATTAGAGTAGTACATTAATTATTAGTATCGACTAGAATAGTGGAAATACGTACTTTTCGATAAAATAGGAGAAAAGTTTTTTTACATATTGCAATCTTGTTTAAAATATGAATATATGTAAAAAAAGAGACAAAAATGTAGGTTACTTGTAATTTGACCTGACGCGATGCTTTTGTTTTGCACATTTTATCTAAAGTCTGGCATAGTGGCCAAAGCCATGCTTCTGCCGGACTTCTGCAAGACTTTCGCCAGACTTATTGAGCCAGACTAATTTTTTTACACGGGATTCCACGTAAAATTTGTGATTTTGCAGTATTCACCGTATGAACATTTCAAAGTCCGTAAATTGAAGCTAAACGATATACCTTTAGCAATAGTGGTTGAAGAAGTTAACATCGCTTGATGATAAACACAAAGACATTAATTAAACCATACGGAGGAAAGAAGGGCGGGGTAAACTGACTAAATAAATCTTGTTTATTTCAACTGATGATTTTTCTTGTGTAAATAATTTCCTCGAAGAGTAACATTTTCCACTCAAGCAAATATTGTACACTCTTTAGATCAGTGTTAAAATTGATACGGGAGTTGTTGGATAGGAATGTGTAATACTTTATTAATAAATATTAGATAAATAAATACTTGCGTTTTTTATTTTTATTAATTATTGATGAGATAGCAAACTAAACTCATTCGCTTGGTTTACACTTAATTATCGTAAAATTTACAAAATCGTGTCCCGAAGAATCTAGATTGATTTCGATGTAATGAAGTTAAAAATTAAATAAAAATACTAAGGGCACAATAATAGATGGAGGGTATCCCAACCGACTTCCTTGCGCTAGTTCTTTTTAGTAGAAGACAAGTGAGAAATCCGCCTTAGAAAAGAGTAAAAAATATCACTTTTATGCAAAATAGTAGCAAATCACTCAAAGGCGACTGACTCACTTTTTTACTAAGCAAAAACTTGAGTAATGTATATTCCAGATTTAGCGAATACATTTATTTCTTCTTTTACGTTTTCGACTACTCATTTCTAAGTTCTTTACAATCATAACCAATTTGTGTAATAATTATATGAGATAAATATAACCACACAAAGAGACTATAGTACCAGCTATAATTTCTATACTTAAATCATTTTGTCATCATTTTGTTAAATCTCTGAACACTAACATTCAATCGCATACGCTGCTTCGGCAATACACGATTCATTTATCAAACTGACCTAAATTCAAACCCATCACCTCTAACAATACAAGAACATCAACCATCACAATAACCCACGTTTACATTTCATCCAACACCGAAGAATCAAAAAATCCTCAATATTTACGCTATCTCTCGTAGCGCTAATTTCTCGGTCCTTTCATCCGCTGAAATAAGCGCGTCGTCACGGGGTGTCTTGCACTCGTGCACTCGCACACTCGCGTGCACACACACACACACACGTACATAAATCGCGCGGAGTGCTCAAAGAGAAAGGAGGTTTTAATGCCGATGTGCAGCGCGCGCCGCGCGTCGTGTTTCTCTCCGTTAATCGTGCAGCTCGCTCGAGACTGAAAATGAGACTGAGAGACATGACCGGTCAATATAATATCGGCATTGTTTTTCCTCCTCGGCGGCTGTGTGTACGTTATATACAGCCGGCGAAACGAGCGAATTCTTCTGTACGCGCAGAGGTGAACGAGAGACGAGGAGTTCCTTGTTTTTCTAATGAGTGCTTTTGAGACTGCTCTGGATCTGGATTTTAGACTGTTTTTGTAAAAGGTAACGGTTATAGGAGTGGATTGCGTAATTGAATGCAGCGGAGGGTGATGAATTTTTGTATGCAAAATGTGCGGAATATTCGAGAAGAAAGCGTCGGGAGAGGCGGTTTGAGGCACTTCGGCGAGATAAGATTGAGTGCGTTTTAACGAGTCGCATTGTATTACGTGGACAATGCATAAATCAAGACAATTGCGGAGTTTGAGATGCGATTTTTCACTTCTATAACGTGTTGCACAGCTAAACAGAATGTCATTTTTCTTAAAAACATGACGGCGGGAAGAAGTGTGGTGTATGAAGACGACGTATGATTGGCTGTTTAACGAACGAGTGAAAATTACTATTTTCATTTAAAAAATCTGAACGATTACTTATAAGATAATTTTTAACCTGTTTTTGCACATGTTCACATACGTGGACATTAGTATTTTTCGTATTTCTGTAATACTTCTGCTCAAAGTGAATCAGCAATTAAAAAAATTCAGACATCGTCTTAAATATCTAAAAAATGTTTTCGAACTCATATAGTCACACTATAATTATTTTTGTTTAGCTGCAATCACAAATTGACATTCTTTTTCAAAATCACATATTTTATAGTTTTTAATCACTGGCATTGTTCATCATTATTTTTTCTACAGGTCTATAAGTAATAGCATCAAAATGTAATGTCAGTTAAAATAAATTTTAACATTAAGTACAAAAGAGATTTATAAAAATCTTATATAAACAATAAATAAAAACAACGTTTTCAGCTAGCAAAGACAGAACCAAGCTGCTCAAAATAAATTCACCGAAAAAGCGATCCTCAAAAAAATGCATCCACGTCGAGCGAAACCGCAGAATAATACAACGGAGACGAGCGAGAGCCTAATCATTTAGAAACCGACGGCCCGTTACAAATTGAATCTCCGGTGGCGGCTCGGCGCGCGTTTCGGCCGATTGAATTACGAAAATCATGCGGCCCGGGAAATTGTGCGCCCGTTCGAAATTGCTCGGCAGCTCCTCGGCTCCTTTTACAAGCCAAGTATCTCTCTCTCTTTCTCTTGAAAGACGCTCTTAAATTTTTGATCGGCCGCGTAATTTTATACGTTTCCATCGCGTCGATCGAGAGCTGTATCCGATTATTGAGCGAGATAGCTCAAGGTCGTCGTAGCCTGTCGCCCCGAGGCGTTGTTTCTTTTTTCTTCTGTGCTTGAAAAGATTGTGCAAAGACTCCTCGACTTGCTTATTATACATTTTTTCTATCGAGGTATTTTCTGGAAAATTACGCTTTCAGAATATTGTGCGTTGCTAAATGCGATGCGTTGATTTTACTGCAATGGAGAGGTGAAAAAAGCTTGATTTAATACCGCAAAGTTGGGATTGAAATTCAAACCAAATACGAAACGAGGTATTGCGAGATGTAACGCAACGATCGATCATCTGCGTACGTGGGAAAATATGAAATCATTAAAATTATACTTGAAAATCAATCCTACATTTTACTTAACGTGGATTAAGAAATGAATAAATATTATAGCTTAATAACTTCAATGTAATAATTGTAATGTTTTGCATAAGCTTGAATCAATTTGTTTGAAATATAGATGGGGAGAAATACTGTATAAAATATCTATTTACGATGTAACGATAGTTCGGAGTGGAATTCTGGTAATTTTTTATATTTTTACATTCTAAAATATTCTAAAATGTATTCGGCGCTATACAAAACTTCAAATTATCAATCAACTATAATAAAATACATACTAAAATATAAAATAAAAATGTAGTCATTTATGTATACACGAGAATCTGCTTAATTGCACCGTAGCTACATAAAAATTAAAAACTCAAAATCCAAACCGGTTGCGTCTTCGTGAAACCGAATAGCCTACATTCCGTGCACCTCAACTCATTCTTTACACGCAAATTATAACAAAGCAGAAAAAGAGTCCAAGCTCACACGCGCGCGATCGCAGGATCAACGACGGCATCGCAGAGATGTCACTCTTTCTCTCTTTCTTCGAGCGCGCGGTTACACGAAGGAACAACTGCCACGCTCGACTTATTAGCGAGGTATGTACAGAGTGAATCCTAATTGTAATTGCGATCCGCCTGGCTCGAGAGCAGTGCCTTTCGCCGGTGCACGTGCACGTGCACTCCTCCGGTAGGGATCCACGCGGAGAGAAAAACGCCGAGGAAAAGTGAAATTTCGCGCGTCACTTGTACGTAGCTGCTCGCTGCGTTGTTGTGAAATCTGGTTCTAATGACGCTTTTGATACGGTGCCGAGGGTTTCTATTACAGGAAGGATTTTAATCAGTTTTGGGTTGGTGTATGGGTGTTTTTATGTAGATACGAATGTTGATGAAAAGTATCTTTATAAAGGAATATGTGTACTGTTAGAGGATGCACGTTTGAGTAAAATACAGGTCAGGATTATTTTTAACTGAAAGTTTATCTAAATAATGTATTTCTAGATAAATGCGAATAGTATTTTAGAATAATATTTTATTTTGTATTTAGATACAAGTGTATAATTACTAAATTGTCCATATAGGAGTTACAAAACTTCAAATCATAAGCATTAAAAAAAATTTTCTTCTGTAATTGAATTTGTTAAAATCTTTACTACTGAATGCCGGATAAAATATTGATTCTATCACTTGATTTATCGAAATTGGCCCTCTTTTTTTTTAAATTTCCGTTCAGTTTCCCGGATCAATTTTTTCATATTTTTCCAAACTCTAAACAATAGAGTTAGTTGTGTACATTTTCCTGCGTTTCCCTACTTATTAAAAAAACACTCGAAATTCAGTTATACCTCCAAAACAATAAAAACTCAGCTCCCTCTATTTTACTACCTACCGTCACGGCCCCAATTCATGATCAGTACCCAGTTCCTGATCATTTGGCTACATTTATTACTATTTTGACTTTAATGTATACAAAATTTATTTTAAAAAAATAATTAGTAATAGTAAAATATTTTGTAGTCATATAATAGAACTTTAAAGGTTACTAGTAAAATACATTTTTAAGATAAAAAATGTTAAAGTTGGACGTTGTTGGCAACGTCATGATTGACACCATCTTACTGCAGTTGACGACAAGTGAGCATGCAAAGAAATTTACATCATTTCTTTCAAATTTTGTAATAGATCGTAAAAAGACTTATGTAATTAAGTTATTCAACATTTTATTGGTATAAATCACTTAAAACATTCATATAAAATATATACATTTTTGCTATTTATTCAAATAGTAGTTTGTTAATTGAAAAACTAAGAGTCATCCCCAATTCTTCGTAAAATAAGGAATATTTTGAGACCTAAAAAAATATTTAACATTCTTTCCGTTCCGAGAATACCTCGAAACGCGAAAATTAAGGTTAGGTTTTTCGTATCGAACTATTCTCGGAAAGGAAATAATGTTAGGTACTCTTTCAGGTCTCAAAATATTCTTTATTTTAAGAAGAATTGGGGACGACTCTTAGTTTTTCAATTAACAAACTACAATTTGAATAAATACCAAAAACGTGATTAGACAAGGACAGAAGATACCGACTCCTCTTAAACGGGGGAGGGGGGGTCTCCACCGGTCGCGGGGCAAACCCGTTCGCCGATCGGCATCTGCAGCTCCGTAAGGCGAGCAGAGCAATTAGAAGCAGAGTTGCGCAACTCGAGCGCGGGATAGTTTCGCGATGCGGCTCTAAGACGGTTCGACGACTTTCTCGCGTTTTTGGACATTTTTGGGCGGGTTTGCGGTGGTAGCGTCGTGGGTTTTAAAGCAGGGTCTAGATTATATTAGATTAGATGTTTATTCTGTGCAAGACAAAAACAATAAAACTACATTCAATAATAATACATATTTACACAGATCATTAGTATAGTCAATCATATCACAGCTCGACATTGCTCGTCATTAACTTACATATATTGCACAATATTACATCTGTCGTACATCAATCGCGTCATTACACTTATCACATATTCTTATCATTGCGAATAATACATATTTTTGTGACTATCAAACTTCAATTTCTATTATAGTCAACATTCGTATGATTAGCGTCATTCTACATTAGATATACATGGTCCATGTCCCTGGACTTACATAGCAAGTAGTCGCGAATTGTCGCTTTAAATCTGCGTAGTGAGGGCAAATGCTTAATACGTCGAGGGATCGTATTCCATAGGCGCGCACCTTGAGATTCAAAAGATTTCAACCCTGTATGGGTACGCGACGATGGAATCGAGAGCTCCCTAGAATCATTCCTACTAACGAGGTCCAAGCCTGGTTACTTTTGAAAAAGGACTGCAAGATACGTGGGTTGACCCATGTTAATAACTTTGTGTAGTTGTACCGCCGCAAAATACGCCCTTCTTCCCTCAAGATCAAGCCATCCTAGTTTACTCCTGTAGGGACTGATATGCTATAATTGCATAGAGCTGACTTTGCGTGCCTTTTGTGCTGACCAGTTGACTTTGATTTGTTTATTCATTTTACGGTGGTTGTAGAGTGGTGATCTCGACTTGGATTGGAAAATTATATTATAATACGGATATTATTGGCATAGTGCGTTTCTTACACATAAGAATTGTACACGTAATTATTGTGCACAATTTAGCATTGGTCAAATATATCTATATATAATTTGACCAATGCTAAATTGTGTACAATAATTACGTGTATAATTCTTATCTACACTGAAAAAAAAATTTGTTAAATCTAAGTAAACGTTTCCTTGAATCATACTGAGAAAAGATTTATTTGATAATAATATTTAATAATAATAATAAATAAAAATAGTAAGTATTTAATTATGTTTAGACTGGTATTCATCAATTCAATAAATATTTACTAAATTTAAGAAATATTTACTTTATTTAAGTAAATCTTTTCTCAGTACGATTTAAGGAAACGTTTACTTAGATTTAACAATTTTTTTTCAGTGTGTAAGAAACGCGCTATGCCATATTATTGTAATAGGTTTTAGTAGTTTTTGGTTTTCAAAAATTAATAATTAAAGAATAAATAGAAATAAATACTAATTTAAATAAATGTAATTGCTGGAAATTGCCTGATACGGGACTGGCATTTTTAATAAAGTCTTTTAGGTTCACTTGAAAGGTTGAATATTAATTAATACTGGAAAAAATTAGTTTCATTTTTAGACATTTAGTATACAAAAAATGTGGTACAACTTTTAATCGCTCATGCTCTCAAGTTAACGTCTGTAATTCCCAAAGATACTGAATATTTTGTGATTAATCTTTGTCATGATTTGATTTGATATATTCGTATCTAAAATATTCATTTATTTCACTAATTTACATGGTTGTTTATCAGGATTTATGCGGTTTTTCCATGAATCAGCGGAAATTTTATGAATTTTGAAGAGTCTCAAAAACTATATTTTGTTTTTACATATGAATATTACTTATAAAGTTTAACAAATCCTATATCGTCCCCCCTTCTAAATGATTTTACAAAACCATAGCATTTTGAGTCGTTATAGTTTTGTTTTAAACAACATTTGTTAGTTAAAAATGTATAAATAACAAGATAAATAATACACGTAAATTGTTCGACCGCGATGGAATACCTTTCCTTCTAATTGGGGTCAATAAGCTACACCCTGAATTTATCCAGCGGAACCGTTATTACAATTATCCCTGAAAAAGTATATTAATTTCAAAGCTTCTTATCTATACCTTTCAGTTCTATCAAAGCTCCACCATTCGTACTTTCACAAACACACCCAAGTATATATCCACCGGCTCGGTAACAAACAACCAAGCATACTTCAACCATTCTCGCCAACACCTTCATTCTTCGCGTTCGAATCCCAATACTCTCGAGCAACGAGTCTCGCGTTCTCGACTCCCTCGTCCAGTCCAGTCCACCTCTACCGCGCTCGAAAAAAGAAAGAAAAAGAAAACGGTTCAACGAACGAGCATTCGTGCACCGCCGATGAAGAAAGGCCCGGCGCGCAATGTCAAGGCGACTCGCGACTCGCGACTACGGCTCGATTCGCTGATTCACGGCGCGCGATATTGTACGCGTGTACCTAGACACGCAGCTGCGAGCCGCTCGACTGTACGTGTGCAGTGGATTATACGCGGGTATATTATAAGTGTGTGACCTGGTTTAGTTGACTCGAGCAGCGAGAGAGAGAGAGAGAGAGAGCGGGCGGTTATTATTGTGTGTGTGTGTGTGTGTGTGTGCGGTTTATGGATATTGTTTTGACCTTCCGCGGAGATCTGTGTGGATCGGGATTTGTGGCACTTGAGGAGCGTCGCGAGAGATTAGAGCCAGGGTTTGGGTGTATAGGGAGTTTTAGATGTGAGGAGCATTGGGTGAGTTAGTTCGCCGATGACTTGCGCGCCGGATGATGGTATCGTTAATACTTTGGAATTGGGATTAATTATTGGGTCGAGAGATTGATTTTAGCGATGATAGGTTATTGTGCTCGATGTACGAAATTAAGTTGTAGAAAACGTTTTCACGTCTTGTGTCATCGTAGGGATCAATGAATTATTGAAATTAAAAAATAAATATGTATCGAGCAATCGTTTTGCACTTCTTTTTCTGTTCTCGTAAAGTTTGTCATTTTTTCTATATAGTATGCCGACGAAACATACATTAATTACAACGTTTTAATATAATATATTACCCCTTGTATTAACTTTACCTCTTCTGGATCTGAATATTCATAATATCTTTGGCAGTGGGTTTTGAAGTACCGTAAATAAGATAGTGCACCTATCCCGTTTCGAGAGATTGAATTATTTTCTAGTCCTTAAGCGAACAATTTCGCTTGTGGAGATTAGGACATTCCTTTTCGAAATTAAAAAAATAATTAAGTTGTGTTTATCATTTTTTGTGGCTTTTATTAAGTTCATGATGATTTCTAAGACCCATAGCGAGATGCTGAATAATCTATTTTAACATGATCTATCATTTACTTACATTTATTTTGCGAATTTTGAGTTGCTCACCATGAATATTTTTGAAAATCGTAAAAAATATAACCATATATGGGCTGTACGGCTGTAAATGGTAATGTAGTGCAATCATTGCTGTAACTCACCTGTAACAGAAAGACAAAATCACAATTAGATACACGTAACAAATGTATAAAATGAAATTCTTAAAATCTAATACTCATTTAACTCAATATACCAATATCTCATAACTATTTTTTTAGTTTTACTTAATAATAATGATTAAAAGAAAAAATAAATTATGGTCCTAAGCCAGTTTTTGTTATGAGATAATTGTACCTATAATTATAAGATACTAAAGTGTCGATGTAATGTTGGTGATAAATTAGATGCTTAGGTATCACGCGACGATGTCAACTGAATAGTCAAAGCACCGGTAACACTAGGTCACAAAACTTTACAAAATGAACCAATTATCTCCTGTATAGACGTATAGACTATCACTAAAAAGTCACAAAATGTTCTTAATCAACTTAAGAATTCAATTAAAAAAAAACTTAACAATCAAATCCATAATCCATGCAATTTCCTTCACACACATACAGCAGCGCCACCTAAAAAGCTACAACACACGTGGCTCGCGTCGAAAGTAGGCAACTCTCTTCGACGCGCGTGCGCTGCACGTATATACGTGCAAGCATCGCAGAGTGCATTAAGCACGCATCGGGCATGCAGATGCGGCGGCGGATCGGCCGTTAGCTGATTAATTGGATCAGTCGGATCAACGAACGCGCCGTTTACGTGCCGACTCGCTCTCTCTCTCCCTGCCTTCCTCTCTCTCTCCTGTGCGTAAACTCTTTTCGACACGCCGCAGCAGGCTTTTGTGCTCCTCTGCTGTGTGGCGAGGTTTTTATTCGGTTTTGTGTGTTCTTTAAGAGGAAGCCGTATCTATTATCCTTGTCTAATCACATTTTTGATAATTACTCAAATAGTAGTTTGTTAATTGAAAAACTAAAAGTTGACCCCAATTGGTATTAAAATAAGAAATGGTTGAGACCTTAAAAAGTATCTAACATTATTTCCTTTTCGAGAAAACTACGGAACTGAAAAGCTAATCTCAATTTTCGCGTTCCTAAGTTTTCTCGAAAAGGAAATAATGTTAGATACTTTTTAAGGTCTCAAAATATTCCTTATTTTAATATCAATTGGGGCCAACTTTTAGTTTCTCAATTAATAAACTACAATTTGAATAAATAGCAAAAATGTGATTAGACCAGGACAGAAGATACGTAGGGGAGGGTGGGGTAAGCGTGGCACCCTAACTTATTTTAAACATATCATTAAAATATTAAAACATATCAATATTTAAAAAATTGCCATGTATAGGCCTATTCTTCTAGTATTAAGATTCGTTATTGCAAATTTTTAATTTGAATTATATTATAGTTTAAAAAATCAAATTCTAGAGCGATCGAAAATGCCACACTTGCCCCACCGGTGGGTCAAGTGTGGCACGGGGTGGGGTAAATGTAGCACGGCCGAATGATGTTTTTATTTCTGCTGGTAAGTTCATGAAAATTGTGTTTTTTTTTAAATATTTATTAGGAATATTGAGAGAGGCTTTTTAATAGGTTAATAAAATATTAAATAATAGTTTTTTCAATTAAAATTTTTATTTTTTTATCAAAATGTAACAAAGAACTTATATAATATCAATCACAATTTAATATTTTTTTGATACATTTATTCTTTTTTTCTATAATTAATTTTTTTTTACTTTGGCAATACAAAAATAAATAATCTTTTGAGATATAATTATATATTTAAGGCTTTGGCAACATCTTCAGTTACGTAATAAATGTCCACCGGTTCATTATTAAAAAATGTCTCATTGTTTAGAACTGGCAGATCTGGTATTTCAATAATACTTTGAATATTATCCAAGGAAGGTAAATCTACAATTGAACCTGCTCCGTTTTGAGTTCGATAGGTTAGGTGCGTCAAGACGAACTCACTACGCGGCGCTGTGTGTGCTACATTTGCCCCACTTAGTATGCCACGATAGCCCCTTTTTAATTCAATTTTTAATCATTTATAATTAATTATTTACGGCACTTTTGAAAAAACAAAAGAAAGGCTCTAAAAGTTTAAAAGTTAATTTATGAAACGCGCATAATTTCACTTAAAAAAGGAATCATTTTCGATCCGTACTGAGCCGACGAAAAATGAAGGCAACCTTTTTTTCATGCTCCGATTTTCAAACTTGCATTAATAATTATTAACATTAATTTTTGAGTTTATGACTTGAGAAAAAAATACTAGAGTCATTTCTAAATGTGTATAAACAAAATTAGATTTTTAACGTACGTTATTGTTCATAATATTAAGGTGCCACACTTAGCTGCCCTGCCCACTTTACCCCACTCTCCCCTACTCCTCTTAAGCTGGTTTTTTAGGAATATTTGAAATTGCTCGTGTTTTGTTTTTTTGTCATTTTTGTTGTGAGCTGTATGTATGTTTGTATGGGTTTTGATTGGTGACATAGGTGAGGAGGTTTGAAATTGGTACAAGTGCTGAAGTTAGTCTGAGCAGAATTATGTGATGGAACTTTGGAATTTTGGCGTAAAATGTGTATATAGCGAATTTATTTTAATGTTGGAACTATATAACTGCGAACTCGCCTTAGGACGGTTTAAATTATAAATCAATAGCTTTGCTATGTTAACTGAATAATAGAAAATGTTACTTCAAATTTAATTTATAGTAATGTATAAGTTCCGAAGGAAGCGAACAGAAAGGAAAGGAAGGTAAAAAATGAAACAAAGCGTTACTTAAATTTGCATTTTATGAAGAATGGAATCTAGCTTTATATAAGTGTTTTATCTTGTACTTTATAAATAGATATATTCTAATATTTTCTGTCTTATAAGAGATTCGTCGTCCCCAATAAATTTAATTCTTCTTAAACGGCATATTATTTATAACTGCATTAAAACTTATATTTCCTACACTGTGACAAATGAATTGAGTAAATTTCCAGATAAGTTTATTTATAGACTATCCTAACAATGAGCCAATTTTGGAACAATGAATCACTTCCCTCTTTTTAAAAAATAAAATAAACCCTGAGAATTTTAAATCATCAATTTAAACGTTCTATCCGCACGTGTAATTACTCTAAAAAACCAAATTGCAACGTAAATACACTTGAGCTAAACAGTTCTTAATGAAAGCAGAGCTCTCAGGAAGCAAGCAACCAACGATCCACCACTGGACATAACTTGGCTCGAACTCCCGAGCGAAATCCCACAAAGGTCGAGCGAATTTCACTCGGACCGTCAAACCTAGCCAGCAAAGTCGGCCACGCATAATCAGCAGTTCGTCGCAGGACAAAGGCACGGCGACGACGGCCGCTGCGAAAAACGCCAATATACATTAACAAATAGCCGTGTTATTCGCTGCCCGCGGCGGCCTCGTCCAACTTGCGAGCTTCGCCGCCGCCGCCGCATCAGTCGGCAGTGATTGGAGAATTGCGCCGCGGTGGCAACTGCCTTCGAGTGCAGCCGCTGGCTGCGCGCTGTACGGCTGCACTGTAAAAAAATGTGTAGTAAAATTACTACATCGGAAGTTGGTAACAAACCGACCCATTTCCAAAGTAGTAAATTTTCCTCAAAAATTGTAAAATTACCATAGGGTAGTAAAATTACCATACGGAAATAAAATTACGATACGGAAGGTAGTAATTTCACGAGTTGATGGATTAGGAGTTGAAATTCATTACCAAGGTAGTAATTTTACCACCCGAATAGTAAAATTTCAATGAGTATGGTGAAATTTAGGTTATGAATAGCAATTTTGATGATACGCCAATAAATGAATGATGACTATATATTATTTGAACAAATTTTATTTTCTATTAGTACGAATACAATATTTTATAATATAAAGGAATAGAGGTGCAAGAAAAGTCGATGAAACGTCGAAAATCAGCTTCGGAGCAAATACATATATATATATCGTTGTATTGGAGTGATCGGCACGGCAAAATCTTTACGGAATATAAATGAATGTACACTCGCTGAATGAGAAACTAGTATAATATATAAATAACGACATACCTTTTTGATGTTTAATGGAAGAAAAGTACGAAAAAAATCGATGAAACGTCGAAAATCAGCTTCGCACATACATTCGGCAGCTGACTGGCACTTTTTTCCGGGGTCTCTAAGATAATCTAAGATGGCTTTACAAGTGGTACTTTTACTATGCTTGTGTGAATTTTACTACTACTGTTGTAGAATTATTACACTGTTACCGTTGGTAAAATCACCATATCCAAAGTAGGTAACAAAGCGACCCATTTCTAAAGTGGTAAATTTACCAACTATGGTAATAACACAATTCTAATGGTGTTTTTACGTCACTCACAGTCGTAAAATTACGAAACAAGTAGTAAAATTCCACAATCATTTTTTTACAGTGTGCGTTGGTAAAAATCCAACGGCTTTGAACAGTCCCCGGGTAGAACATGGAACATGAAACTGCACTGGATGGAAGTTTTGTTGAAAGTGATCAGTTTTCTTTCGGGAAAATCAATTTGTAATATTGATAGGAAAGCTTGCGTTGATTGAACGAAATTTGAAGCGTTCGTTAAGATATAATTCTCCGGGAATTTCTTCGATAACTTGAAGCAGCGATTTATGAATACTTTATGCTTGGACACAATTTTAATACCTCTTTGCGAGCTAGAAAATGGAGATATTTAGCTCTAAAGTGTGAACGTTTAATACGGGATTCCTATATTGAACTATAGAAAAAAAACATTTTTAAGAATCTAAAAAAAAAATTTCTTTAGATTGTTCTAGAACAGTAAGATATAAAGGAAAACAATGTGAAAAATCAGTTGAGTGTATCAAGCGATGCTAATTTTAAATATCTGTTGATTTGAAGTTGTGCTCTAATGTTATATATCTATAAGTGGTACCGTATGCTCCAAAGTTCATGCCTCTACATTTCCTAACATTATTTTCATGTTACATTTTGTTAATTAATGGATTTTCACTACCAATATATTACTTATTAGCAAGTTATTTTGAAAATTAGTTTTCTGACTCGACTATCAGCAGAAGAACAACGTTACTAGAATTTTTTCATAAATTGTTAAATAGTTGATTATTCGGTATATAATTAAATTAGAAGGGTGAAAATATCAAAACAAATACCGTTACATAACCAATTGAAAATCAGTGCCCCCATTATGAGTCATTTGGTTGTAAATCATTATTATGAATAAATCTCTGCTGTACGAAGAGTGATCATTTCTGGGTTAGATGAAACGACATTTAAACCACTAACTAGTGGCAATACGTCATTTACTAGCAAAACGCTGTTAATGGTTATAAAAGTAACATTTTAAACAAAAATGCTTGAAGAAACCATTTTATTCGGTTACGTTTCTACCAGTAACTCGCAAGAAAAATATAACAATCGACAAAGAAGCTTAATTATGCTTTCTACTCTGACTCATGCAAAACAACTTATCTCCAAGATTGCCCATTTAAAGAATAGCAATACAATAAACATCCTTTAATAATACACGCAACGATCCTCGCGTAAAATACGCTAACGGTAAAGATCGCGCATCCCTGTCAATCCAGCAGTAAAGCAAGCAATCGGTGTTTTTACAGAAAGTATAAATAAAGACGCCAGCGACGCGCTATGGGTTATGTATACATTGTAGGTATAAATGAACGCGCGCGGCCTTGCGGCTGGGAGACAAATGAAAATTCTCCTTTTCCTTTCCTCCTCTTGCGTGTGTTGGTGTCTAGTGCAAGGGGGATCGGGGTTCCGAGCCGCTTCTTCTGCGCTAATTATCTCAATCCCGCTTGTAATTCGAGCAAACGCGTATATTATGATGTGCGTGATTGCCGAGGCTTGACAAATGAGATTTTGCGGATTCTTCGCGTTGTATATCTTGACTTTTTTGTGTATGCTATTGAGATCTTTTTGCTTCTTGCATTCAGTGATATATGTAATTTGATGCGTGAGTCTAGAGAGAGAATAGAAGTTTAATCGCGTATTATAGTTATATGCATGAATTGTTATTTTATGATTTAGGAAATTGATAATAAAGCAGCTTTATTGATATATAAGGTAAATAATCTTTTTGTTTTGAACGATATTTTCATTCATTTAATGTTTAACTAAATTATAAATTTTATCTTTTGAACGCTACTTAATGAACTGTTCGATGTAACATTTAATTAGGTAAGATAAGTTTAAACAGCTGGTAATGTTAACATTCAAATATTAAGTGTATTCAAACACTACAATTGATTTAAATGTAATCATGAAACAGCCTGAGCTTTAATATACTTATCAAATTTAGGATTCATGATTAACAGTAATTTCCAGAAAAAAATAACCCCGAATTGACATTATCTATTATTTACTAACTACACACTACATACAACTATGTCTGCATATTTCATTGCATTTAGGTATTTTAAAATTCCTTAAATTTGTCAGACACCAAAATGACCCTCTTAATTAATAGTTAGTTTTTAGGGAGAAGAAATTCCCTCTTTAAAGGTAGCCGCTTTTAGGTTTGTTTTTTATACCTAACTGTTCTCTTGAGAAAGGCAAATTGAGGCAAATTAGTTATACTTCATTTCCTATTCTAGTGATATAATGAATTAAATAATTAGTTAATTAATTATGTGGGTGAAAGGCATAATGACATAAATCCACTTTGTGTGTTTAGAGATATTAAGGTTTAAAGTATTTCTTTTCCATTTAAACAAATGTTAAAAAAGTTCATAAATACTAGATATGCATACCATGCTCACTTATTTTTACACTTGTCTGACTTTTTACATTTTTAACTGAAATTATATACTAAGTAAGGATACCAAAATCGCTCAAAACTCAATTTTCAAAAAAAGTGCACTCATGTCGTTATGCCGGGTACCCACAGAATTAATTATTAACAAATTTTAATTTTGTTTAATTATATTAAGTTTTTTTTAATTTTATTTTAATATTCATACGGGAGTTACTCCATTACATAAAAGGCCTAAATAGGCAACATAACAATTTTACACAATTTTACAAAATATTACAAAATATTTCAAAATAGCACACAAACGAGCAAAGTTTGTAAATAACAGAACTTAATAAGATTAATTTTTAAAAAATTCGAAGATCTACGTAATCTATGAACGGGTCCAAAGAATGTCGAATCCAAGCAGCATTTAGATTCTGCAAGTTGACGTATATACCACAATAAATATTCAACAGATCTGTATTCAAACAGTTTTTGTAAGTCAGGATGTTTCGAGGTTGAGGTCAAAAACTTAAACATATAACAAACATAATTCAGACAATGCATAGATTTGATAGTATGAATATTAAAAGATCGAGAAACATGATCAAATCTGTGCATAGGAACATAAACTCTATATGCCAGATGTCTGAGAAACCTGTGTTGGACAATCTTTCAATAAAATAAGCGTGATATGGTATCCAAATAATCGATGCATACGACAATACTGAAAGTGCCAGACTATTAAACAAGATAATCAATGAGTTAGGATGATTGAACAGTTGGGTATTTCTACATATAAAACCGGATATATTTAAGGCTTTAGTGATAACATATTCGATATGATCACTGAATGTAAGTTTAGAATCGTAAATCACACCTAAGTATTTTATCAAATCCACCCTAATTACCCTAAACTCCTCTGTAAAATGAAATAGTCTGACTTTTATTGGGGTCATTTAAGACCATTCTACATCGACCATTCAACAACCCTGTCCAGATTTAATTGTAAATTACTCTGTTCATTAGTAAATTTAACAGTATTGAAAAGATTGATATCATCAGCGTATAATAGAAATTTACAGTTAACAATTACATCCTTAATATCATTGATAGATGCAACAAATAATAAAGGCCCTAAATGTGAACCTTGAAGTACTCCTGACGAAACAGAAAATGGAGAAGAGATCGATCCTTTTACTCTAACATAATGTAGCCTATTATGTAAGGTAAGACGAGAGCGATTGTAAAAATTAAAACCATAACATGGTTCACGGAATCAAACGCCTTACTAAAGTAAATAAATTGAATCGATCTGATCACCATTCTATAGCCTCCATAATAAAATTAGAATATAACAAAAGGTTAGTAATTGCTGAACGCTGTTTTATAAATCCATGTTTTACAATAATTTTAGAGTACAAAAAATTCATTCAATTTATCGGCGACGATCGCAGCAAAAATTTTGACAAAACTATTGATTTTTGCTATAGACCGATAGTTTGCACTGTCCTGGCGTGATCCAGACTAATAAACACTATCCGGACCAGAACAAAAGCAATCTTTCAAAGTGCATACAATACTGATAATATTTTCATTAGAAATAACGATACAATCTAATGTCTGAGAACAGTAGATACGAGAAACTGGTGTAACGTTTAAATTGCTAAAGGTAGATTCGAAAAATTTAGAAACAGTTCCACCGTTTCATTAACATTCCAACTTTTTAAATCATTTAAATAAATATTCATTGGAAAATCATTAAAGCTTTTAAATTTATTAATGTAAGACCAAAAAATTTTGGAATTCTTCTTTAGACTAGATTCTACTTTATTAGTGTATTCAGCTAGACAAAGTTTACTCTTCCTAATACATAACGCACGAAGGCGTTTAAATTCAATATAGTCTGATTGATGACGATAAGCTTTCCACAGACAGTGATATCTCTTTTTATCGTTGACTAGTTTTTTAAATTCAAGAGTAAACCATCTTGGAAAAGACGAATTATAAAGACGCATCTTAGACACACGTTTGTTAAGAATAGAGGTAACAGCATTATAGAAAGATTTAAAATTATTATTTACAACTTGAGAACAAAGTAAACTATTCCAGTCTACACAATTAATATAATTATTAACAGTATCAAAGTTTAAATTAGTCAAATGAGCAAAATCCACTTTAAAAAACGCTAGAGGGTGATGACCATCGGTACGAACCAGAAAGTCAGGCGATATAACTCTCTTGAAGGCAGAATTAGAAAATAATAAATCCAAAGTGTATTCCTTTTCATCGTGCTCTGGGAAAAATTGCAAAAAATTTAATGATATACAGCAGTCACGCAGTATCAGGGCAGCATTTATAGTGCTTTTATCAGCACAAGTTGACTTGGTAAAATTTAAAGCAACATCAGATGACCACTTGATATGACTAAGGATATAATTTCCAAACAAAGCAAAAGAGCATTCTGGATTTCTATCAAACAATTCCTCAATTGTGTACGCATGATTCTGGTATACAGTGATATCATCTTTTAATTCAGGAGCAATGTACGTTACTCCAACCAATAAAGTCTTATCCTTGATATCTACTTTAACATAAAACTGTTCAATAGATTGACAAGATAATGCACATACAGAAGAAGAAAAATATGATTTCACTACGATCAAGACATCTCCTCCTCTGCTATGAGTACTGTTCAAGCAAGAACGATCAATCCTGTAAATGTTATAATCTAATAAACCAAGTTTCGCATCAGACACAGAATCATTCACCCAAGTTCCAGTGAAAATAACTATATCTGGCGAATGTGAACAGGAAATTATATTAGCTTGTTTTTCAAACTTCTTTTAATTATTTCATTTGCAATTGTATGAAAAACGTGCATAAAACCACTTTAAATATATAGACTCCGAATCAACCTCGTAAATTTGGCTATCAACGAGCAAATTAAACATTTCAAAATCTTTTAAAACTCACATTATACTTCCACCCATAAAAATAATCTTTTTCAACGCATAATAAGTTCAATTTCTAACTTTCAACCCCACACAAGACCATTTCTTACAAACTGCTCTCCACAAACCCAATCGTAACTATAACACTTTCATGCTCGTGTCAATCACACACCCGACCTCAGAAACTTATACAGCACACAAGATTACAGAGCAGCAGTAGCAGTAGCATGTGCGTAAAAAGGCAGTCATCAACCGCGCTCGCCTTTTTTTTTCACTCGGCCCAATTGGGGAAATACTAGGCGAAATGCAGAGGAGGCGCAAGGTCTCGAGTTGCGCAACTTTATCTCGTCGTCGGTAGTCCGAGAGACCGAGAGACGCGGCCTGTAAGTAACCCAATTGTCGCGCGCGGCTCGCGACGCATCTGCTACGCAAGTGCGTGTATAGGTACATGAGTTGCTGCTGTTGAAGATGGTACAGTGGCGTTTGGATAAATATAGGGGATAAGGAGTACTTAGTGTAGGAGTCGACCACCTGAAGGGAGATGGTTAGTTTGATCAATGCAAATGTAATTTTTACAGAGTCTATTTTTGTTCTAAGTAATAAAGACATTGAGATTGGTACCGACAAAAAACAACTATTGTTTTCTTAAAATTTAATATATCTAAAGTGTATTAATTTTAGCACTCGATAGTCATTTTGGTTTGGTACTCGTCATAAACTAAAATGTGAAGAAATTTAACTTCCATATAGGAAACTAGTTAGATTGTTCAGTCAAGAAGTTGATTACGAGTTGACTACGAGTGCCTTTACACTATTTAGACAGTTCTAAATTTAGATTCATTTCCATTATAAGAAGCAATAAATAGAAAAATATGATCCATCGTAGCTAAAAACTTTTTGCTGGAACCAACGATTGGCCAAGTTGGATTAGTACAGTATCGACAGTTGTTTCGATTACAGGAAATATTTGTACTATGATAGCTAATCATAGGATCATGGTAATGATAATCATCGTCATAGTAATCATGATAATACTACACCTAAATCATTATTCCAAAATGTTTTGCTCTTTCACTAAAAATCTCCTTTCCTCTCTTTAGATTACATACATCACCGCTTAATTATACAGACTATCCCTCCAAATAGAAAAGCACAATGTAACAATTCACCGAACAACCCAAAGAAAAACCAACCTATCCCTCCAAAAGCAGTCAGCGACTAAAATCATTCAAATCCCACTAACAATACCGAGCCAACTCCTCACGCTACCAAGAAAACTTCCCATATCCAGCAAAAAACACAATTCCAAGCCTCTGAACAATTATGCCGGTATATACCAACGCGCTCGCGCGTCATCATCAGCGAGTGCAAAAAACGCAGCAAGTAGTAGAAACGAAAGTAGTCCGCCTTCCGCGGCAATGCGCGAAAACACAATCCACATCCACGCGCGGCAGCCGTTCGGAATGAAATCCGGCGTGGATTTCAGCTCGACGACGACTGCCGCTTCGTTGTGGGAAAACGTCAACTTTCACTCGTTGCGCTCGCCAGGACGACGACGACGACGTGCCTCTGCAGGTATATATACATAGGCAGAATGTAGAGCTAGGAGCTGGAGGTAGAGCTCAAGAGCAGTCGAGAGAGTTTATGTACTGCAGTAGTAGTCGTAGTCGAGCGCGTTGCGATTGGTAAAAATCAATTTTAAGCGAGTGTATCTGTATACGCATTGGGATCGGTATATAATGCGTGAAAGTCGATAAAAATCGGAATGCGCCGGTAGCGGCAACGTTTTTCCGCGAATCTCTCATGGGAATGGGAGGTTTTATGAGCTTTTGGTGTAACGGTTGAGTTTTGGACCTTTGACTTTTCATGGTGTACCGTGAGGGACTCTGTAATTGGTCAGGACCCAGGTTTTGATCATTTTTTGGACATAGTAATGCCTTGTTATTCATTGACTTTAGCTAATTTTGAGTCCATGTTGGGTTTTCTAAAGCCTGAAAGCATAGGTCTTCCGATTGATATTGAATTCGAGTCGGATACAAATATTTTGTGGGCAACTTCATTTAAGAAATTATTAATTAAAATTTAGCAATAGCTATTCTGTCACATAAAATAAGTTTTGTCTGGACTCCAAACTCTCCAAACAATTTTCTTCGGATGAGTTTTTCGAGAGTCAATTTTTTATTGATATTTTTAGGGAAATAAGTAAATCAAGCATCTTTTGTATCCCTTCTATAACAGTAATAATCTCTGATGTACGAGTTGACAGTGAACTCGTACATGTCCTACCTTAACGATCTACAATTTTACAAAGTATTCGAAACTTATGAGCCTATAATATGGACCACATTATGGGTCCATAGTGTACTAATAACTAAAACACCAACCCTGCGGAACTTGAATTTTGATGAGGCTTTAGGAGGTGATTTCTAGTACCTAAAAGTGAGGATTATCATCCTTAGTTTGTTCTAATAGGCCCTTGGATTCGAAATATAAGCTGTTTTACTCCAAATATATGTTATTTTAGTGAAAAAGGTACCTCTTCGAGTCATTATAAATATGCCTGTATTAACACTAGAAAACTTGGTTTGAAAAATAATAAAAGTATACAGAAATATTCTTATTTGAGACCTTTAACGTAAAAAATTATTATTCGGAGCTAAAGTTATTAACAATAGAAGATGAAGCCTAAAAATGCATGAATATTTGAAGAAATTAATCTGTTTTAATTCCGTGGATTTTTTATACATTTTTAATCATCACGACAGCAGCACTTCGTGCTGATTGAATTTTCTTTACCCCATCAATGAAAGATCAATAAAACTCCACCGCCGGTGATTTTCCGATCAAACAAATCATTTTACGATTACCCGCCTATAATTACGCTGCAAAATATCACAACGCAGCCAATCAATATCATTCCAAAGAAACGAGGGGGGAATCCTCCGGTGTACCCAAAAAACCCAAACTCGCAGTAAAGTCGCGCGTTTTGTCAAGTAAGTCGAGAAAAATCCTTCCTCTTCCGGCGCCGGTCGCCGCGCTTTTTTGCGCAGCCGAGGTATAGTCATAATGGGCTCGCGGCGTAACATCGTAGTCGTCGTCGTCGTCGTCGGCACTTTCTAGACATCACGGGGTACTCGACTGCTGTTGTGAATGTCGGCGCAGGAGCCAGGGAGATGAAAAAGAGGGGAGAGTTGACGATTTGGTTGGGATTGAGTAAAGAACTGAGAGGCTGCGGTGGCCAACCTTTGACACGAGTGGTTTTCGATGTATGTATCTATGTCCTGAAGGACTTTTCTTATGAATAGAATTATATTATTACTATTGTATATAATACAACTATATTATCACTAATATAATATTGTGCAATATATGTAAGTTAATGACGAGCAATGTCGAGCTGTGATATGATTGACTATACTAATGATCTCTGTAAATATGTATTATTATTGAATGTAGTTTTATTGTTTTTGTCTTGCACAGAATAAACATCTAATCTAATCTAATCTAATTCATTAATCGTTGTTTAGACTTAACAATTTTACAAATGCAACTTTTTTTAATGTTTTGCCATTTCCTAAGTATAATGTGACTTCTTTCTTTATTGTTCGCACGTTACCTTTGTATAATATACAATAAAAGCAAAACTCGAATCCGCTGAAACGCACGTTGATTCTACTCAAAACAAAAGTTTATCTTAATAGTCATGTGGCAAGCCAGATCACCTTACAACAAAAAAGTAGTTACTCCTTTTTTTCTTAAGTGGAAGTTCTGGATTTCGTGGTAAAGTTAATTTACCTTCCAGAAAAAAAGCATCTACTTTAGAAAAAAGGAGTTACTGCTTTCTTTTTTTAAAGGAGTTTCAAGTTTTTCTTGGAGAGGTTATATCGGCATGCATGAAACAACTATTCTTATATTTTATTTCTCTCCATGGACAGCCATACAGACATTTTCTAATAATATTGTATTTTGATTCCTAATCTCTCAAAACATATTTCTATAATGATTTTAGCACAATTTTATTTTATTATTCCAAAGCTTCCTCTATGAGGAAGCAACCAACTCTGCAGAACTTAATGATCCATTTCTATGATAACCTACAGCAGAGCTCTAACTTTACAAGTATATCTATATTGTACTGTTTACACAAAAGCTAGGTATAAAGATCTCTTTATGCACATTTTCTCGTTGATCACTACAATTTTAACTTTCTTTTTTATAGACTAAGAGAAATTAAGATATATAACGTTATATCTATAAAACGTTATTATAATCATTTGGAAGTATTTAACTTATGAAACCTATTTTGACACTGTAACAATAAGAATCACAGATAGACGATAGTTACCTCTAAAAAAATAGTTTATTTAAAGTTATCAGCCAGCTTTTTTGTAAATTTTTTTGTACTTAAAATTTATTGTTTACATTTAATTCTTCATATTTCATGTTTATTTAAAAAAATACTAATCAAAACTTTATTTAATATTTAGTGACACTAAACCCATCCGTCACCGACAATTACGAGGGCCCACTTTTTTCATCTAATTTTCAATTCATAGTAAATATCTCTCTGGAACGTTATTGTCCCAATCAAATACAGCAACGTTCTACAGATATTCTTTAACAAATGAAAATTAAAAGAATATAAGTGGTTTTCCGTATTTGCTGGTACCAACCGGGTTTAACGCTACCTCAATACCGATTTGGTACCAAAAAAATTGAATACCTTTAGCAACAGATACTGCTCATTTCTCTCAGTACACTACCTCTGTTCTTAAAATAAAACACGACTCTAAAAAAGAGCGAATCCATTCAACTATCCACAAGATACATCGAATGAAGCTCAATCCCCGATGTCTTTAAAAAAAAAGAACCGCACGTACGTACACATTGTCCCGCGCGAACGTGTCGACGTTTAAAAGCGGAGAGTACAGCTTACCTACACACATGCACATACCTGCGGGAGGGGAAAAAGAGAAGAACGAGTTCTCGCGTCGTCGTCGTCGAACGGGCCGTTTTTGCTTTAATGGAGAAAAGCCGAACTGGGTTAATGACCATTTTTCCATCGGGGAGCGCGTAAGAAGCCGTTTAAGTAAATAGAAACTCGCGAGTGCGTGGCGAAAATATATATATATATATAAATATATATATATCGACGTGGCAATTTTATACATTTTTGCGTTGAAATGTTTGTTCAGATAGGTAGCGGCTGCTCGGAGAAAAAGGGAGCCTGGAGCCGTTTTATTGCGGGTAATTAGAGGCTCTTCGACGCTGCATAGTTAAAGATTTAAATGACGATCTTTCAGGTTAAGCGGGGAAAAAGGACGCCGTCGCCGGCGTTTTTCTCTTGAAACTTGGGGCTCTTTTTTTTCTCGCTTGCGCTCGGCGAATGATTCCACGGTAAAAATGCTCAGCGCTGCCTGGCTCTGGGCAAAAAACTCGAGCGACCTATATACTAGTGTTTTTGCGCCAAGCTCTTGGCCGTTAAAAAGTTCATAAAAGTGTTTAAACGGTTTCTTTAGAACTGCTGATGTATGCAATTGATCAAAATTCCGGTTACGGGTGTAGAAAGTTTCTGATTCTAATGGATGGTACTGTGCGAATGCGAATGCGAATTTAATAGCTGTATGAGTGTGATAACGAACTGACGCAAAAATAACTCGAATTACCTCATGTGTACAGAACGAAACCTTGGGAGTAAAGTTTTCTAGATTAGAGTGATTATTAGATTATTAGTATTTTATGTACCGATTAGAATAATCTTTTTAATTTCTTATACCACGTCTTGTATTTACAGTACAGCTTGCAAAATAAGTATCCCATTACAGTTATTTACATTTGCTGTATTACTACTTTATATATATATTACTTCTTTGGATTCTCGAATAAACGGTTTCCTATTCTATACCACTATTATTTTCTTCACTTTCATTACTATGCACTCTAAATTTCTAGAATTGAAGTTGTCCTTAAGCCATTGGAATAAACTCTAAGTTCGAACTTCAACTATATGTTTGAGTCCAACGCGGGGCGAAAACGAATTCAAGAAAGATTGCAAGTTGTGTACATGTTTTTGAACTATATATATATATATATATATATATATATATATATATATATATATATATATATATATATATATATATATATATATATATATATATATATATATATATATATATATATATATATATATATATATATATATATATATATATATATATATATATATATATATATATATATATATATACATTTTCTACATTTTCCCAAACTTTAATACACTATCAAATATACTAAGGTACTAACATGAGGCAATAAAACTCATTAATGTTTCTGCACTCTTTAGACAAAACTTTTCTCAAGTTTTTTTTATCTTCATAGTATATAAACTATCTGAACTGCCATAGATTCGCTCAACTGTTGGACTAATGTTGACCGATTTTTGCCCCCAAATTCGAGTCCAAGCAATTCACACCACACACCTATCAATTTATCATATAATACTCAAGCCAGGGAACGACGCAACGACAACGAAATTTCTCCTCAACCTCTCCGGCAGAGACACGACAAAGGACCAATCAGCCGCGCTCCGGAAAGAAGAGAGACGAGAGCTCCGAATCCCAGCGCCGCGCACATACATAATATTCCATTGTCGAAAAAAAAAAGAAAGAAAGAAGGCGAGCGAGTCGCACAATGCCTCGCCGAGGGGTTTATCATTTAATTTACCGGCATGCGAGCGAGCGGGTTATCGTCGTACGGGGCTAACTGTACTTTCCCCCGCGAGCGCATGTCTCGAATCCTAACGCCGCGATGTGTACGACGGAGGAAGGCGGAGGAATTTTCGTTGCTGGAATTGGGTAAGAGGTGTTGAGATTTTCTGAGATACCGATCGATGGGTGGCGATTCAATTGCATGGTTGCGCTATGGATTGGATTGGATAGTGAATGATGTGGGACTGCAGTTAAGTTAAATGCTTGTCGCGTGTTAAATTGGTTCGGTATTGGATGTTACATGTCTACAGGTTGCAGGTTTTATAGATTTTAAGGTAGGTCGCTGAACTCAGTAACGAGAAAAGAAAATCGTAACATTGGGTACTTTACTGTAGGCTCTTAGTCATGGGCAATCGATTCTTAATGAATGCATTGCTAACTATTTACTTTCTTTTAAAGGTGTACATTAACAAAATTCTAAATTAATAATGTAATACTCGATTAGAAATCTAGAAATGAGGAGAGAAATGAAAATTATTGCTGAAAGTTTTTAAAAGTTTTCAAATAATATACGCGAATATGAGGCTGACCTCTATTAAAAATGTTAATGTTCATGGCGCTGTATTGTAACCTATAGTAATAATATACAACTGTAACAATACTACAATCTTAGCATTTATATGAACATTTAAAACAAACAATATATTTGAAAAACACCTTGAAGCGCCCATAAAATCCTAATATGCTCTCAAGTACTATAGGAGTATAAATTAACGTATAAATCACGTCTGATTCAAGGAACAAAATCGCAAACTCGCTGAAGCGCAAAAATGTTCTGTCCCCCGCTCTATGGAATGAAAAAAATATATACGAGCTTTTGGCAATCAAGGAATGCGTTTAAATTACAAATCACAGATCAGCACCCTAATGACTTTGTCATTTGAAATTCCAACGACAATCTTTGTTCTCGAAAATTCATTCTCGAACAGCATGCGCGAGGAGCAATTTGTCGCTCACGTTGCATTGACAATGCATTTTTACAAGGAAATCTTTATTGTTTGCTAAATTACAAAATTGTCGGGCATCCAAAATTGCATCCATTGGAAAAAGATAAAAAGTATGTGGTACTAAAATGTACTGGATTTTCTGGTACAAAATTGGTACAACTATTATACTGCAAATCAAAGTGTGTAATTTTAGCTTGCTGTCAATTTTATGTATGCACAATTCCATGTGTGTAATTTAGTTTTCATATATTTGTAATAAATTCTCCATTAAAGAGACACACATGAAGGTGTGAAAAATCAGTGATATGTCAAATATCTAAAAATAACACGTTTAGGGCGAATTTACGCGTTTAACTTAATTTTACACACTAGAATTTACAGTACATACTAATAAGAATATTTAGATAACGCAATGTGCTAAAAGTAAAAGTATTAAAAAGTTACGAGTGAAAAGTTAAATTTACTTTAATACACTTCCACCTTGAAATTACTGATAATCTCTAAATAAATAGTTGTTTTTGACAAAAGCAGTTATAAAACATTAAATTCTACAAAAAAAGACCTGGTAACCCTCCAAAATTATGCTGCACATGCTACAGTGTAATTATCGCCAATCGCCATGCATTCACATAATCACGCAGGAAGTTTCGGCAGAAGATAACAACGAAACTGCAGCTCGCCCGTGCCAAAGCCAACACGAAATTCGCATACGATATACATCCATATCTGCACTGACACTGCAAGACATGCCGCAGAGTGCATACAGCCGCCGTGCTCTCTTATATAGATCTCCCCTCGAGCGCTAGAGACGCATTCCAATCCGTTACTGGGACACGCACCGCAGCTCTAGTCAACCACCCAAGGATACACTGCAGATATGGAAACGGCGCGTGCTGTTGCACTCGTTTCTTTCCTTTTTTTTTCTTCCCTTTTTTTACCCGCGCGTTTCACAACAACCCGCGCGCGCGTCGATAGTGCAAGGAGCGCGTTGATACACATTTGAGCGCGCGGCTAATTCAATTACAGAAGCTTTTCTCGATTCAAGGTCTCGCTGGTGCGTGGCGGAGAAATGCGAGGGTTGGTATGGTTGTGCTTGCTCGAAATGTCATTGAAATTGGATAAACGTTAGGTGCAATTGAATGAATTTGGGTCGAACTCGTTTATTTAGTAGTTCATAGTTTTGTAAGATTTGAAAGCCTCTGAATACATGAAAGAAACAAATACTTCGGTTGTGCGTAATTTCCTATAGTAACTTGAAATTGAGTATTGTTCATTTTTATTATTAATAGGTACACGGAATTTCATTTGAGTGTACGAAATTACACGTAACTTAAGTTTTCTTTTTCGTCTGGGTCTTTAGGCTGCAAATTTATTGCAGATGTTTGTATGCTTAATAATTATCAATTTATATCTACATAGTCATCTGTTATAACTTAATGTTATACTGATAAGAAAACTCCAATTTTTTCAGTTATATGGAGTTTTCTTATCAAAATCTTCAACAAGCAATTAACAAATCATCTATACTAATATTATATGTATTGCACATTAAAAATTAATTTGGCGTTGAATTAGTCTATTGCTAAGAAGTATAAAATTAAAAGCAATAATATAATAATATAAAAATAATCATAGAATAGTAACATTTTTCATTTTTGCACAAAAGTTAAATTGAAAAATGTTGACAATTAACAAGAGCAGAAAAATACCACATAAGAATTACGTTTGTGGTGAAGGCATTGAAATCTGTGAGCTACTTCTGGCAAAACTGCCGAGCTATTGCCGCTCTTGCAAATTCGTTTCGTTGTTCTTCGGTGCGTGTATGAAAAAAAAAATTGCTGGAACAGCTATATTTTTGCCTGTTCGAGTCAATTCTTTGGACGGATACGACCGTAGTTTCGAAAGCGATAGTATATAATAAGCTGAGAGAATTTTCCGATGCAAATTACCGCAATTCATGAACATCTATAAAGTTTACGCGAAACTATACCGTAACGCGGCAGTAAAAATCTACTCGCCGAATCATGGGAATTATATACACGCGGATGTCCTTCACTGTTTTCACTGTTAAAAACGGCATTTAAATTTAATATACTTTTAAGGTACGTAAAGTGCACCAAATTTATTGTATGGATAGTTAAATAGTACATTGATGTACACGTATCAAATTAATATGAAAGTTAATAAAACTATATATATATATACTTCTAATGCACTTGTGTATTATATTTAAGCTATTTTTACGTTAATATTTATTAAGGTAACTTATTACGTTAATATGTTTACGATAGTATTTATTAATAATATTAGACTCTTAATATACAATATTGCTTGTAGTTTTCTTTCATTAAATTAGAGTAAATTTCATGTGCATATTTTAAATAGTAATTCAGTGATAAAATTAGCCGAAGAAAAAATAAGTTGTTAAAAAAAATTTACTCCATAGTGAAATAAATTTACTTGTAAATGCTGCAAGTTTTATTATCTTGAAGTAGTGATAATAAATCATGATAGGAAAGGATACAAAGAATATTACAAATTTTTAAATATAATTATATTAATGTTTATAAAAATTAAAATAAAATTTTAATATTCAGAAATTGTATGGCTCTAACGTCTACTTTTGACAGAAATAATAGAGATTGACTCTCTACAATGGTGCCGTTAGAGTCCCTCTAATATAATTATACGTATATTCAAATAATTAGTTTAATTTGCTTTATAATCCAATTGTAATAAAGAAATATTATTTTTTGTATATATTAATACTATACTTATAAATTATCAACAAAACAATATCGAAATTTACTTTAAAATTGACAATATGTTACTAGAAATTTGTATAATTATTTTTGGATCATTTTAATTAATGAATTAAATACAATTTGCAATGGTAACCACAGTTGAAAACATTGAATTCAATCGTAATAGTCCATACTATTCTTTCAAGCTACGATTTACCATAATTTTATGTTAACACTCAACATGAACATTTAATTACAAACAGAATTTCGTAAAATTTCATATCGCAACGATTGGCACAAATCGCCACCAGCTCACTGCAGCCGCAAAGTTCTCAAAAACGAGCTTCTCTCCTTCCTGCCCGCAAGAGCTAAAAACCCGACGCACGGGGATCCACATCCACATATATTCCTCTTTTTTTTCGAGGCTCAACTCCGCCTCGCGCCAAGGTTACGCTATCGCGCGCGCGCGCGGGGCCGCGCCCAGAGCGCACGCATAATATCGCGATGTCGCTGCCGGCACCTGATATACGGGGTGGCGCCGAAGTACACATGTACAAGCGCAAAAGCCCGTGTAAAAAAAATAGTCTGGCTCAATAAGTCTGGCGAAAATCTTGCAGAAGTCCGGCAGAAGTATGGCTTTGGCCACTATGCCAGACTTAAGACAAACTATGCAAAACAAAAGCATCGCGTCATGTCAAATTGCCAGTAACCTACATTTTTCTCTCTTTTTTACAAATATTCATATTTTAAGCAAGATTGCAATACGTAAAAAAACTTTTCTCCTATTTTATCGAAAAGTACGTATTTTCACTATTCTAGTCGATACTAATAATTAATGTACTACTCTAATTATTTACTTGTGAAAAATGAGTTATCTTGACATAATTCGAAAAAAAGTCTGGCATACTGGCCTAAGCCAGACTTCTACCAGACTTTTGCAAGACTTTCGCCAGACTTGTTAAGCCATATTAATCCCAGACTAGTGCTAGACTAATTTTTTTACACGGCAGGAGACACGTCAGGAAGTCCCGGTGTCAGGTTCAAGCGCAGATGGTTGCTTGAATTGAGCTTGGATCGTTGATAGTTGATAATAGTTGATAATAGGTTTCTGGAATTTTGTGGGAGGATTAGGGAAAATGGTGGTACGGGTAATTGTGAGCGATGGTAGTGAATTTTGGCGAATGATGGTTGGGGATGGAATATTTCGTGAGTTTAGCGGAAATCCTCAGGATTTTCGAGAGATGATCAGAATCGTACTGAATTTTTTAGAAATTGTCAGGATTTTTCAAACTTTTTAGAATTTTTAACCGTGCTCCAGCATTTGTAAAAATTTTCCAGAATTTGTCAGAATCATCCAGAATTTGTCAGAATTATTCAGAAGTTGTTAGAATTATCCAGAAGATGTCAGAATTATCCAGAAGTTGTCAGAATTATCCAGAAGTTGTCAGAATTATCCAGAAGTCGTCAGAATTATCCAGAACTTGTCAGAATTTTACAAATTTTTAAGTGTATTCCCGGACTTTTAGAGAATTTTTAAGGATTGTCTACAATTGATTAGTATTTTCTAAGATTTGTCAGAAATTTCTAGAATTTTTTTTTTTTTTTTTTTTTTTAACGTCGCCATGTTTGTGCTCCCATGTGGTGCTAATCAACGACGGGGGTCTGCGGTGTGTTTGTAAACAAAGCACATGTAATTTTTACAGAGGTGCTTGTATCAATCGGCAGAGACTAGGATTCGAACCCGGGTCACCGGCGTGGGAATCCGACACTCTACCGACTGAGCCGCCGCAGGCCCAATTTCTAGAATTATAGTTACATAATCAAATTGACAAAATTGGAACCACAATACGAATTTAAACTTGCTGACAAGTTGTACAGATTTCGTACAAATCATTTGCTCCAGGAAAGGTGAAGCACTGATTTATATTCCTTTTTCGTTGATAGGAGCTGAACCTGTGTTGTATATAATATCGCATTAAAGCATAATAGCATCATAAATATAGCACCACGAAAAAAAGCTAGCAAATCAAAATTCTGGAATTCTGGAAGACAAAATAATCCCAAAATATTATTTTCTTCCATAAAATAAAATGCTTTCGCTCAAACTTCATAAATACATTACAGTTCTTGAACGTTTTTTGCTACTGATATTGAAGGTATAGATATAATTTGAACATTATTATAAATTGTCCCTAGTAGAAATCTGTTTGTTTATGACACGCTTTTTATTCTAAAAATAAGTCATTTCACATTCACAAAAATCGCTAATAAAACGGTTATTTACTAAACAACACTTTTCTACTACAAATTTCTTAATCTCTAATTCTTAACTTCTAATTCTCTAAAATCAAGCTAAAAAAATGTTGAGTTAATCATAAGTTTCCTTCGGTAATACCATATATTTATCGACTGTCTAAAGACACAAACTCGATAGTAACAAATTAATATAAAACATTTGAGCAACCTTCCAACAAAATTCACAACAAAACCTCATCCAACCAATCAGCTCTCACCATTCTAAAACCTTTCTATACAAACGACTCCCCAGTGCGTACATACCTACATGCACCTACATCACCCAAGAAACAACGATCCTCCAAAGTGTCAAAAGTGCACACCGCGAGAAAGTCTCCCAGCGAAAGCTCAGCCGTCATCCACACACTCGCTCGCTCGCTAAAAAGATTCTAGGTTATGGTACCGTGGAATCCGAGGCATCCCCTTACCGCGCGCTCGCTCGCTCGCGAGACAATCAGAGCCGATCCGCGTGACCTACTGCTGCCTATGCCTGCCTGCACCGCGGCGCACAATCGGTTTCATCATCTTCCGCGCTCCGCCCGCGCGCGTGCTGTGCGTTTTCCCGGCATTCCCTCTCGAAAAGCCGCTACCGCGCGCGTGCACACAAGTATATACGTGTGTCTACAGGCCATTCCGTAATTATATTTTTGCAGTTGCACAAGCCGCACGCGAGAGAGAAAGAGAGAGAGAGATACTCGGCATTTATCCGCCGCCGTGCATATTTCTCCGCCGATTTTAGCTAACCAGGCGCGAATGTCAGGTGCAGATAGCGAGTGTATAATATCCCGTTCGGTCCCTGATGGGAGTGCTGTGTGTGTATGTACAGTCGATGGAAATTTCCGGCCCACGCGAGAGAGAGAGAGAGAGACTAGACTACTGTGCTGCGAGCGTGCTCTCCGTGCCAGGTACACGCAAGCGAGTGTGGAGCTGGAAGGGAAGTGCCAGCGTAGCTGGGAGCGCGAAACAACGAGCGGATATTTTCGATCTGTTGTGGACGTGGATTTCGTTATTTATGTCGATGGATGGGAATTTACCGTTGATTGGATGATGGGATAGTGTATGATTTGGTATGTGACCTTTGGGAATGTTAATCGATGACCATTGGGATGTTTTATTGATGGTCTAACTTGGAAAGAAAGTGTATTGGTAATCGATCCGTAAGATCCATCGTGAGACTTCTAAATCACATAGGACTTGAGACCTTTTTCAGGGGATTTAGAACTGGTATGATATGTAGGTTTCCAGGAAGCGTAGTCAATTGGATCTAGAAGTCTTTGTATTGTTAGGTGCAAAAAATGTATAAATCTGTTGAAATAATCACAACGTTTCTGACAAAACAGCAACAATCTTCAAAGAAGTACGTATGGGGTCACATTTTTTACCTAATAAATCTAAGTATGATGATTTAATTTATCGTGTAATCAACGAGCACTTAAATTTTGATACCTGAAGTATGCTACTGCCTTATTGCATGTTTAATCGCTTCAAACTTTAAAGCAGGATTACCAATACGTATTTACAGATTCAACTTCCATAAATCATACTTCCGAGTTTTCTTCAAAAATTAAAATATCAATTTTATTATACTTTGAGATCGTTTATGAAATAAATAAATTAAAAAGACGTAGGATTAATAAACTTTAATATCAAGCAAAAACTTGATATCTAACCAGGATGGCAACAGCGGCAACAACAAGCACAACGAACTTGATTTTTCAGGTTCAATATACAACTGACTACACTTATATATATACCACCAGATCGTTGCGCATAACCCACGTCATTCTATCCTGCATGACACCGACAGCCCATTGCCTGCCTGTTCAAATAATCGAGCTGAAAATCCAGATGGAAAATCCAGGTGAATTTTAGGTAGATTTGCTGATAAATTGGACCGGATTCCAGTTGGATTTTGCTGGAAATCCAGATGTATTTTTCCACTGAGCTTCCTGCTGGATTTCCTATCTAATCACTTTTTCTCTTACAAAACATGGCGCCCAACGTGGGGTGTTACCACCCGGATACCAGCACCTATTTAGATAAATGTTTTGCTTAAAAAACGATACTCTTTTCTGATTTTTAAACAATGATATCCAGCTCCTCAACCTGGTCCCTCTAGCGGTCAAACTTTACCCAAGTGCCTATACACACAGTCGACGATTCCCTTCTCGCAGCGCAAATGAGAACGACAACGACGAGCGCCGAGGACGAGGAGCGAATTTATAAGCGATAATTGCCGCGCTCCTCCAGGGTGCCGCCGCCGCCGCTGTTGCTGCTAGCGGCAGCCGCGGCGGAGAAAGGTAGGTAGCACAGCGAGACTCGATGATAGCTGCACTGGTATACTGTACACGTATATATACATACACAGACACCCACAGACACAGGCGCAACCAGCCAGGTAAAGTAAAGCCAGTAGGCGGACTGCCGCCTGGCAGTTCATTCACCTCGGACTAGCGGGCAACCGGATAGCGGGATCCTGACTCTCTCTCTCTCTCTCTTTCTCTCTCTCTCTGTGTATGTGCGCGCACGAGTCTCGTCCGATCGTAAGCCCTCGCTCGCCGCGAGAGTGTGTACGTGTGGCGCTGGCCGTGTATCGGGTGGTCCGAAAAAAAGGTAAAAGGGGGCCCCCGCTGATGGGTGATTCTTTCGGTTGTACCTGCCGAGAGCTTTGCTTTCTAAACTGAATGTCGGTTGGTGATGCTAGCGATGCTGCAAGTGGTCGTGTTTTAAGTGCACCTTAGGGTCATCTGTGAGGCGCGGAAGATTGCTCTTTTCGGTCTACTGCATTCAATGAACGATCATATTGTTCCAAAAGGATGCATTCTTAAAATAGATACACTACTGCTCAAAAGCCTGAATACATGACTTGTAAAATAAGATTAACTTTTTAAAGAATCTTGTATGTATCGATATGAACTTGATATTGCTGACTTTGAACTTATACATAATGTCTGATTCAGGTAAGCAATCGATCGATGAATACAGAGATCCGCGAAAAGCAATGCGCAGTGATTTTCATGTAAGTACTAGATAGATTGAGGGCTTACTGGATTATTGATCCAGTAAACTCACCGTTGTCAATTTTGCAATTTGATCTAAGACTCTAAGGCATTAGCAGCCTACGTCTAACTGGTGCTTATAGATTTCTAGCCGAGTAATTGTGCGATACGAATTAATGTATTGCATTCTGTAAAATCATTATTACAAATTAATAAAGTAAAATGCGCAAACTATCTATTAGCATACTTACAAAACATGAATTACATACTCACATGACATGAATAAAATACATATTTATCAGTACTATAGTCAAGTGTGGCTATATAAGTTTTTACTGAATATTTCTCGTAAGAATGCGTTCGACAATTAAATACTTTATTAATTAAAGGTGGACACATACGTACAAGCAATAATGAATATCAGAGAAATTTCATTTGTGGGGATCATAAAAATATTCCAGTCTACGAAAATGGAACTCCTTTACAGGTATTCATTTCGAGAGGACTGAGGACATCCTCTTTGGACAAGAGGATCGCTTCCTGAGCGTGTCACCCGATATCATTTTGGGCGCCACGCCGCGGTAGCTAAGTGCCGGCACGCAATGAGCTTAACGCACTGTAGGTATACACTCATTATACCCCTCGACGTGATACGGGCTGATCTTGAGTCGTCGTCGTCGTCGTCGTTGTCAGTCGAGTGTGTAGTAGTCTTGCGAGTGGTTTGTTGGTCGTTGAGAATGCACTCAATAGAAAAATGCCCACATGAGTAGGAAGTTGATCCGTCTGCGGTTTGAGTCAAAGGAAATCTTTCGTCCGAGAGGAGCATTATTTGAAAGAGGTGCTATAAAGTCAATTTAGAATTAAAATTTGCTGGCTCCAATATTCGTCAGCAGACAATGAATAATCAGTTGGAATTAAATATTTAGAATAAATTATATACTAACAATGAGATGATCCCACCTGTGAGAAAAAGGTTTCTGCTGAGCGAAGAAACGACGATAAAAAATGATATTACTATTAGTACTCGTAGCTCAGCACCGGTTTAGCCCATTATATTAATAACCCGGACCTTGCATTGGTAATCACGTCTTACAACTATTTTATTTGATTGCCCCATTCATTTTTCTATTTTTTAAGCTAAAAAGCATTTAAATTATTTATCGTATGCTTCAACTGAATATATAAAATTTGAATATTTAATTGACTTTGACACTCCCTTAACGAACTGGGACTATGATGAACGAAGAAACGTACACACGCATGACGAATGTAACATATGACTTTGTAAATGATTGTGTTTTATGGATTAGCTATGACGCTGACCCACATTTGCATACCGCAATGTCTCTGTTTATTGATCAATCTAATTTTGCATCTCTCGAGCGCACCGACATCCATGTCAAACGGAGTTGTAAAAACGCATTTTTAGAGGTCTTCGAAGATAAATCCTGGTGGAAAAGTTATTAGTCACAACACGACAATCGTAAAACGACGCACAGTTATCGGGAAGCAAATACATTCCTCTGGCACTGGCGCACTAATTGCGTGACTAAAGCAAACTAAACGCAATGACTTAGGAGCAAGTTCCAGTCTCAGCCAAAATATCGTTGAAATATTCACACTGCACCATGCAAAACGACCACACGGAAAGATTCCTTTATTACCAAGTGATTATTGTTACTGCATCTGTAGCCGATTCGTATGTACATCGATGGAATATTATCAACCACAACTGATTCGGAATTATTATGTTCAGTCGATTTTTGCTTTGGCAATATACTAAATAGCAAAAGCATGTAGCAAAAATACTGCAGCATCAGCATCATTGAACTGTCAACCACTCGTTCATCAATCAGCCACTGAACATACGGCAAAACTAATAAATAATAATGACGATCGCGCAGGTACGCACGTGTATGTTTATTCAGAGCTCAATTGATATTCTACCCGAAGGAGTATAGCACGAGCATCGACTAACGGGGAAATCGAGCCGCGACATACGTGTGCATTGTAATAGGAACCAAAGACACTCAAAGCCGTATAAAATTTAGGTAAATGAAAAGACAGGAGAAAATGTAATTACACAGTACGTTTGCGAAGAAGAATTTTCTGCATCGCGCCTTTTTTTCACGAACTTACTCTAGTTTGAATGCAGGCAATACATGCGGATCTCTTCTTTTTGTGTGGAGCTGCACTCGATGTGCACGCTTAAGCGTTATCTGATTTACGAGGAGGATCGTAAATATAAGCCTGGAAACATTATTACCTAACCTGGTAATGGGAATGTCGAGGTAATGACATTCTTCGGTAGAAAATTAAGAACGGAAATAGTTTCGTTTCTGAGCTCAAGTTGAGCCTAAATACAAATTATATACCCCAGAATAAGCGCTTCGGCTCTTTGGAATATTAATGAAATTTCAGGAAATAAAAGACAATTATATTTTGTTTGAATGAAAAATTTACATTCAACATCTTTGGTCAATTATTTATTCAAAATGTAATAAATTGTCTACAATTTCGTTCACCGCAAAATAATTCCTTATTTTAAGAACAAATTGCTCTTAATATACGATGTAACAAATTTAAGAGCCTTTTATTGATTTAATACGAAGAGCATCTAAAAAAAATTCTAATTTTTCTGTCAAAACATTTATTAAGTCTTATATTAAGTAAAAATGTTTCTTAAACCAAGTAACCAATTATCCTTCTTTTTATCTTTCTGGTTTCTTACAATAACTAACATTTGACTTTTCTAAACATAAAATACTCAATAAAAACTTACCGATCGATAAGCAAAATCCTCAAAGTCAGATAGCCAAGTATTTTCTTTTTTCACCTCGTCTGCCTCTCTCACGTTTTTATCGAGCTACGCAGCAGGACTCGCGTGCGTATATCTCTCGACTGCACACGTGCGTCGAAGCAAAGCAAAGCCGTTCTTATCGGACAGGAGGAGCGCAGTTAAGAGATTCTCGGTTACGGCGCGGCCGAACAATGGGGGAGAAAAAAAGAAAAGAAATTCTCCGCTGCGCCGGTGAAAACAACAGGTCGAGGAGCGCGGAGTCGTGTCCTTTCGGCAAAATACGCGCGAAAGACGAGGGAAATTGGCAGGTGTTGAGATTGTAAAAAGTCGATAATATTTTGTGCGCGTGTATTCGCGATTGATTATTGTTCGCAAAATAATTTGAAATTTAAACACTGATAAACGTATCATCGATTTCAGTTACGGTACAATACATAAATTTATTATATTAAAAAAAATATATATATAAAGAATTTAAATATAAATATATAAACAATGTATAAATATATATAGTATAAATTTATTATACTATTGATTCAGTCAAGGTTGATAAAAAAATCAAGCATATTATACATTAAAATGCATACCTACTTACATTATGGATTTGCATACACGAGTGCATACATTTTCAAAGATATGCTTGGAAAAAACTTCCCCTATATAAAGCATAAAATTAAGTTACATTTTTTCATTTCTACCAACTATTATGCAAAATTCAGCTTTTAGAAAGTCAAATATTGCATGCATCTAAAAATTTAAGTACATACAAATAATAAGTACTTGAATCTATTTACAACGGTCTACGTAAACGCACGTATACTATAATAAAAATCATTAATCAATCCAACAAGGACGCAACTAAAAGCCGAAAACGCTCATTAAATCGCGATCCATTTATACCATATTAAAATATCGGCCGAGGCGCGTAGCGTGAAACAATCCGCCTCGCATCCCGCGTGAAATAACGTTCTACGCTCTACATTCTCTGCAGGCGCTTTGCATGCGGCACGGAGCGTAGTTTGCTACTTCTACCGGAGGAGACCGGAGGAGGCCGAGTACTGCAGTGGCATCAACCTCGTGACTCGACCAGCGAACCAGAACCCGCGCGCGTTTACGCGGAGTGTACGTATAGGTAGTCCGAGTGGTCGCTTCTTATATTTCTTATTTATAACCTCACAAATTAATATCATAAAAATAAAAATTTGTGGTCATTTATGGTACAAAAATGCTGTTGTCCGGTGTTCTTGTCATAATAATAAATGTTTATAAAGCTTCAAGCGTACGTAATTGCGTACAATTTGGTAAAATAATGAAAAATACGGCGCGAGGTAAAGCTATCAGTAAGACTAAGAAACGGTAAGATGACCATCACTTTTACCGTTTTCCATTCGTCAATTGTAACAATATTTCATAATAAAAAACTTTTCAGGCTACTAATGAACAAAATTCCTGTTGTCCGGTGTTCTTTACATAATAACAAACTATTATCAACCTCGATTTTGATGATACTATGTGAATTTTAGACGTATAATGAAAAATACGGCGCGAGGTGGAGGTCCAAATGGTAAAGTTCGCTCCGACCTCCCCTTAAGGTGATGTTAAACTCCGTATTACTGATAAATACGAGGAACCACTTTTTTCATTCATTTTTTAATTTTAAGAAAATATCTCTATGGAAAGTCGTTCATTTTGATGGGAAGAACAACTTTCCATAGAGATATTTACTCAGAATTGAAAATGAATTGAGAAAAATGGATCCTCATATTTGTCGGTGACAAGTGGCTTTAGCATCACCTTAAAGGTGCGTTCACGATGCTAATAGTGGGTGTGGGTGTTACAAGTAATTTTGTTGGGTGTCGTGTATAGTTGGTGATCGAGATGGGATTTTTAATCAGATGGTGATTGAATAATTTAATACATTATAATAACTGTTAATATTAATATTATGCTGTGTTGAAAGCCTAATATACTTGTATAAATAATTTTTACTCTTACGTAAAATAAATACACGCATTCTAGTGCAGTTTATTACAATTTCTGACTATATAAGGTTTAAACTTGATAATTTGAGTACTGATAGTTCGATATATTTATAGTTTTTATAGTTATAAATCAATTAATTACCCCCAAGGGTTAACTGAAAATATTTTTCTTCAACCATGTCACTGACTATTGATCGGTTTGTTTCTGGGAGAATTTTAGTTATCTGATGCTCTTCAGTTTTAAATAACAAAAAAACATTTTAATGCCAATGAACACACATAAAGGTTATCAAAGTACAGAAGAACATAGTAGTAAATCTGCTTTTATCTTTTACTATTGGTCAATTAATAATCGATAGTCATTGTCTCTGTTGTCAGCTTTAGGAGCACATTTATGCACTTCCTATACTACAATTCATAAATCAAGCAGATAGTAACTGAAATATTAATACATTTTTGTCTCTTAATAAGTAATTTCAAACATTTGTATTTGAATTTTTAGTTACATAAATCGAAATTCTATTATACACTGAAACTGAAAATTATAGAATTATTTTTAACAGTATACGAGTATACAAAAGATATATAGTTTTTATTGTTACATGCATGAGCGATCGAGAGAAATTATAAACACGTGCCTTGGCAACCGAAATTTTCGCTTACGCAAGCGAATCACTTAGTTCCAGCATATCTGAATGCCGAAATATGAGTCACGTTGGACGTTTCCTGATTTCCCTGTACGTCACTCAATTTCCTACAGTCAATTTTACATTGTGTATCCTCATAAAAAAGTCATAAACGCGATCTATCCCGTGTAACTCTTCAAGTACTAGAAGATTCTTAATACCTCTTACGATATCGATTTATCTTGAACCAATATTTAAATAAGAATCAAACGTGCAGATAATTCCAAAATTATGTAGCAAAAATAACAAATTGTATAGCAAAAATGAATATTCCCATTTGCGAACCCATTCGTGTATTGGGGACACTCTAGATTTTCTATAAAGATTACCATATTTGTATTGTAGCCAAAATTATCATACTCATACTGAAACTTAATATTTATTTGACAATTTGTGGTTAGGATGTGGCAATTTTTATTATGATTATAATAATTTGTATTGCAAATGACGTTTGTCTTTAATGTCCAACAAAAATAATAAGTTTTATTATAATATTTCTCTCGCTGTAGATTAATGAGTCGAACTATATTAGTGGGACTTTATTAGTTACATTAATTCCACTTAAAATCAAAGCTTGCTCAATCCGCATGATGTTAATACTTTCATGATCAGTAATATAACTCAAAGAATTCTTTCTCAAATTTTTGTACAATGGAGTGTATTTTTTTCTAAAGCCTGTAAGGCACATGGCCAAACATAAAAGAACACGTCAAAATATACACATTTTGTTAACATAGCGTCTGGATAATTAAAACGTTAAAAAAATCGACGTTTATCACTCTGTCCCTGCTCTATCTCAACCAATGTTTAAACAAGTAACTGGATAACTCGAATTTTTCGATAATTGCAACATTCTCGACTCCAACATCCAACCATCGCAAATTAACTCTAATTACAAAAATTTCCCAGCTACCTTTCCATCGCAAATACCAAAAATCTCGCTCATCAAAACCTCTCCTTTCCACTAATCAACGTTTACACAAGAAACCGAATAATTCGAATTGTTCGACAGTTCCAACATTCATCTCAATCCCATCAACATCGAACTATCCCAAATGAACTCTAATCACAAAAATGCCAAAAATCTGCTCATCAACATACCCAACCCGTAAAAATCCTATACATAATAACTCGAGGCGTATCTCGATCTACGTCATCTCCCTCGGGCAAAGAAAACCTCTCGCAGCAAAAAGCGCTCGGCGGCTACGCGGACGAAGAAGAAAACCAGCCGAGAATATACATCCACACCGGCACTCGGCGAGAAAATGAAAAAGGGGAGAGCAGCAGCAGCAGCAGCAGCCTCCGCTCTTTCTCTCCTCTTCTTTTTTCCCCCGCGTCCTCTTCTTCTTCGTCGGGAGAGGCGCGTAAACCGGTTCCCGGATCGACGAGAAGCGCAATGCACATGTATATATAATAATACGCACGCGTGGTATTAAAACGCGAGAGAGAGAGAGAGAGAGAGAGCTTTTGATTTTCCTCCTCCTGCATCGTCGTGCAGTGCCACGGACTGTTACGCGCGCGCTCGAGCAGAGAAACAGGAAAGACTCGCCCAGTCGGGGCGCATCTCTCTCTCTTTTTCTCTTTTTCGTTTCGTGCCTCGCTTCTCGTTCGGCTCGTTCGTACTTTGGATACGCTTTTTACCTTCTTTTTGGGAGGATTATTCTTGGGTTTATTCTGACGGTGCGCGTGCGTGGAGGACGAGGAGGACGATGGTATCGGGAGATACGTCTCTCTAGGCAGGACGAGACGGAGGCCGATGCGGTTGGATTGCTGCTTAGGTCGGATGATGAATATTGTATCAATATTCATGCGATACGAGCAGAGATGTGGGGGTTTTTTGTTTTTTTGGGTAGTTGGTATGATGAAATTGCGTCGGTTAGGTTTCTTCTAAATTACAGATACAAAACACCATCATTTTTACTTTTCTTTGCCCGAGTATGATGCGCTAGTTTTCGTAAGGAGTGTCGAACTAATTACTCCACTCGATCCACATTTCCAGCCGAAACGCAGCATGATTTTATTATTAAAATTTTCTATTTTTATTTTTTGACATATTTTACTATGGGTAGCCATCATTATTTATTTAAATGGATGTCATATACAAAATGACCATCATCAAAAACATAAATTTACATGAATTCGTTTACCAAAATTTATAAACGTATTATTTCTTTAAGTCTATTGAATAAAGTTTAATCTCTCTGAAACGTTTAAATTTGTACATATTTACTTTCAAAATTGTGCACTTTTCTCACGCCACCAATCCAAATGACATATACTTTCTGTATATATTTGTTCTGTGACCGTTTTTAGAAGTACTGCAGGCTGATAGAAGCTTTTACGATGATGGAACAAACACGATAGGGAATATGAGGGCAACTTTAATAAAGATAAGCACCACCTTCGAACTCCCTTGTTTACTGTGTGATGTTACGATCGTCATAATCTATAATTGCACTACAAAAATATACAACCTTATTAGAAAACATGATCTTTGATAAATAATTCTAAGCTAATAAAAGATACATGAAAAGCTTTGTATTTTTATAAGTATTTTGAAGCAGGGTGTCTTATATATCGCATCTAAAAACTGGAAATGACAAAATTTTACAGTTTAAATATTTGACAGTGATTATTGTTCATCATTGCGGCACTAGTACTCTCAACATTTTTGTCCACGTTCGCTTTTATGAATTTGCTGATGAATTATGTATTCATACATAATTTTATAGTGTTAATTGAATCTTTAAATGCATTTAATTTAGAAACGTACGAACTATCAAAAATGGAGTTTACTGTCGGTAGTCAGATCATTTACTCTAGGTATTTATTCTCGGAGGACATCCCTAGTTGACAAAATTTCATGTGCCCAAATCTGTCGAAATCTATCAAAGCCTGTATCAAAGTTGGCCAGAATGTGCAAGAATTGGTTTGTATACGCCAATATTTGCAAAAGAAATGTCAGATTTGTGCAGTTGTCGCACTCATGGCGAAGGCATACTTTGGCACAGGGAAAACTTTAACATACTTTGGCAGACTTACACACTTTGGCAAACTTTGGCAGATCAAACATAAATCCTTTCGATAAAAATAAGATATTTTCGAGAATATTGCTTTTCAATCTTTGAACTATTTATGTCAAAGTTTCATGCCAAAGTATGTTTTCCCTACATTTGGTGTTGACACTTTGACATAGGGAATCCTATTACCTCCAGAGTATCATTTCCCAAATGAAGCTTTACGTATCACATCAAGCAAACTACACATTCTACAATCCCACCATCCACGCTAAAAAACCCATCCCCACTCTCTAAAATTGAAATAATGAAAATTGAGCAACTGTTTCAAATCAGTGAAATCTTCAAATAGCGAATACTCACTAATTCACCGGTGACAGTTTCACCAATTTGAAACACTTGCTCAATTGTCACTATTTCAACTTTTGAGAGCACCTCCAAAACACTCAGCTCATCCCAACACCGTACTCTCTCTCGTTAAGATTACTTTATGTCTTATTTTATTTTATACACCGAATATTGTTCGAACTTGTACATACTATTGTTAAACACTATTATTGCGAGCGTACCGATCACGTTACATATTATATTATTATATTATTACATATTGTATATTGCTAATGTATATATTGTTCTTTATGCCCTACGGGACAATTTCAATCCCAGGGTGGAAATAAACAAATAAATCTAAATAAATCTAAATCTCTCTCTCTCTCTCCTCTCTCACACACACTTCTCACATCGTATATCCCCGCAGCAGAAAAACCCAGCTCCCAGCAGCAGTAGTGGCAGTACATACACCCAAGAGCCAGGCCAGAAAACGAAAGTGCCCGCGAGAATGAGTGAAGGGAGGTGCGCGCTTTAGGAATCCCGCACACACACACACACACACGCACACACGCACAGAAGGTTATTATACACGCGCTGCTCTCGGAGTAGAGTTGTAGGTACGAGCGCGCGGTATGTAGGAGATCCTCGCCTCTCCGCTGGCAGCTCTGCAGTTCTTGTGACGGTGTGTAACGCACGCGGGGATCGAGCGAAGCGAACCGGTTTTCTCTCTCTCTGTGCGTGTGTGTGTGTGTGTGTGTGAGGGCGATTACGATGTTCGAGAGGACGGCGAGTGTACGGAGTCTTTCTCGCTTGGGTCTAGGTGTGCGAGTGTGATATGCGTACGGGTACGCCGGAGTTTAATGGGGTCGAGTGTGCGCGAGTGTGTGTGCGTGTGGAAGGGGGGGATTGGCGTTAGAGCCGATGCCGTGCACGCGAATCAAGGTTAGATTTTAGCGGGAGTAGAAGGGTTGGGCTGCGATGTTCCAAGTGGTTACGCGTGCTTTGGAAAATCAAAAACTTGTTGACCCGTTAGCGCCGGATGCATAATGGAAGATGGACGGCTTGGTTCTCGCTTTCCTGAGATATCTGCTTGATAAAATCGAAATTCTGCAGGTTAAATGTATTAATCGGATCATCAGATCACAGTGGATTATTTCCGAGCTTATAATGAGGGCCTGAGTCATGTTTGATCGTGACATATTCGAAACAAGTAAAAAATTTTAGAAGAAGTTTTATTGCAAAAATTATTTAGGTTAAGGCTAAAACACATTTCAAAATGATTTAACATTTTTTTTAATTCCTTGAAGGTCTCGCTTTCAACGGGTTAACGTTCAATTAGATCCAGAGCTCGTCACATGCTTAATATTTTCAGCATAAAGACGGCATGAAAATGTCCTACATAAAGTCTTAAATATGTAACAATGAATAATTTGCTGTACGTGCCGCAAATCAAACTGAAAAGAGTCCTATTGAAACGTTTTTAAAATGATCCCAATTTTTTTTATAATCTTAATTTTTCATCGCTTTAAAACGTCTTAACGATCAACTGTCATGTAGGATTATTTTAAATCTAACATCTATATAAAACGTAGTCATGTCCAAAATATTCATTGTTTCATGTGAAATAAACTGATAAACGGTCTTGAAAAATCGTAAAATATGAATCAAAGGCTCGCGTCTCTTAAATATAACTTTCACGCATATTAAAAAAAATATTATTCAGAACATTACATAAAAATTGACGTAAGAATAAGTCTTGAGTATCTTAAAATAATAGAGGTTTGGCATTGTAATCGCGTAAATTTGAGGTCAATAAACTCCAGAAGCAAGTATTCTGAAATTTTACTTAAGCGTGCCCGTTAAAGGTTCAACGATGCCATTTTAGAGACATGTCTATTTTACTCTGGGATGTGCCTGAAACAGGTTATTTCATTTTTCTACACTGACGTTCTTTCTGTTTCTAAAATTAGGTTCTGGCCAACAAGATCACCACAATAGTTGTTTATTATTACATTACCATCGTCAATTTGAGCGATAAAATTGATAACTGTATACTCTCCGCGAGGCGCACGTCATTTTTTTATCCGAGTTCTCGACGAAACGAGACTTTCAAGGTGGAAGAAAAAAAACTCCGCGCTAGAAAGCGTATATAAAGCACGATCATCGCGAAGTCTCTCCGCGCTCGAAGCTCGCTGTCAGCGCGCACAATTATCGAGCGTAACTGTACGGACACGTAAATCCTTTTCGATTGGAGCTAATTAAAAAGTGCTTTGACTATCGATCTCCATCTTTCTCGGAGTGCTTATTTAAAATGCAATGAATATCTAGCGAAATTGAGCGTTCCTTTAATTTGTTTGATGAGTTTTTTATTAAGGCGATTTAAGAATATATCACTGCAATTCAGAGGTAAAAAATGGCCTGTAAAAATACTACTCTCAGAGTATGAAATTATGGGACCTACTCTGAGAGTATTAAATATACTATTCTGAAAACAGTAAACTTACTATTGTAGTATATTTACTACACTGAGAATAGTAAATTTACCATACTCTCAGAATAGGTGTCACAATTTCCTATTCTGATAGTAGTATTTTTTCATGAAGAATTTTTACAGTGTGTGAAGGTATTTAGATCATGTATCTGCAGATATCTAGAAAAATCCGAAACCTATTTTTTCTCGAAAAGGATTTTTGTGCAATGAGATTTTTGTCCAGCAAGATTCAGATAATATATGAATTGTATATATTAGTGAAAAAGTATTTTAATAAAAATGAAAAGATACTGTATCTGGATCCAGAGTATCTAGATACTTCAGTAGCTTTATACTTTTAGCTAAATGACGTTCCAACAGAAGTGTTATAGATATACCTTATTAGAAAAGGTTTTCTGATCGTTTTAAAATTTTCGAAAAAGGTATTGTGTATAATCTCGTATTTTAAGATACACCACTATCTTGTATCTTTTTCAAAGACATCTACTTTGCTCATGTGACTGGTTCTATCACATTTTGTTTACTTTATATAAAAGTGACACCAAAGGTAAACGTGTTTTGTGCAGTCGCATATAAAAGCTAGTCAATAAATTACAACCTTGTATATTCAAGTCCAAAAAGACGCCCATAAATAATCACAAATAACTTTGCTATATAATCAAAGTACACACTATACGAGCGCAGATCTGCGATTATAAAATATGCATTCAAATTAATCTATAGGATCATGAAAATATACGCAAAATAATCCATAGACCATTCCAAGGTGTTAGAAATGCGTCAAGTCATGTGACACACATGTGCACACGTATAATAAGCAGAGAGAGAGAGAGAGAATAAAAGAGAGAGACGCAGAAGGTCAACGAAAAAAAAATCGCCGAAGGCCGCGCGAAACGATTTATTCCTAATGCGCGAATTCGGCGGGAATTTCGGCGGAATCCAAACGATCGTTAATGCGGTGATTCTCGCTTTATAGTCTAAACTATAAATATACCTTAGACGAAACATGCGCGAGCCTCTAGTTAAGTCTGATTTATTTACAAGCTTGTTTTTGGATGTAAAATCGTTACTTTGCCTTCGTTTTATTGGATCGTGTCTCGACTTTCAGGGAATGACGACTATATTCTCATTACTAAGGTCTACCAACAGAGGAATCATTAAATTTTATTAACTTTTTCTCTAGGTGAACATGCAATGATTTTAATTTTCGGAGTGAATTTAGAAGAATAATTACAAAAGCTCAACTACACTCGATAAATTAGCGAAATTGCATCCTTCAAACTTTCACCGGGACAAGCTGAATTCACACGCGCGCGTCTCTGCGAATTGTTTCCTCATAAAACCACGAAATTTACGAACGTTTCAAAATCATTGCACTTAAACGCAGCGACTCTCGACGCACGCGGCTACAGCAACTTTCCCGGCTCTTTTCCGCACTGAGAAAAAACCGGGTAACAATAATGCCCGCGACTATGCAAAAAGAGATTACAGTTGACTCGCGAAATCTAAGAGTCTGAGCTCTGACTTTGAATTATGGAAGTTCAAATTAAGTATCTAACAATTAAAGAAAATATTAACAATGTCGAATTATCGAATTCTTTATAAACTTTAAAGAGAAAATAGAATGTTTCAATAATTTAATATTAACATAAGTTATAAGTAGTGGTAATGTTGTTTTCATAAGTTTTGTTCAGTTCATTGTTACTGAATTTGTACGGATAAATGAATTATTTTTTTCACAGTTCGTGAAGTCGAAAAAACAGAGTCCCCTACATTTTCTTGACCCTCGGTTAATACCATTAATTTATGAACAGATTCAAGCGCTTTCGATGCTGAAGGGAGATTCTTTTCAATGACATACATTTTCCTCTTCAACTGATGACTCATCATAATTCACGTTCTTATTTGATATACCTGAATAACAATTTCATTAACAGTTCCACTCTCGAAAATTCTTGTTCAAAGATAGCATAAAAAACGAAAGAACGCTATACAAATATTCGAATTATCATTTTGAGGTCATACTAAATGTAAGACAAAGACATTTTATAATGGACCTAAAATGTTTTAAATTTTAATTATCGAGCGTTCTAAAAATGTCTTTTCTTATACAAGCTATTCACGTACAAAAAGCAAGAAACTAAGCACTGGCTTCGAATCCACGAGAATCGACTGCGACACACTCGCGAAAAATTCGCTCAGGACGCGAGAGTAGCGAGACGAAAATCATACCTGGAATACCTGTCGCGTGATCCATTGCGCAACGAGGAAGGACACGAGAAGGCGGCGCGGGGACTTAATTTCGCGCGCTGACTAATTGACGTCCGCGCGGGACGGGAGAAGGAGAAGCACCGGCCCACAGCGCTTTGATAATGCGACGCTAGCGAACCGCCAAAGTCTCGCGTATGTTCTTTTTGTTTGTTACCATAGTTCTTTTCGGAAAATCACCTCGCGTTGCGCAAGCCGAAAGCTCGCTCAGGAAGAGGGTCTTTTTTTTCTTATTTCGCTGGAAATTGCAGATTGTGGTTTGGAAAATTGTTGAAAATTCAGCGCTCTGAGTTTTGTACTATTGAGGAGAATGACAGGTTTTTGAATTTTTTTGTTGAGATGGGGGTTCAAGTTTGCGTGTGTGATGATTGTTAGAAATTTATGGAAGGAAATGATACATTTTTTTATTTTTCTTTCGGAGATTGTGATTTGAACTTAGAGTAATGATTACTGAAAGCTCAGCGCTGAGTTTTGTATTATTGGGGAATTGTAAGCACGAAATGAAGTAAAAAAGGGTTTTGAACTCTCTACAACTCATTCTAAACATATTAATTATACTCAAAATTACAACTGAACAAAGATACATAATTTATTATAGATTCAATAAATTATGAAACTAATTTTCAATAAATCAAATAGAAGTATACTTAGAACTTTATGTCAACGAAGAGAAACGTTTACTATATTGTTTATATTATGTGAAAAACTCTTTTGTCAGAATGTGATAACATTTGAAAAAAAAAACATAATTTAAGTTTTAAAACATAAAGTATTGTTTATTTTAACTTATTAGTGTACTTATTTTTAGTTTTCTAATTAATTGATATTCTATTTAATATGAATCAGATTTATAAATCTGACACACTAATCAATTTACATTTATTTTAATCATAGTTGATACTATTTATTTCTAATCTGCACAACTTGAATAATTACATGCACATTCCAAACTTTGATATACTACACAGCTACTACTTCTAGAATGTGCAGAGGAAACATTTCCCCCTCCCCCAACAAATTTAATTGGAAATACATAATTTCGAAAATCCACACATTATATCCGATCACGAAAACTTGAATTTTCCGAACGCAACGCGATAGAACAAACGATCCTCCAATGCACCTCTGCCATAAAGTTTCGTGAATCGCGCGATAAACAGCGGCGCGGCAGTCAACACTTGTCACTTAGCATTACAAAACATTCGCAACCTGTTGCACGCGCTCGCTTGTAATTTTATCTCAAACAAAACTTATACACACACTCGACTGCGACACACGCGCTTTATCGAAACTTTAACCGCTGCGCTACGTGCATTAGCGTAATTTTTTCTTCTCCGCGAATGACATGACGTATCGTAGCTCGTGCCACGTACGTGATTAATCGAGGAGCGAAGAGGATAATTTTGAACAAACTGCTGTCAAGGATCCCGCTTGGGTTATTATCGTGGCCCCGTGTGCGAGCCTTCGAGATTCGATTATTAGGCCTGCTGTACCGCTGCTGTTTTTCCCCTCGAGAGTCCCTGCGCTTTTCTGATGGCGAACGTTCATTGGGAAGAGGTCGTGGTATTGAATGATGATTGCGTTTCAGGTACGGTTTCGATTCATGACTTGTTTAATAATGCGTGCGGTTGTTTTCAAGCTTTAGTGCATTCAGGAAAAAGGATATTCGCGTTCGAGTAGCTTTTGAACTAAAATAGTTAAGGATACTGAAGTTCAGATACTGAAATTGCGTAAAAGAGACTAAATGATTTTGAATTAAAGGTTCTAGTGTTGTTATATTTGTATCGTGTTCTAATAAATACTATTTAAAAGAACAAAAGCATACCTATCTTTTTTGACATTCAAAAAGGATATTCGCGTTCGAGTAGCTTTCGAACTGAAATAGATAAAGATACTGAAGTTCAGATACTGAAATTGCATAAAAGAGCCTAAATGATTTTTAATTAAAGGTTCGAGTGTTGTTATATTTTTATGATGTTCTAATAAATACTATTTAAAAGAACAAAAGCATACCTATCTTTTTTGACATTCGAATGATACATTCAACCACTTTCGGGCTCATCATTAAAAAATTTCATCATGAGCAGCATTTGGCATTGAACACTAAAAATGAAGTTTTCTCTCATTCATCTCTAAACAAATGTATTATACATGCATACATATCTTATTTAATATATCTTATCTGTCATTATAAAATATTATTCTTAAAAATTGTCAAATACTTTTAGTAGATCATGCCAAGTAAATCAAACAAGCTATCTAATTACCAAATATATTTGATTTTAATTTTCGTATAGAAGCCCACCCTGGGTTAGAAAAAAAGTAATTCTGCTATAAACTTAACGTGCAAAATTGCAGAGTTTTGGAAATATTAGTATTTGGCATGGGAAAATTGCAAATACGTCGGGGGAACATTTTGAAACACGAAGTGCGCAACAGGTTGCTGCGTTGCACACACGTTGGCGCTCGAACGTTTTACGCTCTTCTATTATCATGCTATTTTCGTTTGTATAATTTGCGATTAAATACCTGCCTTATTTCACACTGTCATTTAATGGAGATTGAATAATTAAAATAATTAAAACATGACATTTTGAAAGCGTTCGTAGTAAATGACACTTTTTCAAAGTAATACCAAATGTATGGTTTATTCGTCATCATGAAGTATAGTATAAATATAGTAGTTTATCCATTAAATAATCAACTGAATTGATTGATTGCTACGGGTTATTATTTACTTTATTTAATAGAAGGCCAACGTTTTGGACATTATATGCCACCAAAAAATATATACAAATTTGTCATTTAAAAGTAATAACAAATTAATTCACTAATGCATGATTATAAAAACAATCACAACAAACATTCACAAACAAAAAAATTAAAAAAGAATATCACATAGACTTTATTACAAAAATTGGTCAAACTAAACTAGCCAAATTCATGGAAAAGGCAATTTACAAGAATTATTTAAAAGTATGCATAAAGAATATTTCAATCCTATTAAACGATGCTTCGGAGTCACAAAAAAAATTTGTTATAAATAAAATTTGTGCACGGCACTCGAAATAAAACTCCTTGTGCATTTCACAAGCGCGCCTATTCATTTCGATTCGCGCGCGGCTCTTTTCGCATTTTCAGCGCTGCTGCGGCAATTTCGTTTTTTTTTCTCCTTTCGACGTTCGCAAAAAATTTTGCACACACGACACACCAGCAGCGAAATTCGCATGGCTCCCGCGTGTGTTTACATTGCGCGCGCGCGCGCGGGCCTTCGGTTCTTTCTCTCGCTTTTTTTAAATCCGGCGATGACGCGCGCATCGGTATATAGCATGTGTTCTCGAGACTTCGAGCAGATCTCTTTCTTTGGCGATCCTATAATGAAGTAAAAATGATAATAGGAGATACGCATGGATGAGTCTATAATACGTATAATAAAATAGGCTTCAAAAGCTATAAACAGGATAATGGTCGATCCGGTTCAGTGAGTTTTTGTTCTACTTTTCAGTTTTTGTTTGATTTTTGTCCCACGTTTTTCTAATCCCGGGTAGCAACAAGTTCTGCGATCTCGATCTTCATCTGCTCGTGTCTTGTGTTGCTTACACAATACGCGTTTTTTAGTCTAACAGCTCGTAGACAAAACGATTGGATAAAAAATATATCATAAAACAGACAATTATTAGTAAAAAAAAATGACCCTGCGAACTTCCTATCAGCCCTAGATATCGATCTATTTTATAACTCTGAATCTGTTGGCGACTGATTCGTAGCAGACAATTCAATAAAAAATACTGTTTAATAAAAATAAATATCTGGTATATTAAATAAAAAGTCCTGAACGTGCATGTTTCAATAGTTTTCAACACGATGCACATTCCACTATTGCACAGTATTTAGTTATGGATTTGAAACTTATAAAAAGTTGTTAAGATTAATTCGATACCGGTCGCTAGCTTCAGTCATAAAATTATCATTAACTTACGGTAGAGAAGGCATGATAGAAACAGAAAAATTTTAATAAAATGTAGTGTTTTTGGTACCTATTATTCCAGCACTGCAACCTATTTTACAGTTTCCGAGCTGTTAATTTCGCGGTTGTAGCAAAAGAAGTTGCTACAACAGCTAAAAACTTTATACTGATGTTTTTTGCTGCTATTGAAGCAATTATATTTTTATGCCTACTTTTATAAATTAATATTAAAAAATATTCAATCATTTGATCAATTCTATCGATGTAAACTACATCCTTCGTACTGATTGTCTGGTCACTGACGGATAAGTGACCCTTTTCAACTTTCGAAATAGGAAAAATTTAATACTCTGCCTATTCAGTGATCCTATCCACTGACTCTAGAATTATCCATAATATTCTGAGTCTTTTTGGTGAACTTTATATCTCATAAAAACATATTTTATTCGAACTTTGTTAATTGATTTTTTACTTGGGAACTGTTGGTCTTTGGTAACTGTTTTTCAATTAAAAAAAAAAGGATTTTTATTATAGATTAATTAACCCTATACTTTCCAAAGAACTATTTAGGTATTGATTGGTTTTAGATTAGAAACATAGTAAATTAACATAATTAATGACCTAAAGTGACTTTTTTGAAGAGTTAATATCTGCTCTTTCAATATCCAAAACTTCTTCACTGGTATTAAATATAGCCGTTCGAATCTGATAAAAAACTATTTCTAAACTTTGTCAGTTTTGGTCGATTTTGTGCGGCCATATTACATTCCAGTGAAGAAAAATAAAAAAGAATTGACCTTGTATTCCGTAAGAGTAGGTATTAAATCTTCAGAAGTCAGTTTGAGACAATACTTTTCTTGGCTACCCTGGTAGAAAATTATCTAGTTTTATCGAGGCTCTCGATTATTTCCTTGGCAAACTAGATAGATCTACATAGTTCTAGATTAATTTTCTACCAGGGTAAGTAAGTTATTTATTCATTTCCCTTTTAATAACCAAAAAACCAATCGGCACCTAAACGGTCCATTAGTAAGTACACTGTAAATCTCAAGTGTGTAAAATTATACATGCTAAATGTGTTATTTTAATACACTTGCTTATAGCCATTTTCCAAACTTCTAAGTGTGCAATTTTCGCTTGCCAGTTATATCTATACATTCCGAATCGTTTATTTTTATAGTAGCTTAAGTTCAAATTTTCTCAATTTGGAGCTGGTTTCTTTATACGTCGATCTACGATATCCTATAAAATGTCAAATATTAACACCCCATCACAATGTTAATTAACGCGTCTATGTTATTAATAAACAGTTCTTATCATTTTTCTCAATATTGACGGTCATATAAATACATAATATCTATTAACATTCGCATTAATACATAATCTCAGCAATTAAAAAAAATATACGATTCCTATAAAAAGCACACATATTTAGAAGCTGGAATTCTGGCGACACACACACCTGGATTCCCACTACACAAATTTTCCTTAAAAAAACTCGGAATCCCCCTTGATCCTCCAGTCCTCCAGTGCACTCCCTCTCGAAGTCCTCCTCGCCACTGTAGCCCCAGCATACAAGCAAAGCATACCCTGCCCCATACAAATCACCGTACCAGAATCTAACTGCCACGTACCGATTCCGATGCCCTTGGCGGCGCCGGCTAGGGCCGGCCGCTCGAGCAACAGCAGCAGCCCGGCGCAGGCCAGCGCCACCGCCAGCCCAGCTCCAGCCCCGTCACTTCCGGCGCAGGTCTCCTCCTGCTGCTGGTGGTGGTCATCGTCCCGCCGGCGACGTCGCGGTCTCACCGCCATCGCGCCGCGGCTCCTCCGTCCTCACGACGAACCCAGCGCCTCTTCCTTCTCCTCTATCTCGGTCTCGGAAGGAAGGACACTTGCCACGCACGAAGCACACCGCTGCCGCTGCTACTTCTACTGCTGTTGTTGCTTCCGTCTCACTCTCTTTGGGTATGCAGGTGTGCGGGGAGGCGCACGCACTCTCTCTCTCTCCCTCTCTCTTTCTCTCTGCAGTGCACCTGTGGTCCTTTAAAAATGGTACCGAAGTCTCGTTCTTCTTCGAATTGTGTATATCGCTGCCGTTTGTTCGTGCTTTTAAAGCGTGGCGCCGAAAACCACGAGAAAAACGGTGCCGAAACCCGTGAGTTACTAAGCTAGGCGCGCGCGCGCGGCTCTCGCGGATGGTAACCGGTCGTGTGTCCTAGGCGCGCGATCGGTTCTCCAGGACGCGACAAGAGGAAGTCTAAGAAAAAGAAGAAGAAGCGGAGGCTGGACACGACACGCGATTGGGGGGCTAGTCGCGTTCGGTATCACCCACACTCTCTCTCTCTCTCTCTCTCTCTCTCTCTCTTAAACTGTGTGTGCTGGCAGCCGGTCTCCCTGCCGATCTGGCTCAGTCCATGGTTACCGCGTATAAACTTTTTGTGTGTGGGTCTGTGTGTGTGTGTGCGTGTGTGTGTGGTGTGTGTGAGTGTACACGCACGCACGGGGGGCCGTCGGTTACTTCTCGTCGTTCGTTTTCTCTGCGGGCCGCAGCACACTACTCGCAGGCGCAGACGCACGCACCTTGTGGACCCGGTCGCGGTCAACAGGCGACTGCCCGGGACTCGTGCCACCACCACCGACTGCGCTCGCTCGGCTCGATCGCTCGCTGTCTCTGTCTGCGCCGTAGGAGAGAGAGAGAGGGAGAGAGAGCTCGGGCAGGCTCTCCTTTCCTGGTCCCCGACGCCCGGCTCGAGGTATAGGTATACAGAGGCTGAGAGAGCCTGTGTGTGCCAACATGGCGACTCGTGTGCCGGCGACAGGTCCCTCTCTTTCTCTCTTGCGCTCGAGCTCCGTCCTTTTCTCTTGTACCTCTCCTTCTCTCTCTCTCTCTCTCTCTCTCTCTCGGTCTAACCTCTTCTCGGCCGCTGTGTATATTATATGCTTTGGTGTATATGCATGCGTTATGCCCTGTCTCCACGAGGCTTTTCAACAGCGAATCGACTTCACCCTTTTCGAGTCAAATAATGTTTCTCGTATCCTGTTGCATCGAGAAGAGATCGGGCCAGCTTATGACCGATTTAAACGGCGTGTCATTGCTCCCTCTCTTTGGGCGGGAAATTTGAATTTAGTGCAAAAAATGTATGTAACTTATTGTGTACATGAATAAAAGTCGTGCGAAACGCGCTATGAACTTCTAACTCGACTACTACTGCAAAGAAGTGAAACAAAATATACTCGGTATATTATTTACTTCGTGTAGTCTTGTAATGTATCATACGAGTGTTATTCAACTTTAAAAGTTAAAGTGAGACGTTGTTGGAAGAGCCTTACACGCTAACGGAATAAAGAATAAAATGTTCAGATTCTGAGGAGGAAGTAGCACTTATTCCTTATTAAATCTCCTTATTCCAATCATTGGGTGATACAACTTGTTTAATTGAGTCTTCATTAGAATATTAACTTTATCTTCTATTTTAGATAATTATAATTGATGTATCCTGGCTTTTTAAAAATTTTATTCAAAAAAATTAAAAAACAATCGTTACCGATTACGTTACCCTAAGACAGAAATAAGCAAGAAATAAGCAAGAAAAACGAGAAATAGAGAATAAGTCAAACGATACGGTGGACACACTGCATTAAAGTCCCCCCTCTCCCCGTACTCTTGTCCGTCTCTCTCGCTCTTTCACTTGCCGCGGCGGCAACTTGTTGCCTCGCTCGTCCGGAGGGAGAAGAGCGGAGTCACAGAAGAATATCGAATGCCACACACTGTACACCCGAGTTACACCGGGAACGAAAATTCGTGTTTAGCGCATTGCTACGACGTCGAGGAAATGCCGGCCGTGATGCAGCGCTATACGGCTCTCGTCTCTTGGCGTATGTAGGGTGACCGACGTGATGGAGTGAATGACCAGGCGCGGGATCTGTGCGAATGACCACTTTCACGAATTCGCGGAGAATCGCGGAGAGCGCGGGGTTGACTGGCTTTTTCAGAGTGGAAACCTTGTCGATTTTTAACTTGGAGTGGAATGTAGATGGGTAGTGGGTTTCATTGAGAAGAGATTTGGAGGTTGGCCCGATTTTTGTAGAGCAATATGAAAAGAAGCATAAGAAGGCTTTGAAAGAATTTATACACTGAAAAAAAAATTTGTTAAATCTAAGTAAACGTTTCCTACAATCGTACTAAGAAAAGATTTACTTAAATAAAGTAAATATTTCTTAAATTTAGTAAATATTTATTGAATTGATAAATACCAGTCTAAACATAATTAAATATTATATAATTATTATCAAATAAATCTTTTCTTAGTACGATTACTTAGATTTAACATTTTTTTTTCAGTGTACGTAAGCTAGTTTATTTTAGTTAATTTTGATTAGTTTATCTTATGCAAAACGTGAAAACAAATTAAATGGAATAAGTACTTCAAAAGTTATACAAGATCGGTTTTTTATTTTTTCCGTAGAGTGGCTAGTTTCTTTTTAACTCACTACTTCCGAAGCTACCGTATCAATGATGATTGCTTTCTCGCTTAGAAACTGGTATGTAATTGGATTTGTATCAGAAAACGTTTAATATAACGAAGAATGTGGTTCTAAAGGGAGAAAAACTTAGCTTTTTCCTATTCTGAAGTCAGATTTTCGAAAATTTTCAACCAAAATCAAATATGACCGCCCAAAACAGGCAAGAATTTACGTATCTTTGAACCTTTAAAGACTGCTTTTGGCCGTTACATTCAACTTTGATCAGAAAACTTCGAAAATTTTACTTCCAAATCAAAGACAGCTATTCTTCCTCTTTCACAAATCTTATTTTCCACCGTTAACTTGATACGTTTTGATTACGTTCATTTCGTCCATTTTCCAGACGACTCATCAATTGATACAGTCCTTTTAGACGCAACGAGTAAATTGGTCAACAATAACCCTAAACCAAATTCAGCATCAAAACTTGAATACCCCCAGCAACAAACAAAGACAGTAATCAATCGCAAGCTTCCACTTCCACCACAACTCATTACGCTCTAAAAAAGAGCTTGTTTCTCTCGAATCACACATACACCAGTCGGTATATACGCGCTTATACGTATACACTTGTGTACTGTATACGTATGTACACTAGATTCGCTCGCGCTCGCGCGCGCATTACGTAGGCGCGTTTTCGACGTGTATAACCGTATAGTCGGTACGTATACGCGTACCAGCCGCACTCTCGTCTCTCTTGTTCTCTCCTACTTCCTCCTCCTCCTCCTCCTCCTCCTCCGCTGCCGCGCCGCTCTCTCAATTTTTTTTATGCGCTTGTTTTTCATTGAGAGAGGTGAGCTCTCGGAGCGTATGTACACGCTGTGTTTTCGATTTGAAAATCGTGGGTATCCGCTGCACTGGCTGCGGGTTGTCATTTTTTCACGTTCAGAGGCTCGTATAGAGCGATTATTTTGGAAGTTGAATAGTTTTTTTCTTTGTATTAATTTTGGAATTAAGTGCCTAGTTTCTTTGAATGGATTGACAATTTGTAGATACCTGGCCTGGTCAAAAAAGCAATTAATGCCCATTGAATTCCTCAAAATTGGACAACATTGCCATTCAAATTCGGGATTTTTTTTAATCGGAAATTTGTATAATATAATAAGATTTTATGGGTTACTTTAATCCAGCTGCATGGTGTAAGTTCAGTTTGTATTTATCTGTTTTAGTTTTACACATATAAGTATAAAAAATAGTCATAAAAACGATACTAAATGTAATGCGAGTGTTCATAAATCACTTATGTCGTTAGTACACAATTTTCAGCATAAAAAGTCTCAATCTCTTTTATTCCGAAGTATCCTTATTAATGTCAAAGTTTATTGCTTTGGAAAATGAATAAAAACCTTGAATTTTCTGTATAAAACTTTGTAATAGCTTGATTTTTTCAAAGCGGAAACTCATTTTTCAAAGTTTGAGACTAGAATCAAATATAATGACTCGAAATGGATCCTAAAATTTATTTTAAAAACTTTTTTTAATATTAAAAAAAATACTTGCCTATTATGCTACAAAATAATGTTTTGATTAACTCTTTACTACAAACCTGATGTATGTGAGACGACACTCAAATTACAGTTATTTACGTAAATATATTATATTCCTAGTTCTTTGACCTTTATGTAAAAGTTATTATGCGAAAGATTGTTGCTGAAAAATTCAAGAGAATCTTAAGCTATATATGTTTTCAAATTTTCTTTCGTTAACTTTGTAGATAAATGTTTAACAAACAGATAAGCACCAGAACATTAAAATTGGTTAAGAAATAAAAAAAATAATTTGGGTTTAACTGAATTTATTTAAATTGACAATATTCACACTTGTAACATTGCGCTTTTGTGGAAACAATTGTTTTTTATCTATAACTATGAACACTCATTAAGTACATTTTACTATTTATATCATAGGACCTTCATCAACTCTTATATAATTTTCTTTTTTACTCTTTTTTAATTTTTTTAACGTGACCGCGTCTGTGGATCATTCCACTGGAGATCGTGTGCATTGGACATAATATTTTTTTCGGTATAATATCTAAAGCATCATTAGTTTTAGATATTATGATTAAAGTTATATTAAGAAAATGGAGATTTCAATAAAGAATTATTTTATAATTTATTCGGAAAAAAAGTTTTCAAAATTAACAAGACCGAATTACAGATTACAGTAAAAAGATTTGTATAATACAATTTTGAAACAATTTATTTGTTTTCCAAAATAATAAATCTACTAGACACCAACAGAAACTCTTGGGAAAAAACGGGCCAATCTTTCGCGAATATCGCATACGAATTCGGAATTCCCTTTCAATATCCAAACACGTCAACCTTAAAACCAAAACAACTCGCTTGTTTTCAACAACGATCCCACGCGGGTAAACAAACGAAATCCAACGTTGCTTCGAAAATTCATATCGAAAGTCCCCCTTCACCTCGATAATCACATGATCACACCTGTCGGACTTTCCCAGCGCAATGCACACCACGGCTACGTACATGTTTGTGCATTCCTGAAGGGTTCCTCGCTCTCTCGAGCGCCGCCGCGTTTCACCTAGCCTCGAAAGTGTATAATAGGGGATTTCCCCGCTGCACGAGGTGTGTCCATGAGCGATGAAAAACGAGCCCGATGAGTGTGCGCAGGTAAGGTAGTGAACCCAATTGTCGACCAATTAACGTAAACCCGAGATTCCTTTCTCAAAAAGATATGTTTATAAAGAAAAAATTAGTTTGAATGTGGTTTTATCAGTTGATTTACTATTTAGTTATAATAATAACGATGGGTTGGAACATATTTTTTATGTATTTATTTCAAATTTTATTTAAATTATAAAAACTCCATAGAACCAGTTCTCGATCACTATTTGACACTGGAGACCAGTTGTCGATATGCGTAAAGTAACCAATTGTCGATCAATCTTAACACATGAAACGTAAGGGTAGGAATATGTATTTTAATAAATTGTTTTCATAATATCTTCTATTGCGAGTAGTTTTATTTCAACTTGTTTTTACTAAAAATAAATGTTGTTATTAATTTAGTTATTATAATGATAGAAAATGTATAATATATAATTAAAAAATGTAGTTATTGTTAAGAATTTATTGATGACCGACAATAGATTATGACGCTGAAATGAGAACCAATTTTCGATCGCTTAAATAATAACACTAAAATTAATTAAATCATGTTTTAACTGTTTAATTTCACTTATATTGTTAAACAAGTATAGTATTAAACTTATTCTAATAAAAGAAACAAGGTAAAATTGTGGAAAATGTCAGATTAAAAGTTGCCTCTCATTACCTATCCGCGTAAGAACGAAGCAGAGGTGCACTCAAAGTCTGTTCGACTAATCTAAATCTTTTTTATATGAAGTTTGGCTTAAAACAACTAAATTTTTAATGGTCGATTATTGGTTCATCAATATTTTTTATACAAAAAGCGTTTTTCTAAATAAAAATATTAGTAGAAACAAGTGTAAAAACTGTCTATTTCGTCAGAATGATCGACAATTGGTTACTGGTCGAGGACTGGTTCCACTACCTTATAGGCAAATGAAAAAAAAAGAAATAATAATAATAATAATAATAATAATAATTGAGATTATATATACGTTGGAACATATGGTATTGTCGTGCAAACCGGTTGTGTGTGGAGATTTCTTCGAAATCGGGCTGATGCAATAAAGTGGGATGCGAATCGTTGGGGATCGTTGATGATTTGGTGATGTGTAATCTGCTTTTGGTAAATACAAGCAGGATGTTTGTCGTGTCAGATTTTTGTGCTTTTAGGTGGTAACGAAAATGAAAATGCAAACTTTGAAGATGATTTTATGTATTGATCGAGTCTCAGGTTACTTGTAACGATAGCACAAATAATTTTACTTGCAGCAATATTTTAAATTGAAAAGAGCAGGGTGTGCAAAACTGACCTCCTTTTAAGTCGTCTACCGACGTTGCTGATTTATCATTTTGCTTCCTCATAGAGGAAGCTTTGTGATGGTAAAAAAATACTTTGGCTACAAACATGTTAAAAACATGTTTTGAGATACTAGGAATCAAAATACACTATTATTAGAAAATGTCTGTATGGACGTATGTGTGTATGTATGTGAATCAACATTACTCTGAATATATACGGTGAAAATTAATGTTTCGGGGCTCATTATTTTTAAGGAAGGCGGCTCAAAAATATTCTGTTTGTTTTTCGATGCAATTTTGTTTTTTTTACGGTTTTCGGATTTTTGGGTTTTAGTGTTTAGGGTTTTTTGATATCTGAGAAATAATATCATCGATTGAGTGATAATGCATTTGAAAGAGCATAAAATTACCTATCTTTTCTGATCCGAAATTTTGAATAAGCTATTTTGCCCTTATTTTGTTATTCACGAAATCGTCATTTTTTTCAAACGGTTATAGGTATCTGTGAAATATAAGAAGGAAAACTTTTTAAAAAAATTGAGATTATTAGAATATGAAGAAGAATATTTTGTAAAACTTTTTGGCTTCATCTGTCTTTGTTTAAAGAAAAAAAATCTTTTTGTACAAAAATCGATTTTTATTTAGCTGCGAATCAGAACTCCAGTGAGTATAATGGCAGCATGTGAACTGAAACTTTCGAAAACGGTAGCTTTTTACTATTTCTTGGACGAGTTCTTTGTCCAGATCACAACGACCTTTATATTCCAAGATATTTGAGGTTGTGGATTTTTTAAAATTTTTTTTGATTGCTTATATCTCTAGAATGGCACGGTCATTTTTTACCATACGGGGTTCATTTCTTTTAGTTTTCTAATGAACTTTCGAAATTAAAAAGAAACTTAAAGACTTATCGACTCGGGTTTTCTTTTAACAATTTTTCGATTTTTCGATTTTTGAGTTTAAGTTTTTTGGTATATTAGAAATATTGTGATCAATTTAGTGTAAATGCATTCAAAAGAACATAAAATTACCTACATTTCAAACCGCAAATTTTTGATAGGCTCTTCCCCTTCTTTTGTTATACACGAAAAAAGTCATATTTACTCTCTTAATTTGAAATAGTGTACTTTTCACTATTTTAGCTAGTGAAAATAATTCCACTGGCGAAACAGTGAAAATTACACTATTTTGTCAGTCAAAACTGTATTTACTAGAACAATAGTGATTTTTCACTAGTTTGGTAGTTAATACATAAGTAGAAATACCGGTAAAATAGGGATTGAGTTGGTATTTCATAACCTAATTTCAGTTAACATTATTTTTATTTCATGAACTTTAAGTATTATTTTTATTATGTAATAACAAAATAATTAATTAATGAACTAATAAAAATGGTGCAAATAATCTCTTAATTATGATTCTAATCCATATTTCCTTTGTAAGAATTTGAAAAATGCCTAAAACTATTCATTTTTCATAATTAAATTGAACATTAATTTTTGTTGTAATGTGCAACTAAAAAATGTATTCAAGTATCAGAAGTACCTTCTTATCAATATATGTATATCAGTTAAATTCGCAGCACAATATAAGAAGTATAAAATTTACTCTATGCAAGCAACGTACATAGGCAAGTGGAGAAGACGTTGGACTGTAAACCTTGTGGACAAGAGTTCGATCCCCATCGCAGAAGTTTTTATCACATTTTTAATTTATTTCTTATTTTAATATATATATAAATGTTCAAATGAAAATCTAATACATAATCAATATCTAATACATCTCATATATATTTATACATACGCGTTTAATAATAACATTTTTATCACATTTTTAATTTATTTCTTATTTTAATATATATATAAATGTTCAAATGAAAATCTAATACATAATCAATATCTAATACATCTCATATATATTTACACATACGCGTTTAATAATAACAGCTTTATTTTTTTAATTTACTGAAAGTTAAAATTTCACTATTTCGACAGTGTAATTTCACGGTTTCAAATAGTAAAAATTTATTTCACTATTTCAAATAGTGAATGTTCACTGTTTGCCAGTGAATTTTCACTATTTCATAATAAGAGAGTAGTTTAAACGGTTATATCTCAGAAATCTATGATGGCAAATCGTTCACAAAACTTTAGATGATTAGGAATTCAGTGTTAAGATTGCTTTTAAAATCATTTACCTATATCCTATAGTACTTATTCCGTTTAAGTACTCTCTCATTCCCCAACGTTTGATGAAAACACAATTTTAAATGACGTATAAAGATAAATGGAGGTAAATTACACTGTAGACTCCAGAGCTGGGTAATATCGAATTGCAGTAGTAATGCAGAGTAATATTCTTTAAATAAATAATAAATAGATCTGATTAAATTATTTTCAAAATAATACGTTCTACGTATTCTAGAGTACATTTTACTGTAGTGTCAAATTGTGCCTTAATATTGCTTATTTTAGATGGTATATTGTCACATAAATGGGTTACATAGAATTTTGTTCAGATTCAAGAAACAGATGTTATGACATTTGGTGCAAACAGGATATTTATCATAAAATTTTTATATTTTTCATTTCAATCATTTGCCCATCGATCTTACTTCTGTATCTAATCATCAACGCTACTATTCACATTGCCTGTAGACTCTTAACAGCTGCTGCTTCATTCTCTTCCTTGTCTTCAGATCGTCATTGACGGGATCATCCTTTCCGCAAAAGATACTTTAAATGCTAATAAGCACAACGCCTTTTTTCTTCTCTCTCTCTCTCTCTCTCTCTCTCTCTCGCCACTCGTTTTCCGATTACCAGGCGCTTCTATATATCTCGCAATCGTCAACCAATCGGATGGTGGAATAACTTTTTTCCCTCTTCTTTCAATGTACACGAGTTGCGGAGAGGAATAAAAAAAATAGCGTTACGTCGGCGATTGTAATGTTACCGGGAATTACAGTTTTCCCCCTCGCGCGCGAGCTGCACGCGCGTTAGAATGGAAATTTACTGTATAAAGGATTCGCGTGAAAGGCGAGCGCAGAAAAATTGTTAATCATTCGAGCCGTAACTCGTAACGTTGTTTTTACGTATTCGTACCTATACGTACGAGTTTCGTATAGGTAGGTGCATTTGAAAAATTCATAAATTGTTTAATGGACTTAATAAATTAAAGTCGTATCAAGCTGTAAATTTTACATAAATTTTATTAATTATGGCCTTATTATTATGTAGAAGGTGGCCTTATTACCTATTCTAGAAAGAAAAACGCTAATAGACAGAAAATTATGAAGAAACATAATTGAAGGAAAAGCCGTCGAGTAAAAAAGTGGCTGCATTTAGGATGGAGGAGAATAAATAATGCTCGATTATTGTTCATATAAATAACAACGAATTTGAGACGGTTCATGAGACTGTATCCATAGCATCGTTTTCACGTTTCAGCCAATCATTGAAACATCATTAAGGGAAGCTATACTGTATTGCACAAAAATATGTTGTGACGCCACACTTAGACACGTTCATGAGACACATTTGAAATTTTATTTCAATTACCATGTATTTTAACTATCCATTACTTCGAGAATAATGAAAAACAAGAAAATTATGGAATAAATCTTGATTTTAGTATCTATTGACCAAAGTTGAAATAACAATAAAATAAATTTACACATTTTATGACAACTTTTTATACTGTTATAGAAGAAAATTCTAACACGTAAAAGTATTTTTCTATTTACTTTCTAAGCATCAAAATAAATTTATTTTTGCTAGATATACTATAGATCAATATTTATTTTTGAATTTCTGCGTATTTTAAATTAATCACATTTGTATGCGATAATAAGTATCAAAAGTTATTCCAAATGTAATTTTAGAATTGCTTAAAATGTATTTTCCAGTAATTGATTTTAAATAAATAAACGAATAGAAGGAAACATTTGAATAATTTATATAAGAAAAATAAAAAGACTAGTATATACAGGTGTAATAAATCCATGGACAACATAGTAATTTCAAAAACTAAAAACAAAATACTAAATTAATTTTATATCTACAATGAACGGTCTCCACGAATGCAATTATTTTAACGCTTAGAAGTAAAAAGAAACAAGCTATCAAATTCTGATAAAATCATCCGATAAACTACTACCGGTCTAACTAGAAAATCCCCGAAAACGTTCAAACCTTCGCATGATTCATTATCCATCCTCTCCAATAGCTCGAGCACCCACCGTCTCCCACATAAACGTACATACCCCCAAGTGACGCAAAGCATATACATAAACGAAAAATCTGTCGACAAAGCTCGCGAAAAGTCCGTAACGAAATTCCCGCGCGTACAATCAACTCGCACCGGTTTTTATTGCGCGAGCGCTCGCGCGAAGAAAGCGACACTGTATATCCTACAAGCGGAAGAAGGCGCCGCGAGAGTATCTTTGCACCTCGAAGCTTTATTGGCGGCGGCGGCGATGAAAAAAAAGAAGGCCGAGTACAATGCAAAACCGCGCGATGACGTGACAGGTGTGAATTGGATTTTCAATATTGCGAGTGCATGAGTAAAAAAGGAATTAACATGCGCGAGAGAGCGCGGCAGAAACGGATAATTCGAATTCAAATGTATTCGCTTCCCTGTGGTTTGAGAGAATGATGTAAAGTGTTTCGTAATGAATTTTGAATTTAAAGTAATGCGCTCGTTGCGTGGAGGGGATATTGTTTTTGGAGTGGGTTGGAGAAGATTCAAGTGGAATGGGTTGGATTTGAGGGTAGATTCGGTCATGGGCAAGTGTGTAAAGGATAAAGTGCTCAAAATAGTTTGTTTTATAAATTTCTTTATGTAAGCAGTGTCTATGGAGAAACAAAGGTGTAAAGTATCCTTTTGCAGTATATTATAGACTTAATTACCTAAGAAATATACTTTCTGTTTGCTATTTTGAGAGATACTAATATGTTTAAAATAAAAATAAGAATGTCTAGTTAGATACACCTATATTTGGTTTTAAATGTGCCTTGAACACGATTTTCATAAGAAACTGTTTACATTTTATTTATATAACACTGTTTGAAAAATGTACACTTTTATGATTAGCAGCTTGATTACATATGAGTACATTAAATTACAGTTTTCAAAGACTATCAAATTTCAAGATTTACATGAATTATTACAAAATTTAGACTTTAATTTAACTATTAAATAATTAATTAATTATTTAATTTTAAAGTAAATAATTAGCGTATCAAGTTTCTAATATAAATTTCTACTTTATCACTCTCTTTCTTAATAGAATTCTAAATGTGTAAGTCCACGTTTCCTTTTTACAAAGTGGTATCTCGGTGTAACTATTCTAAACAGTCGTACCTCGGGTTCAAAGAAGAAAATGATATCAATTTTAATCAAGTCGGATGCTGCTTTTATCAAAATATAATATTTTAATAATACATCAATTAGTAAATTTGTGTGTGTACAGAACTTAAAATACGACTCTTTAAACGGCATCTCCTGGATACGACTTTTAGGATAAGAGACGTTGAATTACAACATACTAACGATAGGCGATACAGCACTCAACGACGGATTTAGGTATATTAAAGACATTACAAATTTTAAGCCGCTTAGAAAGATTTTCGTAGAGACATGGTAATTTACGACGAACAAATGTATTCTTAATTTCTTATAGGCCAAATAAGAATGCTCTTCAACGTCATTTCCAATCTAGTGCTCGTATCCCCATAAAACAAAAAAATATTAAGCCTCATCGGGGAGAACGGGGTAATACCGGTCATTTGTCAATTCCGGTCATCCTTATATTTAATAATTTAAACATTTGTACATTATAATTCCAATGGTATATCATACGGAACATAACATGCTATCAATCTAATGTTCAAACAGCATTTTGTTCTGGTTTATTAGTTAATTATGCGCAAATAATGTTTAGGCGTTCATTTCTTATAAGAAATCTGATCTATAAGCTAAGCTTTTACACATACTATTTAAACTTTATACAGTTTCTTCATGCTACTTTACCAAATTGAACACTCTAACAATATGAATTAATAAGAAGAAATCAAATAAATTGTTTGATTTTCTTATAATTTCAATTTAAATCATTAAGCAGAATTGAGGTAATCCCGGTCACCATCACTGTTAAAAATATATGATTGAAACTTCAATAAAATGTAATTGAAGTTTTTTCCATGCACGTAATTGAAAAATTCAGTTACATTTCTACTGAAAATTCAAGAATGAGTTATTGAAAATTCATTAATGATTATTGAAAATTCAAGAACTGAATTGAATTTTCAATATCATTCTGCACAACAAAAATTAAATATTATAAAACTTGCATAAAAGTACTTTTATACAGCAATCGTTTTTCAAAATGATTAAATTAACACATACTTCCAATCTTATTATAGGTACTTAAGATAGATTTATTCAAACAGATAAATATAAGGAGAATTCGAGCCTACTTAATTTTGTTATTAATAATAGAAAGTATTAATGGTAGAGAAAGAGTATAAAATCTAATCGGCTATTTGATATTGTTTTTATGCTAGTGAAAATTTTATAAGTTTTTTCAGTTACATGTACTTAAATTTACTTAGCAATGTATGCCGAATCATAAATTCAATAAAATGTTACTGAATTTGGTTTTCAGTTACTAAAAGTTGAATTTTCAAATACAATTTGTAATTGAATTTTCAAGCAATTTTTAACAGTGATGTTATTCATATGAACGCTCCCAAACATGAGGTTAGTAAAGCGTTGTTTTGCGCTCTCTGATAGTTCATCTTTGCTTAAGTGTTTCTTGTTTAACAGTGTCTTTTGGACTACATATTTAATTGTTAAACTACAATTAATAGTGTGATTGGTCATATTGAGGCTCACATAATTAATGAAAAGAAACGTTTTACCTATATAAGTAATGTTTTAATAGTAGTGCTTCAGGGCAATTCCAGCCAAATCTATTGTTTTTATTTAGTTTTATATCTTTGATACGTCTTAATTACAAACGAAACTGATTAGAAATATTCAAAGTAAATAACTTTAACTGTATCCTAATCATTTACACTTTATGATACCCTATTTTAGAAGGTGAATAATATGCATTCTTGCTTAGGTGACCGGCAACACCCCATCCTCCCCCTAGTAAGCATAGATTTCCGTACCTCTCTTCACGTACACAAATAAGCCTCTAATATCCATCAATAATACCTATCCGAGCAGAAAGCCAAAAGATGTTTCCAGAGACTGTCTTCTTCACTCTCTCGAGCAGCCTCGAAAAGGCAAAGCGTGTACTCGTGTCTCCTCCTGCCTCTTCCCTCGCACTCTCTCTCCATCTCTCTTCTACACTCGTGATGTGCTTAACGGTACATACCCCTCGCGTCGTCTCGATCCACACGGCTGTATACTGTACACACGTATAATGTATAACGTGCATATACAATGTATACCTTACCCCAGGTATAATATCCTGGGTATTATAAGGGATGCACGAATTTTCGGAGCAGTGCACCTGTTCGCTCGATGTCTCTGCCCCATTAGGACTTCCGGAGGTTAATAGCACTCTAACGAGAGGGACTGGAGGTTATTGGGGTCGTTTTAGGAGGTCGGCGCGCGGATAATTGGGTTAGACGCTGTCGTCGTCTCGATTGCCCGCCGAGAATTTCGAGGATGTGTTTATTAGGCGTGTCTAAAGATTTTCTTGGGATAGAGATATTTTTGGAGAAAGATTTAACGGATTTTTGTAAGAGTTTACAAAATTAATTGCTGTTTTGAACTGAATTAATTACTTAGGTATGCACAGGTGGGAATTATTTTTGTTAAAAAGCGTAATATTATATGTTGATGTTATAGGTTTCTTAAATTTTATATACAAAGAAAGAAAAACATTTTTTTTTGTTTCTTCTGGTTAATTTTATTGTATATTATATCATAATGGTTTTTGCTCTATTTTCTAGCTGACATTCAATCTGCTTTTTTTTTAATTTTCTGTAAAATGCTGGTTTAGAAAAACTAATGATATCTGATAAAATCGGATAAAACCTGAATTAAATTGCGGACAAGACCGGATTGATTTTTTTATCTTATCCGGTTTTGTCTGAACACATTTGGTTGATTAAATTATCCGATTTCGTATTGATTCAAATGTGACCGTATGAAACAGAATTAAAAATCCGGATAAAATCGGATAAAATCGAATATTTTTTAACCAGCGAACTGTGTAATTTTTAATTTTTATTTCTTAAAATCAATCGCATTTTATGCGCCTATATTCGTTGATTAAACATTCAAATTTCCCGCCTTGATTTTTACCGACTGAACAGTGAATAATAATTTATATAATTATAAAAATACTTATATTAACCCTTTGTGGCCCACATTTTTCTGTTCAATATTTTAAGCTGAAAATTGTTACTCTGGGGTTTTTGGGGTCGTTGATTACGAATTTGAATTTTTGTTAATTAGTATTATAGAGAAACCTCTTAGCTAATGGAAGAATGTAAAATCATTTATATACAGCTATAAATAAAATTTTTATACATAAAAATCTTAGACGAAAGAGGTGGCTATTATAATAGCCACTAAGCCACAAAGGGTTAAGACAAAAATCACACTTTCTTGACATTCAATGAGTAGTAATAGAGTTCTGTACGAAGCTTCAGACTTTAAAATCAACGGCACTCTAAAAAGTTGTCGATATGAAATTTTGCCAATATAACACTAGATTATGATCTGTGTATAATACTTACAAAAGACTAATCAATCATATTCTAGAATATATATTTAATAATTAATAATAGAATAATAATAATAATAATAATAAGAAATAATATAATTCACGATATCGCGAAATTTAATTTTTCTTTTTAAACCTGATTTACCATCTGTAAATACAGGTGACGTGTATCGTCGATTGGTAAAGTAAATTTCTATAAGGCGTAGTCCTTTCTCGGCTCTCGAGAATGACAGGTTAATCATTCGCGCCTCCGGATTATTCGGCTTTTTTAATATAAAATAATAAAATGAATAGGTTCGAGTACACCGATACTATATTATTGCCATATGAAAGTCACATCAGGGTTGATCGAGGAGTCAGACTTTACGATGGAGAAGTTAGGGTATGTATAATTTGAGAAAAAATAGTGTAACATAACCTATGCGTACGCTAATATTTGTCTATTTTCATAAAGAAGATTATGAAATTTTATTATAGTTTGCCTTTTTCTGTACTTTTCTAAAGTGTTTTATAAGAACCCAATAAAAAAATATGCTAATTAAATACTTTTAAAATTAAGTATCTCAATTGTATGTATAATATATGCAAAAGTACTAATTCTTATTTACTATAAGATAATGTTTTTAAAATATGTTTATTATTTTGTAATTATAATAGACTACCTTTGAGGGTGGAGAGGTGATACTGACGACCCACAGAATCATTTATAAAACACCCGATGATGTGACTTTTGCTTTACAACTGCGTTTGGTCATATTTTTTGAAGAAGTACATCCGGGAGCTTTATTCTTCACGCGCAGCAAAAAAGTTATTTTGCATCTTGCTGAGCCTCACAATGGTAAGTGTTCCTGTAACAATTTTAAAAGTTTTAAGTGAAACTGAAATATTTATGATTAATATAATGTTATTCCAGAACTTTATATTGCTTTCTAAAATTCTAATTAAAAAATTAATACTTGCTACTAATTTCCAGAGAAACTGATCGGACCTATAGATGACAGCATGTTCAACTATATAAAATTATCATTCAAAGAGGGTTTTGATCCAAATTTTATAATACATTTGAGTGATTCTATTACAAAAAGAATTTGGGAATCTGTCCCATTAAATATATCGTCTACTATAAGCAGCACACAGAGCCTGGTTAGACAATTTTGTTATAACTAAAAAAATATCGATAATGTTCATTGCTTGTTGCATATAATATTGTATTATATACTATATGTGAATCAATTAGGTAATCAGTGGTCAAAGGCAGCCACCTCCTCCCATCAAGCCCAGAACCGGTATCATAGGCATAGAGCGTAGTCTACAGGAGCAGCAGAGAGCCACAGACGAGAGCATAAACATTGCCTTCCAGGACCTGAAGAAGCTCATGGGCATGGCCAAGGACATGGTTTCCATATCAAAGACAATATCAGCAAAAATAAGGGTGACTTTCTGAATGATAAAGTTCGCTAAAAGCGTGTCGGCTCTCATAATGCGAGAAAATTGCAGGAACGCCAAGGAGATATCACGGAAGATGAGACTGTTAGGTTTAAGTCGTACCTGATGAGCTTGGGCATCGACGATCCAGTGACGAGGGATGCCTACAAGAGCAGCAACGAATACTTCAGACAACTTGCCCGACAACTTGCTGAAATTTTGGAAGAACCAATTAGAGTGTGTAAAGCAAATTTAAATGGGTTTATTTAACTTATTAAAATACAAGATTATTTTACATACTAATTTTGAAGAATAATTAAACTGTCTGCGTAAAAAAATAATTTTCTTTAATTACCAGGAGGTTGGTGGTATGATGGCGCTGACGGATGTTTACTGCAGAGTCAACAGAGCAAGGGGCCTAGAACTTTTATCTCCAGAAGATTTACTGAATGCTTGCAGACAATTAGTACCGTTAAATCTACCAGTAGTACTAAGAATGTTTGATAGTGGAGTCATGGTCCTTCAGAGTAGAGCTCATAGCGATTATGAAATTGCTGAAGCAGTATCGCAACTCGTAAGCAAAATTTTTGTTGTACAAATGATTTATAAAAGCAAATAATGTGAGAATTTAAGTTTATGTTTGTTTTTATTGCAGATTAAGAATAGAGGATCAGTGACAGCAACAGAATTGGCACAATCTGAAGGAATTTCAATGGTCCTGGCATGCGAAAGGCTATTAATGACAGAAAAATACGGCAAAGCATGCAGAGATGATTCGATAGAGGCATTGAGATTTTATCCTAATTTGTTCCTAGAACAAGAGACGTGATAAGCACGAAAAAGAAACTGAATTAAACAAATGCAACTGAGATTTCCTATAATATAAAGCATAATGGTGCATTTTATCTGGCCATAGTATAAGGCTAAGCAAGTATCAAAAGTACAATGAATTTTGTGTATTTTTCAAAGGATTTGTTTAACAAAGAAAAGTGTTACTTAATTTTGTAGTACATAAATATATATTACACGTGTACAAAAAAATGTTGAAAGCTTTAAATGGAAATGTAAAAAGATATTTCTGTACGCTGTGAAGACTAAATGTAACGAACACTGGCTTAAAAAAATGCACTTGTATAAAAAGATTCTAATTGAATGTCAACAATATTAATGTAAATTCATCATGATTAGAGTATCCATTTTGTATATTTTTCTGCTTACGTATGTACATCTTGAAACGTTTTATATCTAATATTTTATTTATGTTTATCACAAATATTGTAATGATAATTAAATAATTTTGTTAAAAATAATTGTTGTTTTTTAATACAGCTATCTTAATCTCTCAAATTTAATGTTGAAACAATTTATTAAAACAACTTCAATTTGTAAAGTTGAATTTATCTTAGAATCAATAATATCGTTGTACATGTTTTTTTTTAAATTTTGTAAGTGAATCGATATTAAATACTTAACTGAATGTATATGATTCATTGTTAAAGTTGAATTAAATTAACAGTAAATAATTATTGGTTTTGTAATTGCAAATAATGAATCAAAATTTATGAATAAATCAAATATGCAATATCGTACCATTTACATCACTTTACAAATTTTGTTAATCCAAAATTATTATGGATTAATCAATGTTACAATCTTTTTATCAAACAACCCATCTGTATCTGTACATATTTACAGTTCATTTTTTTTTTTATAAAAGCATAGGTCTACGCGAGACAATCATTTTTGACGAGTAGAAATTTATAACAGCCGACAAAATATCGTTAGTTTTTGCACTTATGCAAGTGTATGTGAAATTAACCTCTAAATTATCAGTGTCCACTCATCGAAAGCTTCATTTATTTTATTCAACCTAAATGCACGAATTACACCTCGATTCAAGACCCAAACAATGAAACTTCGCGCAATTATACCTACCAAAACAAATGTTCATTCATCCTTCATCGCCGCACACTTTCCGTTCATCCAACAAGCACCGACCTCTCAGCTTATCTCCTAAACTAACATTCTTTACGCTAAATCTTGCTAATCTCGTCAATAATCCTGTACCTTAGCTATTAATTACCTTTCTTCGCAAAATCATACAATAAGGTAAATGTACTTATTATGGAACACCTTCAAAAACGTGTCCCTTATTTGGAACAGTAAACAAAATGATAAAATACGAAATAATATTAATAAAGAACCATTAAAATCATATTGATATTTACGCTTGTATTCTTTTTAAATATACAAACATAAGTAGTATATATAAAAGATAACTTAAAAAAAAAAATTATTCGTTGTGTTCTTAGAACTGTGCAAATCATTGTCTTTCTTTTAGCCGAGACAGCTGATCACTACGACTATGTTATTTCACTGTAATTATAAATTGTAGCTTTCCATCCATAGATTCCAATTATTCACACGTTATTTTTATGTTAATGCTATTTTTATTAAATATTTAGCTGTTCCACAATGGGTACATAAAATCTCGTTAGTCCCTATGTATGGAACACCTTTTTAAGTACTTTTTTATAATAAATGTAGTGTATAGCATGTTGTTTTCTATTTCAGAACGTATTAAATGTTATGTTTTAATGATTTATTTAAAATGCATTCAAAAATTTGATCAAATAAATGTGCTCATTGTATTTAGAAACCCAACCCATAAAGCTAGTCATATCGGCAATACATATCAAAATAGTTAACCCTACCTATGGTCATTTTATGTTATTAAAGAACTTTCACAAAACGGTGTCAATTTAATTTTGACTTCATTCCTAGTGCATATTATGTGGTTTTTATATTAATTTCTATAACAATAACAAATAAAACCTATAAAATAAAGTCATATTTATGTAGCAATTATCCGTTCCATAATACATACATGTTGTTGCTATACTTTTTCATTTATAATAATTCAAATCAAGAACAAATTTGCAATGTGCACGTTCTAAATTAATTTATAAACCATAGCCCTTCAAACAATATTCTTTTTATACCAAATATTAACAATTTTAAGAATGTAAATATTGGGGAGTTTTAGCTTCCCGCGCCGCAATTTGAATCGTCGAACGGCGCGTGACGTCAACCTCGCCGGGCTCCCGAATCCGCCCATCTCGACAAAAGCCTGCGCCGCGTCGGCCAATCGACTCCTCGCCCCTGTCCCCGATCGTTACCCGAACAACTCCGATTCCCGTCCTAGCCCCTCGAACCTTGCAAAAACCAGCGAGCCGACGTCCTTCCAAAAATCCGAAAAGCCCCGAATCCAGCCTCGAGCCCACAAACTGCAAAGCGAAAAAGCCCTCGGAATCCAGCGGAGACCCCCGAAGACAGCCGAGATCCCGATCGTCCGCCATTGGCTGTCCGTCGTTCGCGTGTCCCTAACCTCGATGCCCATTGGCCCCGGCCGTTCTCCCCCCTCCCCGGTGCAATAATACATATATATATATATTCTAGCGAAGAAAAAAAAAAGAGGGGATGCGGACAGCAGAGGGGGGCTTATCCCCGTTCCGTTGCCATCCGCAGAGCGGCCAGCAGTCAGTCGCAGAGACAAAGCGAAAGGCAACGGTCGAGGTGGAAGTGTAGACACTCGCTCTCCGCGCTTGAGAACACACGGACGTCGGAAGGGAGCGCATTTTCGGAGAGAAACTGTATATATACACGAGTAGAGAGTGCGCGCTCTTCTTTGCTTTCCATCCTTGGGTATTCGGATATTCTATCGGCTTCCTCGTTTTTTGTGCGCGAGTGTTGGCCACGAGCGGCAGCTACTGCAGAGAAGGACAGGGACCAGCAGAAAGTCGGTGAGTGAAGTAACTTTGGTTGAGTCGCTCGACTAACTTCTTATTTAGAAGGTACCTCCATTCGGGTAACTTTACTTTCTTCCGTCTGGACAAAAACTCTCAAGTTGGGTGTTATTTCGAACTCTCCATTGACTTGTACAATATAGAAATTCAGTCGATGGTTCGTGATGACCCCTAGTGTGACAAATCTGTTAAATCCTATTAATTCCTTTTTCCAAATACGAAAAGATTCTATTTGCGAATAGGATGTATATGCCATTTTTGTATCGGTGAATAGGATTTAATAGATTTCTCACACTAGGGACACTCAACTTGAGAGTTTTTTTCCATACGGGGCGGTAGTATGCGTATACGTTTTTTGCATCACAGTAACTCAAAAGCTAACATCTTGCCGTGAATATATATACGCGCTCCCAGACCGAGAAAGAAAGAAAGAGAGAGACGCTAAAGTAAGGCAAATAAGTGTGTTGCGTTACTTTTACCAGCACCTAGCCGCAGTCGTGCAACACAAGCTGAGCAAACTCCGCGTTGTGTGCCTTTGTGTGGCCGATGCGTACGTGCGCGCTGGCTCGCGTCGATTTCTCTCCAGCTCCGATATAATAATCCCCCACCCCGCTCTAACCTCAGTCCATCTCTCTCTCTCCGCAGCAGCGTCCAGCAGGCGGAGAAAAACACACTACATACGCCACAGAGACGGCCGCCATCTTGTATCTGTGTGTGTGTGTGTGCGGCAGCGGCAGCGGCAGCGGTGAAAAAGAGTCTCTCGCGAGCGAGTGTTTTTCCCTCGTTGAATTCGGCGAGGGTCTTTGCCGCATTGCCATTGCCGGAGGGTGAGAGGGAGACTTTTCTTCGTTGGATCGAAGTGCGAGGGGTGACCGAAGGTCACCGGATGTGGCGAAACAACCCGACGCTAGTGCAGGCGAAGCGCAGCGGGAGGAGGACGATAACGACGATAACGGGAGTTCTGGAGGATCTGGAGACGTCGGCGTCCAAGTGCGAGCTTGCTGATTGCGAGGAGTCGAGGTAGCAGCGACTCGCGGCCTCGTTCTTTATCCGTCTTTCGATTCCCAGGTGAGAGATTGTCTTTGTTTCTTTTTTGCCCGAGGGGGGGATGCTGGATTCTTTCGACGAGGAGAATATAAAATGTTAAATTACTACATTGACTGCTGGAAATAATAGTACCACCATCTAATTAATACGCTGTTAATTTGCACCATTTAGTATTTGTAAGTGGATATATTGACTGTTGCCTGTGAGTTTACAGCATCGGTAGGTGGTACTATTATTTCCAGCATTCGATGCAGTGATTTTACTTGAGACGGTAATATTACGATATACAGCGAGGTTAATTAACAATAGCACGGTAAATTTACTACACAGAACGTAGTAATATAACTGCATTTAATGCTATTTTACTTGCGCGTGTAAAGTAACATTGGCCTTTTTACGGTGCACGCGATGATGTGTTTTCGTTGGACACTCGGCTTTGACTTTTGAAGTTGAATAACACTTGGGTGAGCCTATGTTCGGCGGAATATTTTAGCGAGTTGGGTTTATTTTTGCTCCGTTCTTGGGAGTGTGGAATTAACTTTGCTTTGTGTAAATAGGGTAGGTGTTGCTCGGTGAGAAAATGCTGAGGTGAGATGCTATAAATATATGGGGGGACGCGGCGCAAGTTTGGGTTGAATAACAGATTGGTTACATGCTTTGGGAGAGAGTTAGAAAATTACTATTGATGTAGGAACCGCCGAGGTATAACTGAAATTGAACGAATAAAGTAGAAAGTGTACAAAATGCTGTGTTGAACCTCAAAGCTGAAAAAAATTGTGCAAGGACTCTTCGGCATATGCAAGCTTGTTTTACACATTTTGCTCAAGTTCATCCGAACAACTAGGACATTTGCTCTATTACTATATTTTTATGTTACAAACTCGTGTAAAAAACTTCATAAAATTGTATTCAAGACTTAGGAGAATCCAAAATTCAGCATCTTATATCCTAACAGTTCAGCTTCAGTTCTAATGCCTCTAAATAAGTAAAAATAAATGAATTTGCTCCACGTGATTTTCGGACCACAAAGAATAAAAACGTAATTTCACTGCAGAATCATTGTCCAAAACTCACGCTAGATAAACCTGTACAAGTTTCCGAATAAAACGAAACATTTGTACAGGAATATTGCCCAAAACCGAGTGCTCCAACAGACTTTAATCAATTTTCTCAATTAAGCCTAAAAAACTCTAAATCTACAACACCTCCCTCGCACACCCAGCGCTCGACAAAAAACGTCATCCCCGCGCGTGCAAAAGAAAGTTTGTTTACGTAAAACGCTGCTCGCAAATATCCCCCCCCTCTCTCTTTCTTTCGATCAACCTCCGGGTGTGTTATATAGCACCGCCCGCCTCGCGATACACTATAAAGTATATCTATACACCACGCTCTCTCTCTCTCTCTCCTCCCCACCACCTTTTTAGGAGCTCCGCCGGAGTTTTATTGCGCAGTTGAGTCGTCGACGTCGCAGTCGCGTCCGTCTTTGTCCGATCCGATCCACGCACGCACGCACACGGCTCTGCTTCTTTTTTTTTTGTTTCTTGTCTGTCTCTCTCGCGCGCGCGCGGCGCATCACCAGAAACGGTGAGTCGAATATAATGCTGCTCGGCGTTGTTGGTTCCTTTTTTTTGTACGGGCGATGGTTGCTTTTTTTGGACGGAGGATTTAAGGTGTGAATAGCGTGCAAGAAATACTGAGAACATACGAGGATCGATTATCGTTGATTTTTATTCAAATTTTTAGTTTTTTGGATTTTATTAAGTATATGCACGTAACCTCCTTAGGAGATGTAAAATAGCCCAGTTTTAGATCCATTGATTTCTTTTGGACAATTGTAAGTTTATCCCCTGAAATATCTAGAGAGAAATTGAAGAAACTAAATAATTAATTCATGAATCATTTTTAAAGCAGATACACTGTTTAACTTGACAGAATGTTTTATATTTTTGGTATTGTTTGAGCAACAAATTTTTCGAGTAAATAATGTTGAATGTGACGAAACTAATATAACATGAGCAAACAGATGTTTTTGTATGATGGTTTTTATTATTTAAAAAGCGAGTACTTTTGATTGAGCAGATTGAAGAAACTGACCATGACCCGTCTGTAGGCTCGGATATCATTGACCGTGCTAATTTTGTTATTTTTTTAGCAAGTCTCAAGGTTTTGAAAGTTTTATGTATAGCATCGATCATAAAAATATATAAATAATTCGGAATTTTCATTCATTAGTTACTGAATAAATATAAAAATAAATACTTTAAAGCGGTAACATATAAACCTTAATTATACGTTAAAGAGAGATTGTACTTTTAAATACATTCTAAATAGTATAACTGATTAGTTTTAAGGCGGCAAATCAACATTTATAAAAGTTCCAAATCTAACGGGTTAATTTATTCAACCCATCTGTTACATTACAGTCATGAATCATTAAACTAGAAAGTCAGTCCTGATACCTATCTATATACTTGCACAATTTGTAACGTAGTTTTCATTTAAAAAGAAATCTTTGAAAAGATACGCGCGCCTGTTTTATTTTTATATAAAGCCGATAATTCCCATTTATTGTTTACCAAGCAAATAATCAGGTGGCCACACACACACACACACACTAGATACCATCTTCCAGATAACGATAACACCTATCTTTAAATTCTGTTTGTGAATGAAGCCACGGGTGCGTCGACGCGCAAAAACGATAATAGCTTTGTTTTTAATTCGCGCGCGCGGCTGAATATTATTTTCATTCGTTCGCACACACCCACATCCCAAATTCCGAGGTAAATAAACAAAGCTCTATTTAATTAGCTTTTAAAAAATATTTTCCTCGGGTTGTTATTTATTTACGAAAGCGTGAATCACGCGAGTCTCGCGTTTAAAGGTCCGCTCTCTCCTTATCCCTATTTTTTTTCCGACTTGTTTACGTTCATTTTTCTTTCCTCCTGACTCGCAACTGCCAAAACTCCTTCGGCTTGCGAAAGCCTCGATCGATCGTCGATTCTTCTTGTTATCTCGATCTTGCGGAAAAATCAAGTTTATCCCATTAAAATACGAGCCGCAAAGTCGTATAACAACCCGGAGTCGAATCGGAGAGTCGCGGTTGGTTTAATAAAAACATCCGCGATACACGAAAACAGGAATCGATTCGAAAGTCTCGAGTCTTCCAGACGTTACGATCCGAACTGGCTAACGCTCGCTAGACTCCGAAATGCCCAGAAGTTTCCAACTACTTGCGATGACGATTATACCACTCTCCCACTCTCTCTCGTGTCACGAAATTTCCTGTAATCACATGACTCGCGAAGCGAGGAGCGCTAAAAAACATCGCCGACGACGACCTCGATGAGAGTCGGAGCGCTCGCGAGTGTACGAGAGCGGGCCAATATTGCGCAAGTTGAGCGTAAGTGAGGATATTGTAACGACGTGCGGAGACGATTTTTGCGTGATTACGATTCGATTGTCGATGAATTTTCGTATTTTGTGTAAAAAGGTTTGACGAGATTTGAGGGAAGGTGCTTGGAAAAATTGTTCTTTTGTAGGGTTGTAGATTTTGGATTGTTGGGGCTTTTCTTTGAAGGAGAATCTTTAAAAATATAAAGATATTGACTTTAATGCGCAAATAACACTGGATTTCTTTGTACTGGGAATTGGAGATCGCTGTTTTATTTATCGACGATCATCTTAATAAAAAACGAGTTTCTTACGAGGTGCGATTAGAAACCGCGTAACTTTTTAAAGCCTGACTTGATTAAAAGATGCGTATCTTAATACGACGCGTCGATTAATAACCAATTATTTTCTTTCGTGTCGCAAAAAATCTTCGACTTCAGTTGTTGTTATAGATTAATTAAGATTGATTGGGGCAAAATCTTATGATTATGCGTATATCTTTTACTTGTAATTAGGCGCGCGAGATACTCGTGTTTTATTCAGAATTCAAAAAGTTACACGGAACTAATAGTACTTCGTGTGGTATACATTGCTTATTAGGGAACACCGTTCTATTCTAGGGATATTATTTCCAATTTCTATCCTAAATTTGAACGAAAAATATCGATCGAGAAAATTGTATGTCATCGAAGGTTTGAAACAGTTACTTAACTTCATTTTCAAAAATCAATGCTAAAATGTCGCATCCGTAAATTTCAGCAGCGTTAGCATTTATTGAACTTGCTTGCAGGTCAAAATTATGTTAGCCTATGCATAAATATATGAAACGATTTTTATTTGTTTTTTCGAGCGCTCAAAAATTAAAATAATAATGACAGTTTATGAACTTACTTCAATGAAGATGCAAAATATTATCCTCTCTGAAAACCTTATTTATTATTAGCATCATAATCTAAGACACATGTATACAAAGTTAAAAAAACATTAAATATTTTAGAAAAATGACGTATGATCTATTTATCTTTAAATCGCTTAAAAAAAGTATATCCAAATTTTTAATATTTATTATTAAAACCTTTCTTTTAGATAATTTAAAGAAAAATTCCTAATATATAGTTTAGACAGCATATTTCTTAGATCCAAATATAGCAAATATAAACAGCCGAAAGTCACATAAGCATCTCCACTGTAAAATAGCCTTTAAATTTCTATTACAAAAAATGGATATAGCCCCAATTCCCCAAAGTTCCAACATTCTATACAACTACGCCTCTCAAAAAATAAAAACCTAACTTAAAAAAATATCTCATCCTACCTCCCGACTTCCAAAGAAAGAAGGAATGGTCGCCCCTTTAAAATTCACATTATGCCCTTGAAAAATACCCTTTAAATTCACAAATATATTTAAAACGAAACTAGCTTATTAAGGGGACGACGGCTATCTCTGTCCTTTTCTAATTGAGTTTTCATTCATAATTTTAAGAGAAATCATTTCTTTGAAAAAATAATAGTTGTCCCCGCTTTGTTTTATAGTAATCTAAATATATGTCCAAGCTGGTTTTCTCGAAAGCAAAACAATCATATGAAACCAGCTTGGACATATATTTAGATTTCTATAAAACAAAGCGGGGACAACTATTATTTTTACAGAAACATGATTTCTCTCAAAATTATGAATGAGAACTCAATTAGATAAGAACAGAAATATCCGGCGTCCCCTTAAGAGGAAGCCGTATCTACTGTCCTTGTCTAATCATATTTTTGCTAATTACTCAACTAGTAGTTTGTTAATTGAAAAACTAAGAGTCGTCCCCAATACTTCTTAAAATAAGGAATATTTTGAGACCTAAAAGAGTACCTAACATTATTTACTTTCGGAGAATAGTTCGAAACGGAAAACCTAACCTCAATTTTCGCGTTTCGAAGTATTCTCGAAAAGGAAATAATGTTAAATATTTTTTTAGGTCTGAAAATATTCTTTACTTTACGAAGAATTGAGGACGACTCTCAGTTTTTCAATTAACAAACTACTAAGGTAAATGTCCCAATTTCTGCTCACGTCCCTATGTCTAATCGCTCGAAGTTTTTCTGTTATTATAGATATGAAGGTTGTTTTAATATATATTATATCCAAGCTATCTGTACCTTTATAGTATTCCAACTAAAAACTGTAGTGTTAAATTAAAAATATTGTGAATTCTGATTAAATAACTTGATAATAGTGATAGTTTGAGGTTAGACGCAGATGTATTCTGCATGTCCCTATTTCTAATCACAAAAAAATAACGTTTAAGTTGTATTTATACAATATATGTACACTGTTTTCTACTTATTAATAACTAACATACTAATACAATAAAAAGATACAAATCATATGAATGAAGTCTATAAAATCAACGGTGATCAGAAATAGGTACACATCGAAATCGCCACTTTTTGCTGTGAGCAGAAATAGGTGCATTTTGCGTACGGTTTTTAATTGACTATTATTAATATTTAAGTATTTAAAATGGGTCTTACGCATTTACATTGTATTGTTCGATTCACAATTAAGATAATAATCATATCTGCTTTATAAATTAATGTTGGAATAACTTTTTAAACCTTTCTGTTTGATGCAAAATGCTTATATGAGCAGAAATCGGGACATTCACCTTATTTGAATAAATAGTCAAAATGCAATTAGACAAGGACAGTAGATACGTCGTGCTCTTAAAGAGCCAGCACATGGTCCTCCAACATCCCGTTCTACTAACCCTCCAACCACCAGCACCAGCACCATCTCTCTCTCCCAAAAAAAAGCTATATCATTAAAAAAAAACTCCAGCTCGCCTTACCGACTTCCCAAAGAAAGAAAGGCACGAGGCGGGCAACAAACAAGCTGCGCCTCGAGATTTTCGAACGGCTGGCTGGTTCTCGCCGATGAAGCCTCTCTCGCATCGCGTTTATATATCCTACCCGCAGTCAGGGGGCCGCGCATATAGCTTACCCACCTATACGCGTATACTTTCTAACTTGCCCCGGTTGTGGACGCAGGGGCCTCTCTCGCTTCCTTTATGCTCGCTCTCCCACCGCGGTGTACACGGAGTGGGGGGATCGCAGGCTTTCACAAAAGAGCGCACATGCATGCACACACCAACCGACGCTCATTGCTTTGGCTTCGTTGCTTCGTTGCTTCGGCTTCTGCTTCTGCTTCGGCTTCGGCTTCGGCTTCTTTTTTGTCTGTGTGTGCGTGCGTGTGTGTAGAGACAGACACAACGGCTGCGCGCGTGTAACGGGAAGTCACCAGATGCGCCGAGCGCTGGGAAAGTTCTAGAGTAGGCAGGTATATGTATATACCTATGGGTATGGTATAGTGTTCGTTGGGCGGAGATCGGGGCCTTGGGAATATTCCGGGAGAGGTCCTTATGGGAGGGTTCCTTTGGCTTGGGAGATTTGGGCCGGTGCGTTTATGGCTTTATGGTTTGGGTTGGGTGAGCTTTGGGTTCTGACGAAATATCCAGCTGTGTTGCTGGTGGATTGGTGGAATTGGTTCAGATTGAGTTGGATGTCTTTTGTTTACCTGTGGACAAAGACCATTTTCTCATCTAAGTGGAACTGCGTGATATCTTGACTGAGTCACAGCAAATATCATTGGGATTCATTATGATTTTTTTACCGTGCAGTGCAACTGGGGTAAATTTTACTTTTATCGTGAATCAGAGTAATTTTTCACAAAATTTATTGTTTACTATGATTGTTACGGTACTTTTTAGCAGAAAATTGTTTCTGTGCACTATATAGTGTAAAAGATCTTTTTCGAAGCACTACACCAGAACTTCGTGAAATATTAAATATTTAAGAAATTTTAATTTTTGTTTATTGCTTCGATATTTCATGGATAGTTATATTTAAACAGAATTTCTAGTGGATACAGGATATTTTTTTTACATTTTCTAGTGTAAACAAAAGAAGTTAAACCCAGTTTGAACTAGATACATAAATAGCACTAGATGTTACCTGGTAGAAGTTTTCTTTTCTGTAATATATTATGAAAAATTCAATCGATGTAAAAAATAAATTTATAAAAGTACAAAAAAAAATATTAAAAAATGCTATATGTGAAATATTGCGCAATAAAGTGTAATTACGTATAAAGAAAGCGTAAAATCATTTGTCCAAATTCAGACATTTTTTAAAACTTTGTTGTACTGCATTACATTTTTTACATTATTTTTTACAAATTTAATTTTTTTTTATTTAATATTAAATTTTGACATGTATGTGGCAATTTTTATTATAATTATTTATTTTTTCCATTTTAAATTAGTGTCTTCTTATCTGCATTATCGCTATTGTAAGTCGTTTAATTGGTCGATAGGATTGGAGCGCAAAATTCAAATTTAGTATGCAAAGTGTAGAACTGAAAACTTTTTACCATAATATTTACCAGTATCGTTTTTAATCCTATGGGTACACTAGAATGGTTTGAATTCTGCTACCTTATTGGTTAATTCCTGTGAATCGGACAATCTCATTGGAGCATTTTAAAAACGTTCGATCAGAATATACCCACGTCGCGTGTACATTAGTAAAAAATTCACTCAGTTTCAATCATCTTAAGTTTTCACGCGATAAACTTTCAGTATCTGCAAAATAAACATGGTTCCAAGCCACCGTACACTCTAAACCTAAAAGATTAAAAATGACGCAAAAAAGATTAAACTGAGAAGTTTACTCATTTGCAAAGAATAAACTGCTGATTCTTTACTTTATAAAGGTAGAAAATGTTATTGTAACTTTTAAAAGAGTAAAGTAACGATTTTCATCTTTATTATGGATCACAGTGTACATAAATAAAATGAAATCAACAATAAATGCTTTGATCCATAATAAAGATGAATTTAAGTAGTATCTTAAGCAAAGAAATCATTAAATTAATTTATGGAGGTTATATGCGTAGATGTATGTAAAAAAGTAGAAATCTTGGTATTTACTCATTCCGTAAAGATGAAAATCGCTACTTTATTCTTCTAAAAGTTACAATAACATTTTCTACTTTTATAAAATAGAGTAGACTTCTCAGTTTAATCTTTTTTGCGTTCATTTTTAATCTTTTAGGTTCAGAGTGTATGTTTAATAGAAACCGAGAAAGCCCAACAAATAATTGCAAAACCCGTTTAAGGTGATGCTAAAGTCATCCGTCACCGACAGTTATGAGGACCCACTATTTTCATTTAATTAAAATTGTTGTCCCAATCAAAAACAACAACCTTTCAGAGAGATATTTTCTCATAAATTGAGAATTAAATGAAAAAAGTGTTTCCCCATATTTGTCAGCAACAGGGGGGCTTAGCATCACCTTAAACTCATCGTTCCCGCACTTGCCAATTTCAAGCACAACGTTCCCAATTAAAAAATGCACCCACTAAATCGTCCCTTCTCCGCTCCTCTGCTTCCAGGCGGTCCTCCGAGTGACAATCCACAGCGGCCCAGCATCTCGCGCTCGCAAGCATCAGCCCCCGAGCCAGTCTCGAGCCACTAGCAGCAGCACCGCGAGCACCATCAGAGCAAAATGACGAACTCCACGCCCAAGAGCAGCAACAAGATCGAGCGACAGGGCTCGCCCAACAGCCAGGGCAAGCAGAGGCGCAGCTCCAACTACGTCAAGACCGTCACCTACTTCTCCAGCGGCAACAACAACAACAACAACGCCACTGTTGCTACCAATGCTACACCCACCAGCAACAACAACAACAACAACAACAACAGCAGTAGCAGCAGTAACAGTAGTAACGGGGGCGCGGGCGGCCGTAACAGCAGATCCTCCAACGGCTCTGCCAACGGCGCTGCCAATGGCGGTGCCAACGGCAGACAGAGCTGCAGCCCACCGTGCAGCTCGGCCAAGAACATTCCCCGCAGCTCGCCCATGCGCTACGATAGCCCGAGGTACTGATTTATTGCTGCTTTTACTTTCTTTTTTAATGCTTTTGCTACGCGCGACAAATATGGATCTTGAATTTGTCCGTAAAGATTGTCAATTGTTTTGTAAATCGTCTTTGTTTACCTGGTTCTCGAGTAGTCATGTCAGTGATAGAATTCGGCAAATTTCACTTTTTGATGGCTCCTCTAGAATACTGGCACATTTCAGATTTCTCCAAGAATAGTAGTTATTCTCAGGAGCCTACTTTAAAAACTAGCACTTCTCAGGTTCTTTCACAAAAATTACCACCATTTCTGAGGATCTACACAAGTGTTAGTCTTTAGCTAAGTATCTAAAAAGTAATAGTTTTTAATAAGAAGCATCTGAGAGAAGTTCTTTATAAGAAACAAGCATTTTATGAGAAATCTGAAATATGTACGTTATGTATAGATTACGATCATCTTCAAACTTGAATTTAGGAGGTCACAGATTTTTATTTCGCGCACGTGATTGCAGATTAACACTTGATCTACAAATCTAAATACATAAAAATAAATTTTTACGTAAATAAAGTTAAAGAGATGTCACAGTCAATTAAAATATTCAATTTTACCGCTCAAATCTCAATTCAATTCATATCTGAATCTCAATTTTGAACGGAAGCAATTGATTGTCATTCAATATATATTATAAGGAGAATTATGTAAGACTTAGATCAGGCCATCGATACCCTTTCTCATGCCCCATCATTATGCAATATTTCAATATTTCAACGCATGTCATTCGCACGAAATCTCGAGGGTTCAGGCTGAAAGGTTTATTTGAATGACATTCGAACAAGCGTTGAAACAGTTAATTGAACTTCTGTATAATGGTGCGTTATATAAGGAAGAATAATGCTCTTTTGCTTTGACTTAATTTGGTCTATATATCACAACTGATTATTTATCATTCGGACAGTATTGAATCGGCAGGAAATTAAAATTTAAATTAATTCTTCCCTTTAAATTAGTTCTTGCACGTAAGAGAAAATAAAGGGACTTTGAAAGTCACGTTTCTCGATTAACTGAAATCTACTATTTTGACTTTTTTAATTTAAATAATAAATATAGGTCTGCTCAAGAACATTTATGAAAATACTAAGTGCACATTTTAACGATTGCAAGAAACACAAATACTCTTTGAAAATTATAAATCATTTAAGTTTCCCGGAAGTTATTTGACTTTAAACCGGAAATTTAGCGTAAAACGCAAGTATGAAAATTCAAATGTTAATGTCCTTCGAAGTTTTAAAAGTGCTCGTAAATCTTAATAATTTTACGTGACAGTTAAAATAAAAGTTAAATAAAATGTCCATTTATCTTTTACATGTATATGGTAACAGTTGGTATCATAAGTCTGTCCACATTATTGTGTTTTTCTTTTTAAACAAGGTGTATAAATAACAACGTTGAAATAAAAAGAATGATTTTTAATACACAAGATAGATAACCTTCTTATCTTCTTTTTGATCTTTTCTTTTATTTATTTCAATTTGTTATTTACACGCCTTGTTTAAAAGAAAAGGCACACTTAATACGTACTGGCTCGTAAATACGAACCGTTGTCCTACACTTTGCGATTTGAAAGTCGATAAAAAGAATTATGGACCCCACACAATGCGTACCTACGTGCAAGAACAAGTACCTTAACACTTCCGCGGCGGCCAATATATAAAACGATGTTTTCAATTTAATAAAAAGAAAGAAATAAACAACTTCTATGGAACCTTTGTCATCGCTACTATATCAATAATAACATAGTAAAAATAATGTGAAAACTTTGATAAAAACACCCTATATACGTGCCGTGCCGCCGCCAAAGTGTTAAAAAAAAACCTCTCCACCCTAGCGTGAGAAATCTATTAAATCCTATTCACCGATACAAAAATTGCATATACCTCCTATTCGCAAATAGGAGCTTTTCATTAATAGGATTGAATATATTTCTCACATTAGGGCAACCAGCCTAAAACCTCTTAAAAACCACAGACGCTAACCCCGAAAACCCTCGTTTGTTTCCCCGCAATCCACAGAGGCAGTCCGACCAACAGTTTCTACGCCGGGGCGAAGTTCTCGGAGCCGCCTTCACCGGCCAGTCTCCCAAAGCCGCCCAGCCACTGGACCGGCCTCATGGCCGTCGACTGCCGGCGCGAGCTATCCGCCGCCAACGGCTCCTGCCACATCTCCCAGCACTTCAACATGATCCTCAACATCCAGGCTTGATACCGCACAGCAGCAGCCATGCCGACAACAGCAGCGTCCACGGTACCAACCCTCGTGCGCGCCGGTGTCTACCAGCATCACCAGCTGCAGCTGCAGAGACACTCGAAGATGCTGCAGTAGCTCTGTGTGTGTGTGTGTGAGTGATTATCTGGCTGCACCGTGAGAGCCGATGTGATTTTTAAGACTCGAAGCTGCAGGAGTGCGAAGGAGCAGAGAGAGAGAGAGAGAAAGAGAGAAAGAGCCCGGAGGAGACGATGAAAAGTAAGTGGCTTCGAAAGACTGCTGATTTTTGGGCTTGGGTAGGACCCAGGAGACAGAGGGCGAGCACACACGCCGAGGAGATGGAGGGGAAATAATAACAAAAAGTACTAAATCCCCCCGCGCGCGCCAGCAGCGCTTCGATAAACTGTAACGACGTTTAAGGATAGCGATTCTCTACCGTGGCGAGCCGTGTATAAAGATGTAAACATGTATTTTAGATTATCGTGTATTATTAAACGGAAACACACACACACACAAACACACAAACACACGTACACACTTACGGATTTATCCAGCGAAAGAAATGTTCGAGCGGAAAGACAAGAGCCGAAGCTGCGCAAAGATCTTTTCTCCAAGAAAAGGCGACGACGAGCTTCAATTTTCTTCCCCTCTTTACCCGAGGAGCGCGCGTGTCCTTCTGTTTCCAAGCGATGATTTGACCGCGTTGACGAAAATCATTTTCGCTTTCTCTCACTTTAACCCTTCTCCCCCAACCTCTGTTCCCTCCCGCTTTTTTGAGGAAAAACCAAAAAGTCTATATTCTTTTTTTCTTCTTTTTAAATATCGTTTAAAATTAAGTTGAATTTACAACGTGTCGACCCAGTGAGCGTCTCGTCGCGCGGGACGTTAACGGTATGATTATACGAATTTTCTGCGACGTGATTGATATATACACATATATATATATGTATATACGTATATGAAACTAATTATGCCTTTCGATCGGTATTAAAGCAGCGATCGATCGGAGGAGTACGCGAAGATTGATAACAAACAAAAAAAACAGATGAGAATATTCGAGGTGTTAGAATTTATGGGAGAGAAAAGACACAACAGCAGAAACTCGATGGACCTTATTAAAAAAAGTAGTAGTTTATACGCGTGATTTACATAGATTTAATAATAAATAAAAAAAAGTAACGGGGCGAGAGATAGAAGAGGAACGCGTTTGTTTTTTAACTGTACAAAATTCATCGACGAGTCACACATAAATACACCGTTAGAAGCCATTTTTTGCAAAACAATAAGCTTGCGAAGGCGACGGCGTCGATTTCGCACGGCCGTCCTTTATTATACATTGCCTCCGTATTCGTGGACTTTTTTTTTCTTGTTTTCTTTCCTCTTACTATTATGGATAATTACCGTTTGTTTTTTTTTTTTAATTAACTATTAAGGATAAAGAGTATTTTTACGTTTTTTTTTTTCGTTTTTTGCGCGCAGCTTTGCAACGAGCAATTCTGCGAGAGTGATCGATGATATATAGATATATACGCCGAGTATTTAGGGGAGAGGAAGTCGTTTATCGAGTGACTGTGTTCTTTTTTTTCTTGGCTGACGAGTGTCGAATGGGATTATACACAATATGTATAAATTTCTTTTTTCATTTTGTTTTTCATCGAGAGAAAAGGCGCAAACTCAATCTTGGCAAAAGTGCGCGCACCGTCGCGACACGCCAATGTGATTAGCCTTAACAAAGCAAAAAAGGAATATTCGATTTATTTTTTATTTATCTTAAGATAAGAAAAATTGTGATTTCTTCGAAATTTCGATGTCTCGCAAGATTGAGTTTGCTCGCTCGCGGCGTTCGCGGAGCCTTCTTTTTTTCCTTTCGATTCGACGAAGAAGAAAAAAGCGAAGCGCCCGCGAACCAAACGATGCGTGTCGATGGTCGAGATCGACGGCGAGAACAATCCACTTAAAAATTTTCCGTAGCACGTAAGTCGTTGTTGATGCTTGAGGATGAGGACGATGATGAGAGATGAGAAAAGTATAGCGCAAGCGCAAATTTAACTTTTCATTCAATTCAAACAGTCGACGCGAGTTCCCGCTGTGACTCGCTCGTGTCGAGATTTTACTTTGATCGCGTGTGTCTTGTCGTGCCTTACAAGCTTAAGTTTATTATCATCTTTAATTGTCGAAGCGTTATTGTAATATATATATATGTATATATATGTATGTATATGTATATGTACATATATATATATATTTATTTCTTTTTTCATTTTATGTAGTACGCATAATGTACAAAATCAAAATTCTTTTAGTTCTATTCACGAGGAAATCATCCTAAAGAGTTTATTATGGTAGATCGTTACCTCCAAATGGAAAGCAAAAGTCTGTCTTCTCTCTGAGTTTTCTTCGCTGTCGGGCTAAGAAAGTATGTATAAACGTGTGGATGTAGACGAGTGTGTGGCGTACGTGTGTGAATGGTCGAGTGATAGCGTTAACAAACGATAGACAAATGACGCGACATCGATATAATACGCGAAATAACCGTGTAAATGGCATTTACTTTTGGTAGGAAACAGTTTTTAAGCACACTTGGAGTCGAAGGCTTCAAATTTTTTTGTTCCCGAAGACGGTTCGTTATCGATGCTTTTTTTTACCCGTTGAACACTATTTTAATCGAATTCCTCTTTTTTCTTTAAGTTACCGTTGTAGCACTACGCGAGTGTTGTTCTCTTTTTTTTTCGTTTCTTTAACCCGCCAAATCCACATCCGCGATTTTCTTTAGCCGCACACGCCGATTTGTTTTTTCTGTTTTTACCCACGAGACGACCGACGATCTTGGGATTCAATATGTAACGAGAGAACTACGCGTAGTCGCGCGCATACAAATCTTTTTATCGATATATTGCGAGTAGATGAATGTACGAACAAAATATAAAAGAAAAAGATAACACGAGAACCCACAAGTATTTTGTATATGTATGTGTACATGTGCATGTACGTATTCGCGCACGCGCAAGTTTTTTCTGCGACGATAATGAGCGCGCGAAAACGACAAAAGATTTGAGAAAATAAAAAACAACAAAAAAAGTGAACAGCAGAAGTCGATTCTTTTTCTTTTACGTGTGTCGCAACCGACACACGACGGGACTTAAAATAACAAAAAAAAAACGAAGCCAGAGATTCGGGGGGGATGAAATTAGCTGTGATTATTGACACCCTATAGGTACTACTAATTTTTAATCGAGTACACGGTAAACAAGACAAAATAATATTACTTGGATAATACATATTTAAGTATATGTATATATATACACGTCGATACACACGCATATATTATATTGTATACTATATGTACACGAGATAAACCAACAAACAAACAAAAAAAAATAAACATTAAATTTAGGGGAGTGGAAAATCAAGTAATTAAGTATCTAATTTTAAATAAGTCAATAGGGAGCCAATATCAACGATAACACGAAACCGAACCGTACCGAACAAACTAAAGTTCTTTCTATACTCGTCCACTGATTCCTCGTTTGAGATTCGATCCAACAGATTTTTACATGCAAATTTTCAATTAAAGTGACAAAACACAACCACGAGAGAGACCAGCCAACAATACAGCAACAATCGTGCGATCGTTGATTGCGGGCGAAACAAGTGTGTATTAAAACAAAGAAAAACAAAGCAAAGCGGAAGCCGAAGGTATTCCTTTTTTTCCTTGGTCGGGGCGCCGCGCCGTCCGCCAGTTCACGGGGAATCACAGGCTGCAAGGAATGTCGAAACCTTTTTAGGATACTATAAACGATATATTTAGATTAAGTAAAACGCGATTGCGAGTGGCGGGCCGTTTCGAAAAAAAAGGGTGAATTCATTTTTTTTTCCTCCTCATCCCCCGGTTCTTTTTTACCGCAAACTCTCGTCCAAATCTTTCTTACACGTTTTAAAATTGGAAAAAAAATAAGATTGGATATTTTATATTGTTCATCGCGAATGAATCTTCTTTTATTTCGTTGACAAAAAATTGCTCGCATGGCGAGCGAAAATTCTCGGCGCCGTGGATGTTTTCTTTTTTTTTTTATATCTCGTAAAAATTGTTTGAAAGCAAAAGAGAGGAGGAAATTTTTAGTATTTGGAACGGCCCCCAGTCGATCGGCATTTTATGTGATACTCTAACGTACAAAAAATCGTTCGTCGCATTAGGTTCGTTCACAATGATCTTTCGAGAAGATGAAATGATGAATTAGGGAAATCTGACAAAAAATGCACACACTAAGGAGAAAGGAAGGAATTTTTCTTTTTTCTTGACGACCACTCGTTGATTTTTTTTTGTGTTCTCAAATACTCCGGTAGGCGCTTTTTTTCTCGGCGCCTGCTAGCCAAAAGATCTCTTTCGCGTTGTTTTAATTGTTTATTATTTTTTCGTTTATTATTTTTTTTTTCGTCATCGTATTCGTCCTTCTTACGAATCACTTTTACAATGTGTTCAGTAAGAAAAAAAATCTATTCCATACGCATATAAAGAAAAGCAAAAAAAAGCCAAAAAAATTGTTTATTTTTTATCCCCCGGAGCTTGCGTCCGATGCCTTAATCTCTTCCTCAGGGGAGAAATCGGCGCGATTCCGGGTAAAAGCCGTGAATTTTTGAAACTCGCGATACCTCTATTATCCCCTTTTCGTCCTCCCTTGTACCTATACACCTATACTCCCCCTCTTCCTCTTTATTCCAAAGGAGAAAGCGAAGATCTTTGGTACATTTCGAGGGAAACACTGACCCATTAACAAAAAAAAGCGACGAATTGAAGCCCGTTGCGAGCGCTAAAGTGAGACAAAGAAGAGCCAACTATTCCGATCGTCTCGGTCTACTTTATTTCGTTCGTTCGTCGCCCCCTGGGAAACACGAACAAAAAATAACCTGCGAATCAATCAAGTTTGTACATATAAAACGGGCGATCGGAATAGTGTCTTTATGCAGCTTCTTCGAGCGATATTTACTACGTGCGCGAAGGGCAGGCCGCGAGCGACGAGCGCAAAGTGGCGTACGCCTGAAAAAGAATGTTCGGTTCGTGCGCAATCGCCGACGAGTTTACAATGACGTGCGCGAAACGTTTGCGCCCGTCGCTATCGGCCGCGTTGAGAATTGCGATATTACAACTTTGTACACACACACACACACACACACACACATACACACGAACACACGATGTTGAAACTTTCGAAATTCGCGTGAGAACCACACATTGCCGAAAGAGCCGACGACACCACACGAAAGGTCAAGTTAGTTTTTAAGAGATACGTAGCTTTTAAGAGAACCGAGTTTAAAGATTCCAAATAAACACAAATATAAGGAGGGAGAAGGCGTTGGTAATGAAGAAAATTGAGATATGCGCGCCAGGGCGACGCGACGCGACACTTAACGCAACGCATACACACATTTGTACATAACGAGCGATAAGGGTTCTTTTTTGTAAATTTTTGCAAACTTTACAAATCGAGAAACGCTCGCCGCCTCTTTTTTGTATAGAAGAATAATGAAAAATTGACACCGCAGTCGATTGCAATGAGAAACGGAAAGAAAAAAGGTAACTCAAAACCAGAAACGTCGCCCCGACGGGCTTGAAACAACACTAAACAACTGTCGAAATTGGCGTTGAACATCTAACAGGAAACGCAATTTTTCTCCCTCCTTTGCCTTAGAATTTAAAAGAAAAACAGTAAGCGTTTAGGGTTTCGCGAAGGCGCGCAGACGCACACGAACGCATATTAAGAAAACTTGTTTCGAGAATCAAAATGAACTAAAGATTGTAATAACGAGGAATGTCCAATTTCAGGTACACACGCAAACACAAAGCAAAGCAAAAATGTAAACACAATTTTAATAATAAATATCCGTTCTGTGCGCATTCGCGAATGCGCGACACGATGAAGTATAAAATATAGAAATCGGTCTCCCGCGGCGTCGCTCTCCGGCAGTATCGGCAAAACAGAATAGGGCGCAAAAAACGCTTATATTACATTAATGTCAATAGGATTTTTTGAACGACGTGGAATTACAAATTTTGAAGATAAAAAAGAATACTAACGTGGCGAAAGGTTACCGCGAGAGAGTTGAAGGGAGAAAAAAAAGTACTATAATTACGGACGCCCGCGGGAGGAAGAAACTTTGTACATTTAAGCGTAAGGATAAATGCGAGGTATATATATATTAAAAGAAAAAAACGCGAGGTTACACGGGCGCGAGACGCGAAAGTTTCGCGCGCAATTTTTCGCCCGCCGCCGGTTAATGCGGCGGAACGTACTGACTACATTTTAGAAGCGAACGGAACAGATTATTAAAGCAAAAAACGTAAATACGAAGGAGGAGGAAATGAAAATTGCAAGTGTCGATAATACAAATACGATTAACTGTTTCGAGCATCGGAACTTGCGCGAGCGCGCGAAATAAACTTAAATCTCATGAAGGATTAATGAACACTACAGAACTGTGCAAGAGCATTCGACGTGAAGTGGAGAAGCGGTATAAAGAGTTCACAAGTGCGTGAGTGCTTCCTGGTTAATAATAAAAAACTGCAAGTTTACTTTTACTACCAAAAAATCTGCTGTATTTCGTGTACTTTCCGGCCTCATTATAAATTCAGTGTAATATCTCTATAATATTTGTTGTTCGTTTTTACAAAGGAATTTATCGTCGATTCTCTGTATTGTGAATGGAAAAGGAAACGCGCAAACTTCGCGAAAATCGCGCGCGTGGATGAAATTTCCCATTTGGAGGAGGGTAAATTCACGCCAATGGTTACGATGTGCAACAAGAAACAATGTGTCAAAATTTAGAGGTTCTCGCGGGGCGATCTTAAAGTTGAAGCAAAGAAAAATATCGATGGAATATTTTTTTCGGAAGACAAAGAGAAATTTCGATCATCCGCGCGCGCGCGTTTTCACGAGCCCTATAATTTACTTTTAATATACTTTTTTCCTTTGTTTTTTTTCCTACTGATATGTATAATTGTATAAGCGACCGCGAATTCATGCTAAAATTTGTTCGTCTCAGTTGTAAGCGCATTACAAATACTGTATTATCTCATCTCCACCGATCGAGGCATTTTTACGTTTGTTTTTACATTATAACGCGAGAGTAAGAGAAAAAAGATGTATGTAAGCGAAAATGTTTATTCGTACGGAGAGCGTTATTATATTATATACAAACTATATATATACACCTAATGTATAATAATTTTTAAGATGAAAGATGGTTTTTTTGTTCTTTCGCGCGTCGACGATGATAATGATACGATGACGAAGAAGGAAGATGAAAGGCGGATTACACGAAGAAAAGACGCAAGGAAAACGGCGGTCCGTTCCTTGAATCTTTGAGGAGCATACTATTGCAACAAAACAAATAAAATAAACGGCGTTAGTTAAGCTTTAAGTTTTAAGCTACGAATCACTGTGATTTCCGTTCGACAAACAAAAAACTATAATAGTAATAATCTCTCAAAAGGCTCTCGAGTCGTTTGCGTGTCGGTGACCGAAAAAAAGTGGCAAAAGCGTTAAAAGAAAGGATTGAAAACACGATAGGCGGAAATGTGGCGAAACGAAAAAAATTTATCGAATTGTAAATATATATACATATATAGAATTATATCGATTGTAATGCGATTTGAGCGGGCGTAAACGAGCAGCAAAACAGAAAGGCGAGAGACAAGCGGTATTTTGCAGTCGGGTAAAACGAGAGTGCGCGAGAGCACAGCCGGTGAAAATAATAAAATAGTTACAAGCGGATGGAACGGAATAGTCGAATCTCGTACGGGTACCGAGTGTCGCGATCCAAGCGAAATGTTCGCAAGCGCGCCCGCGAACGAGAAGAAAAGCTCTCGCCGCCGTCTTTGAAAGAAACACGCGAAGATTTCTCCCTCCCTCCCTCCCTCGAGAGAGAGAGAGAGAGAGAGAAATCCTTGGCTTCTCGTTCTCCCGCGCGCGGAACCTCGCCGACACTCGGACGGAGTGCTGGAAAAAATAGCGATGGCCAAGATTGTGCGATGCGATAACGACGCTTCCCTCGCTCGCGCTCGAGGATCCCTGGATTCGAAATCCTGCGCCTCGGGCGCGCGAGGAAGCTTTTCCCTCGAAAAGAATCGACAGCGTAAAGCGGATAGAAAAGTTGAAATGCCGATGGTTTTATGGAACGAAGAGCGAGAGACAGACGGAGCAAGGCCGGAATTCGATAACGGAGTTTTAAAAAATAAAATATGAGGATGAAACGAGGAAATCGGTAGGAGCCGTCCCGACACCAAGTGCCGACGAAGTATAATCCAGATGACAAAAAAAAGACATCGTTTTTTCTGTAATAAATAAAATAAAAGTAATGCGTATTGGTTCGTTCACTGATACATAACAAAATCGTATATGTATTTCACCATTCAACACACGTGCAAAAAAAACACACCCACATACATACACATACATACCCACTTCAGCAGGCATAATTAAGGATAATAAGAGAGAGATAATAGCGTCACCACACAATAATTACAAAAGAAGATTTTGAGAAACGCTAAGCAGGAGGAGTAACGCCTAGATTTCTATACGTACATGTACACACTGCGTATCGAGGAGAGATAGAGAGAGAGAGAGAGAGAGAGAGAGAGAGTGTGTGTGTTTTGTTCTACGCGAATGATCAAAGGACGAGCAATGAGGACGATGGCATTAGGCGAGTAGTATTAAGCAGAGGAGAGACAAGGACGACGCGAAGGGAAGAGAGAAAAAAATGAAGGGCGCGAGAGAATTTGCAAAAAAGAATCACTACGGAACGCCAGCGGCAGCGGCCCTGCGTTCGAGTGTGCCCGGGGATGAATGAGCGGACGAAAGAGTGCAAGAGAGAGGGGGCGTGACGGGGGCTCCGAAGAATCGCCCGGCCTCGGCAAACATATATAAAAAAAGCCAGCCGGGCTCGCACCGCGCTCCCCGCGACGGATGATATTTCTTGTTCCTCCGGGGAATTCGGGAACGCGCAAGTCGCGAGCTTCGCCGGTCCGCCCGCGTGCATGCGATAACGATTAAAAACAAAACCATAACGAAGGAAGAGGAAGGAAAAAAAACGCTGAAAAATTGTCTGTTTGTCAAGAATAAGGCAACCCAAAAAAATGTATATCCATGAAGCGTTCTCGTTAGAGCGCGCGAACGAAGTGAGAGAGAGAGAGAGAGAGAGAGATACTGTGCGTGCCCGCGAGCGAAAGAATGAGAGATAGAGAGCGAATGAGAGATCGGTAGAAGGCGACGAAGAGGTGTTTTTAAGGTTCGATATGAGAAGCGAGAGAGCGAGAAAGAGAAAGTATTTCGTTTATCTTTTTTTGCCTAAATCTTTCTAGAGTAGGCGGAGAAGTGAAGAGAGAGGTAAAGGCGGCAGGGTGTCTTCCAAGAAGCGACGACGCGCAAGCGTGCAATAGGAAAAAAAAAACAAAACTTCAATGTGTTCTCTCCGTCAAGCGCTGCAGAGAAGAGACCCCGACCGCGTTTGCTCGAGGAGTAACAGAAAATTAAATCGAGGAGTAGTTTTTAGAACGAACGCGAAGAGCGAAGAGGACGAAGATGATAATAAATTCAGCGAAGAGCGAGGAGTTCTTTCGCATGAGCCGACCGTTTTTTTTGGATCACATACAGACACACGCGCGAAGATGTCTCCACGATGATACGCGGAGAACCTCATCGATGCCTCATTTTCCGTACATTTTTTTTTACCGTCTAGCCCCGAGCCTCTGAATAATTTCAAGAATAATTAACCCCTCCCCCGCGATTCTACATTTTCGTCGAGCGTCGTCAACATTCAAGAACCACGGTCAATCGGATATTCTTTTGGTACATTCGTTCGCAAAAAGAAGAAAATTGTTTTACGTTCTTTCTTTCAGAGGCTCGTCTGCGAATTTGAAATAATTACTTTTATCTTTCATGTTTTTAAATTTGGTTCAAGTGAAGAAAAATTGTTTGAACAAAAATGTACCCCACCCAAGCACACATCCCCCCCGTCCATAGATTTCCAATTTCACCATTTCCCTTTCCCTAGGGCCCTTTTCAGGGCCCGCAAATCAGTGATGATGAAGTAGTGAACTATTCGTTTGTAATGAGATGCAAAACTGCCCTTTTCAGGGCAAAACTGGTACAATCTGCCCTTTTCAGGGCAAACATGGAACAATCTGTCCTTATCAGGACAAAGTGGAACAACCAAATCATTTAAATAACTGTCCTTCTCAGGACAAAATGCATGTGTATGTGCCAATCTGCCCTTTTCAGGGCAAAGCTTTTCGTTTTCAGGGGTGACCAAGCGGTAATCGAGAAGACTGAAGAAGAAAAAGGGGCGGATCCTCGATCGAGGCTTGGATACCTGGAGGCTGCGGTAGAGAGGAGAGCAGTATTTCGAGGATGATGACGTGGAGATGGATCATTGATGCGCGACTAATTGGACAGTGGAAACCAACAAATCGAAGGTAATACGTATTACATGATACAGTGAATATTTCAACTCGCTAAGGACGTATGGTCTATTTTTGTACCATTTGATTTTAGTATGGTTTCGAGTACCAAATCGTTGGAGGGTTTTAAATTTATATAAATTGTAGGTGAACCATGTGTTTTTAATGATGCACGGGATAATTCCATTGAAAAAAAGTGCTCAACGGCTTAATAAAAGTACATGTGTTAATAAAGTTTTAATAATATTTTTAAAATTGTAGGTAAACATTTAATAAAAGAATTGGTCAAATATATCTATATATAATTTGACCAATGCTAAATTGTGTACAATAATTACGTGTATAATTCTTATGTGTAAGAAACGCGCTATGCCAAAGAAAAACTGGTTTATTTGAAAGAAAAATAACTTTTTTGAAATACATTTTTTATGCATAAGATAAAACCAAATTTAATTTCCATGAATAATTATTAAAAAACTATTTCATATTTTTCACCACGCTTTACAGTACAAACTGTCAATAAAATACAACTTAAAGATCAGCACTCTAATGAAAGACCGAATTGAAAATAATCATCGTATAAACTGCTCGGCGTGACTCACGACGCGCGCCTCGCCATCATTACCAACGATCGATTTTCATTGGTTCGCAGATGCCGAGGGTCAACAGCAGCTGTTGTGCCGCTTGATGCCATCGACGACAATGGAGATGGATCAACACCACCGGGGGGCAATCGCGTTCTAATTCTCATTGCGGACTGTAAAATAGCTTTGTTTTGATTCGAGGCGCGATTCGCTGAAATTGTTTCGCGGGTGAAATATCGGATTTTTCGTATTTTTTATGAGAAAGTAAAAAAATCGTTAAATTCGGAATATTTCTTTACTTGGCGTACGAAGGGTAAATTTGAAGTGCGAAATTTGTCCCGGTCTCTCGTTGCGCCCCTGCGTCAGAGCAGCGCCGACGTCGCATAACAACCGGAGCTAAATTCGTCCAGAGGCAAAAACATCATTGCGCGCTCGTCGATCGATCCCCGTTATATTTCCTCGACTGTGATATGCTTTTTATTCTCGGATTGTTTTGACGTCTATCGATTCGATAGACTGTTTTTCTTCATGACATATACGTTTTGTTAACAAAGAGCCAATTATGTAAGTATAGGAAATGATCGATTAAAATTAGCCAAACAGAAATTTCATTAATTTGCCAGTAACGTTCCAACAATATGTTTGTCGTTCTCTTCAGATTATAGTACAATGTTTATTGCATGACCATCTTATCGATTCATTGGACTTTTATTACGTGAAAATCAAATACGTATTTCAATTCCTTTAGTTATTTTACTTAAAAATTCACAAAATATTTTTCTATTAATGTTAGGACAACACTTTAATTAAATGGTAATATTCTAGAGCAAAACATTTCAAAATAATAACTGTGGCATCAGTCAGTATTAAACAATGTCACATACGATTGAGAATCCTACTTACATAAAACAACGCTGCACACCAGTGATAAAACAATCTTTATTCTAAATCGAAATTCATTCCACATTTCAAGATTTCAACCCATACCTCCACCAAATTAAATTAACTCACAAGCCAAATTCATAAAATTATGTTCAAAAGCAATTCATCAACATTCCAGACCAATAAATATATTTTTACACCACCAAATTCCGTGTCTCCATCATTTATCGACATTGAACAAAACTTCCCGAAATGAAAAAAAAGGGGGGGGGGGCGACATCCAAACGAGGACTCAAGTACACATTCGCGATATAGAATTGAAAATAACTCCCAAGGCGAGAGAGGAGGTAATTCTCTTGTTGTGCGCTTGTACGAGTTCAACGCTTCGCGCTCGCCGAGGAGGTCAGTCCCTTTCACTCGCGCAGAGATGGGGAATGACCTTTCGAGTCGCGGCGCAGAAGTGTACTCGCGCGATTCTAATTCAGCAAGAAGGAGATTTATCTTGCCGTTGGGGTTTTGTATAAGGTCAATTTATGCGGCTTTGTTTCTCGGTGCAAGAGGGTTAAATCTTTAAAATGAGGTATTACTAGAATTTTTCTTTTCAAGCCAGGCAGTCAGAAAATTTTTGAGCAGTTATAATTTAAAATTTATTATAGGTGATTATTTCAATTAGGCAGCTCGTTTGTAACGAGAATTTTTGAATTAATCGATCTGATGCTATCGAGGTAAATATCTTAATTACAAGCGTTACCTCAAATTGAAAGCGTGGAATTACAAAATTTAACTTGAAGTATATTTTTTTATAATAACGGTAGCAAACTGCATAAACATGACTTTTTATTCATTAACTTGATAATGATAGCTTGAATGATATATTAAGATTTTGATTATATTGATAGTTGTAAAAAAATACTATGCAATTTTTACGTTGATTAATTAAAAACTAGCTCCGCAAATGCACTGTCAATTTTTGAATGTTTTTTCGTCATTTATTTTAGTTTTAAGTAAATTAGCACCGTAACTTTATACTTTAAAACAAAAATCTCAAAGCACGAATTTTTTAACTTGAAATTTAGTCGCCCAATCACTTTTTCACGCAATTTTGTCAAAATAAATCTGCCAAAGTTTTAGGCCATCTTAGAAACCCAAAACAATTAATTTGGAGTCTAATGCTTCGTCTTCACTGGCACTTTAAAATAGTCTCACTATAGAAGAATTGTTTCTTCTATTTTTTTCATAATAGAAAAATTTTGCTTTTCTAAACAACATAAATATTATTCAATATTGAAATTTAAAGCGAGACTTAAGGGGCTAGTCTAGTTTCACTCTATTTAATTCTTATATGGGTAAATTCCCCTGAAATCTTTCCTGGAACAAAATGAGACCTTAGGTCTAAGTCTAAATTTGACAATATCTAATTCTATAAGAATAGAAGTTCAATAAAAAAGTTTTTTTTTAGTTTGACAAAAATCCCATATTTTATAATATATTGACTTTCATATCTTTACATGAGATTAAATTGTGGTAAAAAATATTTGTTTTTATGACATATATCAACGCATACAACCTCCTTGCACAATTTAAGGGGCTAGTCTAGTTTCTCGGGCGGAAAATGGAGGCGGTTTTTCGGGACTCATAAAAAAAACCATACGGTCAAATATTTTAAAATTTTGAGGATATATTCAGATTCTATAGACAAGTTAATACACAAAATTTCATGAAAAAATATCCACTGTAAGCCGAGTTATACGCTCCGACGTCGAGTCATCCAAAAATGAAGTTGTAAATCGGCTGCAGTTGTAGAGATCCTCAGAATGCCAGTATCTGAAAAATTTTTGTTTCACGTTAAACTTTCCCCGTACCATGAACTAGGATCTTTTAAAAATATTGAAAATTAAAAAATGGCAGTGTTTGAAAAAAAAATAAATTTTTCACAAAAAAAACCCTCGTTTTTTGCTCGGCAAATTTGTATTTTTTGTAATATCAAAAAGATCCTAGTTCATGGTACGTAAAAACATGTTACGAATATTCGTGCAAAATTTCAAATCGATTCGTTAAATTTTCTTTGTGTTAGAGCTGCAGCTGTTTTTGAAAATGCAGTTTTGAGAAAAACGTATTTAAAGTTTTGACTACTGATTTTTCGGATATAAAATTTAATTTTTCATACTTACAATTATTCTGCGATTCCAGGGCCATACAACTCGCCTTCCTCTTGCTCGAAACAGTGCTGTTCATCAGCTGCAGCTTTCCTACGAGCTGTCCGAGCCTCCTTTGAAGTCTTCTCGTGCCTTTTCTCGGCCAGCTGTATACGTGCCATGTCGCGGCTGTTGGCGTATTCTAGTGCGTACCGGCCAACAGTTATGCCCATAGTGCGAAATATTCTTAATATGGACTTCAAGCCATCATTAAAGATCCCCGTTGAAAAAAAATTGGCCAATTGTATGGTTTTTAGGCCGCTGTGAAGATGTTTCGGAGCAAAGTGCCATAGCAAGCCGTTATAACTTTCATTATTATTGTGTGTGTTGCTCCCTTTGCATCTGTTTAGCAATTCCATTCTTGACAAATCGGTATAAATTGGATGCAAAACTTTTAAAACTTGTGGATCTAATGGCAGATAATCGTGCTTGAATTTTCTCATATTGAGTCCTTCAGCTTCCGCTCGGCGATACGCGCACCAGTTATCCGCGTCGACCGGGCAGTTTTGATGTGAATTCTTGTCAGTCGAGCCCATATGGAAATAAGTAGCCCAAATTTCCTTATGCATTTCCTCTACAATATCTTGATACCTTATTATCGCTAAACCATAATATTTTTGGAGTTTATTTATGATTTTGTCAGTTAATTTTCCTGTATCTTTACTCCTTCCTCCTAAACTTTTCACTTTTTTTTCACTTCGGCATCGTGTACCCATTCTTTTCTTGACGTATAGATAGCATTCTAGCTTTTCAACAGGAGTATCATAAGGATTCATATCTAAAAAACCTTTAAAAGTAGCACTGTCTCCGTCACCGATGTAGCTTGTATACTTCACATTGACTGATGTATCGATGATTTTCTTGCTATATTTTCCTGCGAGAGTGGTCACGCCAGATTTTTTTTCGGACCAGATTCGATGTAAGAAACGCCACACTGACACGAGACAGCAATTTTAAAACCTAATCCTGACGGACTTGCTTCTTCGAATTTTACATTTGTTTTGCAATTCTTGCAAAGTACTATGCTGCTAATTTCAGTAAAGACGGAGAAAAATTCAATGATACGATAGCCGTGAGTATTATCCAGAATAATCTCATCGTCATCGTTACGCGCCAATTTTTCAGCTGTAGTACTTGTATTCGCCGTTGACTGATCCAGTGTCTGCCGATTCCCATGGAAAGTTCTCTTCCTACTTGAAGATCTGCGCACTGGGTCCTCTTTCGTGCCTTTTTGAATAAAATATTATCTAGGTTTATGCCTCGTCTTCACGGGAAGTTTAAGGGGCTAGTCTAGTTTCTCACTTTAAAAAAATTAATTTTTTTTTTCAAGAAGACGCAGGTAGAGAAATCATACGAACGCCGGCACGAAACGTCCGCTTCAGTTCAGTTTGACCAGAGGTGTAGAGCGCATCGCAGCTAAGTAAAGTGAAAATGAGTGAGAAAAGTCCTTACGACAATCAAAATGGCATAAAACGTATGCACGAATACTGATGCTATTTCTGTTTCTAATCTATTAATAAAAAATTTTTCGGATTCCTTTATAAAATTGTTTTCTAATGACTCTACTTTGATTTTAATTCTACTTTGTTTTAATATTACTACAATGGAATTATATAAAAAAAATTAAAAAGGATATATATGTATTAAGTGAATTTAACTTTTAATATATAATCAGAACGGAAAATTTTTCTTAAATTAAAAGGAATATTACCTTAATAAATCATTATTGCGCGGATTAGTTCTGACTTTCACCGGAATCCAATTGAGCTAATTTTCTTTTGAGATTAACCTGATTTCAACTAATTTTTCCCGATTCTTATGCGGAATAGTGTAATCCTTTAGTTTACATTTGAAACAGCACTCTATCTGTTGAATGGAATATTCTTTAAAATCTTTCGATAATCTTGCAAGAATTTTGAGATTTTTTCCGCAAATCGAAGTCTAGATATTTCTTGTACTGATTTTTTTGTTAAAATGAGTTTTAATTTCTGATTCGGGTCGCGGCGAATAGGATCGCACTCGGAATGGCTGGATTTTTGGATCGCCTTTATTCTGTCATCTAATAATGGCCGATCACCCGTGATTTCCGGCAACCTAGCAGTAACTATAATAATTGTATCCTGGTCGACCTCTATGAATGGTTTAGTAGCGGCCGTGTCACGATGAGCCTGGTATTTGTCTATGGGCAACCACACCCTCCCCTCCTGTTCTGCCTGCTTCGTAAGGCCAGGTTCCTCCAAACAATTTACAAAAAAACGAAATTTTTTTTTTTCATAAATTGCTAGAAAATACTCTTAGAAATAGTATAGAATTAGTCCCGAAGGTCGGCGCGACCGAGAAGTAGGTACTCGAGCGCCCTAGGTAGCGGCATCTGCTGCGTGCCGCCGGACCGACTTATTATTCTCTTCCCCTCTATTTTTCGAGAATATTCTCTCCTCTACAGTTTCAGAAGAGCGTCCTGCGTAGTATATGGCAGTACACGTGGAATATTCGTGGTAGTTCGCTTCAGTTCTCGCACGCGTTGGTAAATTTTTCGTTCGTGTGCACACAAAATTTATCATGGACAGAAAAAAAGGACGAGGATTACGGCATAGATCGAAAAGGAGGAGTTTTTGTGCTAATCGATTTACTTCAGATGATAACACTGAAAAAACCAGTTCTGCTGCTGAAAAACTGAAAAACGACGATCCCCAACTTGAAGTAACTATCCATCCGTCTTTGACTTACGTGAACGTTCAGTGGTCTATATTTGCAACATTGCAGCAAAGAGTTGCGTGTGTGAACTGTGGTAAAAAAGTGGAGTTTGGAAAAAGTGACTTAAGGCCAGGTTACTCCAAAAAACGTGATTTTTTTCAATAAATTTTATTCATAGTACAAAACATGTTGAGTAATCAATTTTTTTACATATAAAAGCACATATATTAAATTACTTGAAAATTTTTTTTTGTCCAAAATGGCGATTTTGAAAATGGCTGCTGAAACTCGTCTGATTAGTAGATGGATGACATCATTTCTTGGAAACGAATTATCTGAAAGCAAAAAGCAAAACGGTTTCATGTTCTGTATCGAATTGGCTATGGCCTCAAGCAGAATGAAACATTTTCAATGAAAAAAAAAACAAAATGGCGGACTTTTTAATTTTTTTACCCTTTTTTTTTACTTTTAATTATTTATAACTTTTTTAAATAATAATGAATATTTCTGGTTCTGCTTGAAGATATAGCCAGACATCTAAAGAGTAAAATGCCGTTTGGTTCATGTCGATAAGTGCAATAGTTTTGAAATGAGAGTGTCATCCATGCGAAAAAACGTGGTTCGGAGAAAAATCAGTTTAAAGTTTTTATTCGTGAAAAATCGTAAAAAAATTGAATTTTACTCACATATCCATTCCAGCTTCATACAAAACTCCTTCCTGGCCTTCGTAAGCATCATTCTGAAGAATTCTTGCATTTCTTAAAGCAGTTCTGTGTTCCTTAGACGCTTCAGTAGCTTCTAGCTCAGCTCGATCAACACACCTGTTGTTGGCCCTATCAGCAAAGTGCCTTCCGGGCCGATTCTGACAGCCATAACTTCCATTACTTTTAATATGGGTAAAAGCCCTTCATTAAAAATGCAAGCAACACTGAGAGCAGCAATTTCAAGCGTTTTTTTCCCAACAAACTTATGTTTAGGGGCTATGTTCCAGACACACGAGTTGTAACTTTCGATATTGTTTTGCGTGTTAGCCCCTAAACATCTCTCGAGCAACTTTTCGTCGGTTAGTTCTTCATAAATTGGCTGTAAAAGATCTGGAATTTCCTGATCGAAAGCTGGAGGATGGTTGTAATTCTGTTTTGTAGCTACTGCCTTTTGATAAGCGCACCATGAATCTGCTCCGGCTGGACAATACTGGTGTTGTGGCTTAGCATCGGTGGAACACTTGTGATAAAATGAGGCCAGAATTGCATTCTTCATGTTTGGCACAGAATCGGGGTGAGTAAGCACAGCTTTTTTAAAATAGCTAGATAAGAGCGACAGTTGCGCTTCAGTAAATTTTAAAGATTTTACGACAGGTTGTTCGCATTTTTTAACCTTCTTCTTTTTGGGTACTTCTTCACCTCTTTCTAGGGCCTCTCTTTTTTCTTGCGCTTTCAGAGCTCTCTTTATTTTTGCATGGTTTTTTTTGGCTTCTTTACCACGTCTATATATACTCTTACCTACGTGTAAAACACATGCTTTTTTCTTTACTTTGACAGCCTCGCCGTACGGTTCAGATTCTTCGAGTCTCTTGAAAGTTTTAGCGTCACCGTCGCCGACATAATATTCATACATAACACCGTACTGCTCCACAGACCTCCGAAACATCTCTTCCACTCCTTCAACTTCTATAAGACCGGCACTACCATCATGATCCCTTGTGCAATTGCCTGCTTCACAATGTTCGGTAAACCAAGCATCAAACTCTGGCGTATTTTCGGGGAATTTTTTTGAATAGTTACGCATGCTTGGCAAATCTTTGATTTTACTATAACATCTATGACTTTGTTCGTGTACTTGCCGATCAAACTAACAATACCGAGTAAAGCTGTGAATCCTCTTTTTGGCCAGGAACCATCGCCCGAAACAGTAAGCCTATCTTCGGGTAATCCTCTCTCTTTATTCTTTTCTTGCTCTTCTTTAGCAGCTTTTTTAAAAACTATTTCTCTAACAGCCTTCAATGCAATATAAACTTGCTCTATGCATTTATAATAGCCAGTTATACTTAATGCAGTTGCTGAGATATCCATCAGTCCACAAAAATTCAATAAGCCATAAAATCCAACTCCTAACAAGCGCATTGCATAAACTATTCTTCTGTTTATTTCATAACCATTTTTGATTTTTGGAGATGAAGGGATTGGTTCACTCTCCTCACAATCACAGATAATTTGTAATTTAAAACCTAATCCTTTTTCGTCACTTTTTGCAAATTCCACTTTTTTATTACACTTTGCACAAACAACTCTCTGTTGCAATGTAGCAAATACAGACCACTGAACGATCACGTAAGTCAGCAATGGATGGATTTTCACTTCAAGTTGAGGAACGGCGTTTTTCAGTTTTTTTGCAGCAGCACTGGTTTGTTCTGTATCATCAGTACAGGACAGCTGTTAATATCAGCATCACCACAGTTCGAACAAGACGCAATAATTTTGAAGCCTAGTCCACGCTTGTTCGACTCTAAACACCGCACGTCACCATTACATTTTTTGCATACTACTAATTCAGAAAGAGCAGTAAATACAGCGAAAAAATTGATGAAACAGTAGCCGAAATTATTATCAACATCGCGGTCACTGTCTAAATCAGTAGTTTTCAATTTCTTAGCCAAGGTACTAACGTGCTCCGAATCACCTCGAACGAATGGCGGTTACGCGGGCGTCGATTACTAATTTTACTCCGTTTTGTACTTGTACTTCTTGTTTTACTGCCTTTGCGGCCACTGTACACCTTTTCACTCATAATTAAGCACTTGTAAATATAATTCACAGTTAAAAAGTAAAGCAAAACTCAAAATAACAACGTAAACAACGAGAACGGCTGATCGACTAAACACAGGGCAAGTGTGAGTAAACACGTGCTGTAAAGACGCTGTAACCGTCGTAATGTCATGTAGCGACCTCTATAATTCAAATTTAAAACACGATATCGATCGTAGGTAACTTCTACTAATTTCCAAAGCCGCGAAATTCAAAAAAGCGAGCATCGCTAAAATAAGCGAAAATTGTGATTTTGGAGCATCAAAGCTGTTTGGAAAAAATTGATTTAAAAAAATGTTGAGTTTAAATCGGTACTTGGGCGTTGTAGATTTTGATTCTAGGATTGTTTTGGCAAGATTTAAGCCAATAAAAAAAATGGAAAACAACAAAAAAAATTTGTATATAACCCCTTAATCCAATCTTCAGTTATCTCTTTGGGAACTGAGCTGTCAATCACTTTAATCACTCCTAGTTCATTTAATAAATTTCTTATTCTTAATTTCCACACACTATATCGCTTCCCATTAAAGGGTTTGATATTTCGTTTCAGTTTTGAATGTTCCATAGTCACTAATTTTTGTATAACTATTCACAAAGTTTACAAGCACAAAACCACACTTAAATTATATATTAAATTAATGATTAAAATACACAGTTTTTACTTAACGTTATCTAGGCCCATAACCTATTGGATATGGGGTAAAAGAATGAAAAAAACTCAGAATTTTTCAATTTACTTTAGACTTTATTCTGAGTAGCACAAGCAAAGATGCACGTCTGATCTCTAGCAAATACGGTCGGAGACTGACTGCTAGAGCAGCCAGCGAGTTATAGAAAACGCATAGAAACACAGCATACGTAAACATAAAACAATGGTTCCTTTTTACATGCACGTGCACTAACATTGGCCCCAAGTGCCCAGGCCCTCCACAAGAATCTAAGGCGACCAGGCGACGTGTTGTGGCGCCCCGCTGCGAAGTGTCGCAGTTTCGGTCACAGTGCGCAACCCGATACAGCCATAATAGAGTTTATTTATCTTACGCGGAATGCTTAAGTATTCCGCGTATATTAGATTTGGTTTTGTTGCATAGGAAATATATTGAATTTCAACATTAACTGACAAAATCATAAATAAACTCTAAAAATATTATTGTTTTACGATAATAAGGCATCAAGATAATGTAGAGGAAATGCATAAGAAAATTTGGGCTACTTATTTCCATATGGGCTCGACTGACAAGAATTCACATCAAAACTGCCCGGTCGACGCGGATAACTGGTGCGCGTATCGCCGAGCGGAAGCTGAATGACTCAATATGAGAAAATTCAAGCACGATTATCTGCCATTAGATCCACAAGTTTTAAAAGTTTTGCATCCAATTTATACCGATTTGTCAAGAATGGAATTGCTAAACAGATGCAAAGGGAGCAACACACAAAATAATAATGAAAGTTATAACGGCTTGCTATGGCACTTTGCTCCGAAACATCTTCACAGCGGCCTAAAAACCGAACAATTGGCCAATTTTTTTGCAACGGGGATCTTTAATGATGGCACGAAGTCCATGTTAAGAATCTTTCGCACTATGGGCATAACTGTTGACTCCTACGCACTAGAATACGCCAACAGTTGCGACATGGCACGTATACAGCTGGCCGAGAAAATTCACGAGAAGACTTCAAAGGAGGCTCGGACAGCTCGTAGGAAAGCTGCAGCTGATGAACAGCACTTTTCGAGTAAGAGGAAGGCGAATTGTATGGCCCTGAAATCGCAGAATAACTGTAAGTATGAAAAATTAAATTTTATAACCGAAAAATCAGTAGTCAAAACTTTAAATACGTTTTTCTCAAAACTGCATTTTCAAAAACGGCTGCAGCTCTAACACAAAGAAAATTTAACGAATCGATTTGAAATTTTGCACGAATATTCGTAACATGTTTTTACGTACCATGAACTAGGATCTTTTTGATATTTCATTCTGCCATTTTTTTAATTTTCAATATTTGCAAACGATCCTAGTTCATGGTACGGGGAAAATCATCTAGTTTAACGTGAAACAAAAAAAATCGATTTTTTGAAAGTGAGAAACTAGACTAGCCCCTTAAACTGCTCGTGAAGACGAGGCATAAACCTAGGCAATATTTTATTTTTCAGATACTGGCATTCTGAGAACCTCTACAACTGCAGCTGATTTACAACTTCATTTTTGGATGACTCGACGTCGGAGCGTATAACTCGGCTTACAGTCGATATTTTTTCATGAAATTTTGTGTATTAACTTGTCAATAGAATCTGAATATATCCTCAAAATTTTAAAATATTTGATCGCATGGTTTTTTTTTATGAGTCCCGAAAAACCGCCTCCATTTTCCGCCCGAGAAACTAGACTAGCCCCTTAAATTGTGCAAGGAGGTTGTATGCGTTGATATATGTCATAAAAACAAATATTTTTTACCACAATTTAATCTCATGTAAAGATATTGAAGTTAATATATTATATAATAAGGGATTTTTGTCAAATTAAAAAAATTTTTTTATGAACTTCCATTCCTATAGAATTAGATATTGTCAAATTTAGACTTTAAAAAAGAAAAAGTTGACAAAACAGTGGAGACTTTTTTATTTGTTATCCGATTTGATTTTCGAAGGTCTCATTTTGTTCCAGGGAAGATTTCAGGGGAATTTACCCATATAAAAATTAAATAACATCGAATAATCTTCATAGTTACAGCCTATAGTTTATAGTGTTTTTGTAAGTTGGAGCATGTACAAGTATATAACTTTGCAGGTTATTCTATATTATATAATTTTTATATGGGTAAGTCCCAATGAACTCTTTCAAGGAACAAAATGAGACCTTCAAAATTAAAATCGGCTAACAAATGAAAAGGTCTCCACTGTTTTGTCAACTTTTTCTGCTTTAAAGTCTATATTTGACGATATCTAATTTTACAATAATGGATAAAAATTAACTATATTATAATATATTAACTTTCTTATCATTATGTGAGATTAAATTATACTAAAAAATGTTTTTTATTTATGACATATATCTACGCATCATAGAGATATCACAGAATATCTGTAATATCTATGCTACGCATACAACCTCCTTAATTCACAATTTAAGGTCTGAAAAAAAAAAAAAAAATTACAAAATAATACAGTTTGAGAAATTTATTTAGTTAAATGCTTCATCCAAGAACCTATTTAAAAAACTTATTTCTATCTCAAAAAATGGATTTTCTTCTATAACTCAAACCAATGTTAATGAAGAAATTTTAAAATTGGCATGTAACCTTTTTCAATCAAACCACCAAAGTTTTTATATTATTGGATAAAATGGTGCAACATTTGAAGAAAAAACCCGTGTAGGTCCACTGAAATAACCGACCGAAAATTAGATCCTGAACATTCTGATAAAAAATTGTAACCACGGCAAAAGGCTCGCCAGAGCGTCGCTATATACATATATATATATATATATATATATATATATATATATATATATATATATATATATATATATATATATATATATATATATATATATATATATATATATATATATATATATCTCGTTGAGCTTTCGTAGCACTTTCGACGCTATCTCTGCAAGCTTCGCGCGCGCTTGCACATTTGTATCTAAAAATAGCGCCGCATCGCTCGCCCGCGTGGAATATCGAGCCAAGGAAAATTGCAACGCGGTGCACTTTTCGCGCGCTATTATCGGCTATTTCGAAGCGTTACGCGCACGGTGAGTGGGGCAACGGGGCAAAACGAGGTGCAGAAACTTTTAGAAGAAATTTATAATATTAATTATTTGTAAGTGTTCTTAAAACTTTTATACGTTTTCTTGTGAGAAAGGTGATAAAAGATAATAAATGAAAATAATAATTTGTTTTTGTTCATTAAATGTAAGAGAAAAGTTAAAGTTTATCGTTTATATCGTGCCTCGGGGCGTAGATAATAATAATAATGTAATGAGTATCGAGCAAAGCTCTTCAATCGTGGATTTACGTGGACTTGCGCGCCGTTGCCGATAACGTAGGTATCTCAGTTTTAAATTCAACTTGCCTTCATGGGATACAGCAGGGATGCAACAGATAATAATGGTAAAGAAGTTGATTCCCTGAAACGCCGACTTATGATGAAAGTTGTAATGTATGTTGTTGACGACAAGATAATGGTGCGAAATTATAAATAAATAAATCGTGTGTTGTTTGTTGAATTAAAATAATTTTATTTTGCACGGATAGTTAATCGAATGACGATGTTTATACAGACAAGCATTCCCGATTTAGTTTCATAACAGTTTGTTTCACTTAATGAGTGCATCATGTATTCTAAAGACTAGTATTAAAATAAGCTAAAGAAAAAGATGATAAAATTATGTATATGTGAATAGTCGCTAAAACGGTAATAGAACTAAGTCAAAATTAATTTTAATATCCTTTCATTGTAAAAAATCAAAAGAAAATACTGAAAACTCAAATATTAATTTTTTTTAACTTTCACCACTATCATTTCCACTTCTATGTACATTATATCGATGTCCTTTACCAAGACTAGAACATTTCAGATTTCTCAAAAAAATGAGTTCTTGTCAAGAATCTCCTACAAAAATTAACATTTTTCAGAATTTTAGACTAATACTACAATTTTCTTAGAATCTCAGAAAGTGTTGGTATTAATCAGAAAATCTAAAAAGTGCTAGTTTTTTTATAATAGACCTCGGAAAGGAACTAGGTGTTTTTGAGCAATCCGAAATGTGCTAGACTTCGTAAGGAGCGTTGATATGATATAGTAAACCCGCATGGAAAAAACTCTCAAGTTGAGTGTAATTTCGAACCCTCAACTGAATTTTTATATTGTACAAGTCTAATAACCTACCAAATTTCAGTTGAGGGTTCGAAATAACACTCAACTTGAAAGTTTTTTTCCATATGGGAAGTTTTAATTGATATCACTTAATTACCGTGTACAATTAAATAAGCATATAACTAGCACTCCATTACATGGATGGAATTTAATAGGGAATAGACAATTTTGTTGTAATTATTACTTTATTAAAAAAAATTACTATAAATTTAAGAAAATAGGTTTATGAGAAGCACACAATACATTTCATGCCCATACTAACATAAACACAAATCAAAAGATCAAGTAAGAATCACTCAAACAAATCTTTTCATTGCGCTCATTCAAGATATTTCATACAATAGGTACCTACCTATTATACCTATACAGATTCTAAACACGTACTCTACAGACATTCGCGAACAAATCTACAGCCTTATAAAATAAATATCATGGTATTACAAAATATTGTTATACATAATTCTATTAAAATATATTTTTTTGACAAATTCTAAATTAGTTAGTTACACTGAGTGAAGTATATTCATAACAACGTGTACACGTTTGTATCGAACGGTTGCAATAATAAACACAAAAAATATTTTTTGTTGAGAGAGCAAAAGATCCAACTGCATCAAGAGTGTTTAACTAATCTTTCGGTACCTACTCAATAATGCTTTAAAGCAGCATGTTCTTCATGAATGTTCACTGCCTTATGTATAATCATTATAAAAGTGTACGAACGAAAAAGGATAATGCAATTTCTTGTAATTTTTCGTTTCTTTTGTATTTATATAACTTTTTAATAAAAACGTTAATATTTTGTCATTAAAATAATGTCAAACTTTCCATGTTACAAGTAAAATAAGACGATTCTCCAAAGCCCAAATTCTTTAGTCAACTTTATGTCAAAAATATGAAATTAGGGAAACTGGGGTAAAGTGAACACACGAGTAAAGTGAATTATGCTTATTATTTCTTCAATAAATTATTATTTATGCCTAATTTTAATTTAAGTGAAAGATAATTATGCAAGGATGATAATAAAAAAGTTTCACTACATAACAATTAATATTCTACGAAAGAAAGTAATTGTAATCGAATTCATTATAACGATTACAGATGTTTATAATAAATTTTATTGCTAGATTTTTGTCAAATTACATCAAATACGCTTTACTTACTATTGCCAAGAGTACAGAGTTTTAAATGATGTTTTTCTGTTTTTAAACAATCATTTTTAAGAATCGACGTATCCGGGTAAAGTGATCCGGAAAAAAATGCGCTTGCACTAATTTATAAGCAGCCAGATGGAAAATTTAACAAAATATTTATCAAGGTGCGTGTTAGTATAGTATAAAAACCTTTTGTTGCAACGCATTTCGTATTTATGCCAAAATGGACCAACATAACCTCCATATTTAACCTTTTTGTATTTTACAGTATTTGAAAGGTTTTAAGATCTCATTAAAGTTTTATTATTATCTAAATTACCGTTTTTATCTATTCATGTACAAAAAGTAGTAAAATATTTTCAAAATATTTAATTCTATCCTCTAGTTCACTTCACCCCGCACTGAAAAGCCCGGGTAAAGTGAACCGGTATTTTTAAAAAATAGCTAAATAATATTCAACTTAATAAATGACATTTCTTTAAGTTGCTAGTATGTTTATTAGCGTGATTCTTGTGCAACTGACAAAGTAAGTCTGAAAAATGCATTATTTTCTACTTTTACAGTTACTATGTTCACTTTACCCTAGTCTCCCCAAGCCGCTTAACCCATTTCTCCAGTGGCCATTTTATAGTCGATTGGTTTTTTGCCTAAAAAATTGTCGAAAAAAAAATAGTAATAACCAATAGCAATTTTCTGAAGTAAAATTGTCCGCTCTTTTCGATTCTGAAGTCAGAATTTTGAAATTTCCGTTGGAAAATTTCAAAATGGTGGTTTTAGGCAAAAAACCAATCGACTATAAAATGGCCGCTTGGGAAGAAATGGGTTAAATGAATTTCTTACAGTGAGCTGATACCGACTTATACCCCTCAATCCGTTCCCGCTCTTCTCAACCCTCCCAACCTCCACTTCCGCTTAGCTCTGGTCTTTCAAGAGCCAATTTTCCCCCCTCAGTCGTCCTTCTTGCTGGAGAGCTCGGCCTCTACGAGATAGTTAAAGTCCTTCATGTCGCTGGCGTCGCGGCAGACGCCGTCGTCCCGGTCGCAGGCCAGACCCGGCGCGCACGGGCAGAACATGAGGTAGATGCTGTCGAGGACGAGCTCCGTGTCGTCCGGGTAGTACCGACTGCCGTTGGTCACGAGGGGACCGCCCGGCCGGCAGAACTCGCCCTCTTCGTGTACGCGCTGGCAGCGCGGGTAGCTGTACTTCTCGTGGGCTGCGAACGGGGGAGAATTACAAAATGTGTACTTTGATCGGTGTTTGTATGGTGAAGAACCTAAGCGATCGTGTATTTCTGTTTGTAGTTCAAAAAGAAAAATCAATTAAGAGAGATATTATAGATTATTAAAGGTTCTTTGAGTGGCGGCACGCCGTTTTCAAAGTTTTGCCGTATCTTTAATTTTTAAGATATCGTAAAAATTCCAAATGTTTACAAAGAAACTAATAAAAGGATGTCTTGAAAAATCCAGGCTTTCATATTGACTTGTATTGATTGTTTAAATTATAGTAAACTCATTAATTTAAGAGTTTTTATTGGTTAAGATTATTTCCAATTTTTGTTTAAGTTGCACCATAGTCTATTTTAACTATAAAACGTGTAATTGGATACATATTTCGTATTTTCTATTTTAGATCTGTTTTGGTTTTGCTGTAACAGGAGAACAACCGAAGATTTACGATAATTTCCTCATATTTTCGGCAATAAAATTATTTTCATCAAGAAAATGATATTTATTATTTTCATTATTTTCATTATTTTCTTTTTAGTCGAATGTCCTATAAAAATGTATTAGCCGATAAAACTTTATTAAGTAAAATATATCATATTGATTATACACGTTAATTTCCGTATTAAAATAGCACCTCTTTTTCTTACCGGCTTTTCACTTTAAAGAGTATAATAAATTTATCATTTTCTTTATATTCAACAAATATTTAGGAAAAACGATGTTTTATGCCCTCAAAATTCACAATAGAAAAGTCTTGTGATTAATTTTCAAAGAATATTATTACTAACTTACGAATATTAAACTATTTAACTGTATTTTTCAACTAATTTTTCTCTTACAGTTTATAATGAAATCTTTTGAAAAGTTAGTTAGGTAAGCATTTAAGTAGGCTGTATTTCGTGTGCTCTTGATTTACTAATGCATCCTATATTAATGTAAAATAAATAATTGTTTACTATTGATTGACAAATAATTTGTCTATAGATACTATTTTTTACATAATTTTTAGGATTAATTTTAATGTATTTTATTCAAATATGCGAAATAAGAAAAACACGCTTTTGAAATTTAAATGAAGTTAAGTGACTTTTAACAAGTTTTAGCAAAATTTCTAATAATCACATAGAAAACATAATTTATTCATGCATTTTATATACACTGTACAAGGAAGAGCTATTATATATTATAATAAAAATTTAATAATTTTATTATTATGATTATCATTTAGTTTTATTTTAATACATTATACTTCTTAATTTTCGGATTGAAAATTATTATCCAAATAGCCGTACCTATGTTCTTTTAAGGGGTTACACCACGATAATAGCCTCAAAATGATGTATAATTTTGAAGTCGATTAAAATTAAATTAATAGGCTTAAATTAAAGTATTTCATAAGGTGACGTATTAGGCAAGTCCTCAAAAATAAAACTATTTCTTTTCTGTTTTCGAGTGAAAAATAATGTCACTATTGGTGCGTCGCCGGACGACCAAACGAACATTTTTGTAGAGTTGCTCCGTAGAACTTATTTACAAATTTCACAAAATTTTCTTTAGTAGAATTTTTTTTAAATATTGAATTTTGTTAATCTGTTAAAGACTATTCTGTGAAATTTTTGGGTCATTTCGATAACATCTTATTGTAGGAGCAACATATTCCGCCGATTAAAACACGCAACGTTGCATAATTGCAGCTCTATCGCCGCGATTTTTCAAAGTTAATTATTTTCTCTTCGCATATCTTTTAATAAAGATCTCGTATTCGATTTTCCACACTGAAAAAGAAAAATTGTTAAATCTAAGTAAACTTTTCTTTGAATCGTACTAAGAAAAGATTTACTTAAATAAAGTAAATATTTCTTAAATTTAGTAACTATTTATTGAATTGACGAATACCAGTCTAAACATAATTAAATATTTACTATTATAAAATAAATCTTTTCTTAGTACGATTCAAAGAAACGTTTACTTAGATTTAACAATTTTCTTTTCAGTGCATGTACTTAATCGTTTTCTTAACAAAAGCACGCAAAATCACATCAGTCTACGCAGTGGCAAATGAGCACACAAAATATACTTACATATCGTGCAGCAGTATCCCGGTGCGCACTCGACGTGGCTGGTGCAGTCGACCCAGGGCGGCCGTTTCGACGGCTGCCTCGTAACCGCTGCCGCGTACAAGCTGCCGATCATCGTCGCGCACAGCAGCAGCATAACTGACCTCGCCATCGTCCTCCTCGTCGTCATCGTGTATACCGTATTTTCTATTGTATTGCCTTATCTGCGAAATAAGATCATTTTCGTTTAATTGTAATGATTATGTCGATGAATGAAGGTGTAACATCATAGGGTAATTTAAGAATAATGGATATTCCAAGATCTGTGGTTTTTAATTATTGAATTTACGCTTGTAAGAAGTCAATATTATTTTCTACATATGCCTGCAAATTATGCACATAACGCGGCCTGTTAAACCTAAAAATAATAATTTTTTACTTAAGAAATGACTAAATACTTGGCAATGATTTGTAAATTACAAATTGAATGGTACAGTATTTGCCAAAACTAACTAAAACGTTGCACTGTTTATCTAGGTAGTAAATAAAACGTTCATAAGGTCACTTCTTCAGTTGCTTTATGGCTTAAGTGGTATAGCTCTTTTTATGTTTGTTTTGAGCAGAACAGCACAGCAGAATTCTTTATTGTATATTTCTTTACGATATTTCTTTCATAGTAGAAACTTTCAATTCGTTTACTATATTAATAAATTTTCATGGATTTTGATTTTTGAAGAGCTACTAACCGTTAATAGTTCTAGATCTAACAAGTCGTTAATCTATATAGATTTAAATGTTTAAGACATTAACGAAAAGTAGAAGAATACATATGTGTTTTATGTGGTAGCATAAATTATAACATAATATTGATAGGTACAAACAAACTTAGCAATTTCTAATAGAATAATCAAATTAGTGAAATCAGCGTTGTACTGTTGATTTTTATCCTTAAAATTAAAAAAAAATTTAAAGCTTTTTGGTTTTCTTCTTCTTGGTTACTTTAAAAATTCTTGGTGGATTCAGTGTTTTTTGTCAGAAAATTAAGGGAAAAACTATATAAATTTTTCAAAGATATAAATATTTGCCATAAACAATTAATTTTCAAAATGTTGTTCGCGTTTATGTTAATAAGATTATTTATGATATATTTTCATCTTATAAAATAATATTGGTTGAATAACTTAATGAACTTGACTGTACATTATTTTCCTGGTACATTCTTTTATAAACGTTATTGTTCAAGCGGTGCAGCACATGTGTACAAAAGGAAAAAAATGTTATTGTTAGACGTTATACGTTCTAGATACAGAATACGGTTTTCCCTAGAAATGCTGTGAAGCCAATTGATTGTGTCTTTGAAAAAAAAAATCATGCCTTTGAAGTCGTTTTTCCAAATGTCGGAAGTGATGTACTGTTGTGCGATGGTTATCCCAATGGTAATTATCAACTTAATACCTCGACTTTTAGCGCGATGATTTCACCAGAATCTCAGATGTGGATTCTGGGTAGCAATTACATACCGGTTAATAATGGATCATTAATTTATAGCTTTAAGAATAGACAATTTTTTATATATCGATTATTAAATATAATGAAAATGTGAAGATTTATCTGTTATTGACAACACACTTATACAAGAATAATTTGAGAAGAACTGCTATATGTAGCCGAGACCTCGAACTTTGAACCTTGTGAATCAAATATGAACTGACGAACTTTAAAGATCGGTAGCGAAGATACTAGACACTGCAGCGACGCTCAACAGAAGCGATGTGTAGAAATCCATAAATCATAATTATTTATGTATTAGACGGATAGGCAGAGTGAAAAACTCCAGAGTAATTATCGCGCGGCGCGATTTGTTGTAACGCCTTAATGACCTTAGCCTTGTCGCTTAGATCTCTCGCGGTTTTTTATAATGATGACTTCGAGGCGATGTTTAGACTCGATTCCGATCGCGCGCATATACGTATAAGTAAGGATTTACGAAGTGACGACACACGCGCGCAATTACAACTAAAAATAAACGCGCGTTATGTTTTGCCTGTGGCTGAAGATTTTTTTTTGTAGTAGAAACTATGGAATAATTTATTTTTTCACGCGGTGCATCGACCGGATTTAGGATATTTATGTAAAACATTCTTTGGGATACTTTATTGACCGTACTTTTCTATTTTTAGAAAATGCGTGCGTGCATAGCTATTGCGAACCGGATTGTGCATCAGATTTTATTTCTCAGTTGCATTGATCCTCAAATCTTCTATAATAACTGTATGGAGAATCTATTAATTTATTGAAAAACTTGTTCACGTCAATACTTTTTTAATTATTTACGAAGGATTTTCTCACAATCGTTAAAAATATAGCGTTATAAAAATGTTTCTACTATAAGGCATTAAACAGAATTATTTTATGAAATATAAAACAAATGTATTCGTATAATATACGCATATGAGCAGAAGTTTCACCCTTTTCTTGCACATGTATACGTTCGTATACATTAATTTTTTTTTACATTAATGTAATAGCACTTTTAAAAATTAATGAAAATTTATTTAAAAACTCATACATCATCTTAGATGTCTAAGAAATGTTTTTAAATTGATACTGATATTATAATTCTCTTTGCTTCGCCGTATTGACAAATTTACGTTATTTTACAATATCATAGTTTTTAATCACTAGCATTACGTATTCATCAAGAAAACTCCAAAATTGGTGCTAGATCATAGTGTGCAAGAAAAGGCTAAATGTCTAAAAACAAGATTGTTTTTTCTATACAAGTATTCTCTCACTCTAAATAAAGTGAATAAGTAATTTTTACAAAGGAGTGAAATTATAATGATACTCTATACTTAAAAATTTATCATTATATTAAAATCATTATATTTGTCTTTGTAAAACTGAAAATTCACTCTAAAATTCACTTCATAAAATTTAAATAACACTGTATCTTGTACGCATTAAAGAAAAACAATTCAACTTAATATTAAAAATAACCGTACGATATACCAATGAGTACTGTTATTCTACTATTTAAAACAGTTTTCAACGTTTGCATTAGTTGTCCAAAAAAAGACCGACACGTCTAATTGAAAATTTTCGCCTCCCATTTCACTGCTCTCCAAAATCAAGTCCAACGCACTGTATAAAGCACCGTGGAACCGCCACTCGTCCGCAAGCACCGCACCAACTGCGCACAGAACAATTTGAACTTACGTAGCACAGCAATTGCAGCGTGCACGCACTTTGCGCCTTTGTGTTCGCCAGTCGAAATCCACCGGGCGTTTGACGGCCGGCGAGCCGCGCGACTGGCTGTTTTATGCGGCCGAGCCGCGCCGGCGCGCGGAGCTTCTCGCGCGGGAGAGAGCACGAGGTCTAATGGGGAGGGCCCTCGGCTAATGGGAAGGCAATTTTTCATTTGAATGCCGAAATTTTCGAAGAACGACGGACTGCGGCTTTTCGCCTTGGTTTCTTTCTAAGGGTTTACGTATGAATTGCCGATTGTTAGTGATAACAGAAAATTTATTTGTATGCAACGATAGATCGGAAGATAGTTTGAACTTAAAAGCACGGAAATTCAATAATGAAATGAAGTTACTTATAATGATTTTAATAAATTCATGTACACTAGCCGTCATATATGAAATTAAAACTTTAAATACATTTATTTGTTATTTTTGTGTATAGTTTACTTTTTTCATAAAATGTGTATTTAAAAAATAAATGAAAAAGATCGAAAACAATTAATTATTATGTATTTAAAAGTGTTTTTTTTCTTGACTAAAAGATAAACATTATTTTACAATAAATTATCATACAATTTTTATTTTTCTTTAATAAATACAAATAAATGCCATAAAAAGGCCATTATTAATCTGGATGCAAATAGAATGCGCTGGATATCATTTTCATCATTCTTTTTAATTATGTATAATACTAACATACTTCAAATTCCTAATGTTGGGTATGAGTTGAAAAATTTGACTTTTTAAATCTAATCCTATTTTAAAGCATACTTACATTTTATTTAGTATCTATTTTTAATGGTTATACAAGATTAAAGTGCATTTTTATAACTGTTAGCATTCGATTCAATGAAATTGCAGCATTAAAAAAAATCATCCAGTTATTTTTGACGTAGAGACTACTTTCTGAATTTCCTAATAAACATATTATTTAATTTTCAAATTAAAAATATTAGTTTCATTATTGGTATACTATTCTCTAGTACTTCTAATAGCATTATATAGTACTTTTAGTAGTGGTTGTACTTCTGATACATTGTCAAGAAGTTGTTTTTTGTCTGAACGGAGTTCATGGAGTATTTCCTTAAACATATTGAAAAAAGAATATATAGTAAAAATTACTATTTATAATAAAAATTTCCACAAGACTATTGCATTTTACGTAAATACGATATATTTTTTACTTTGTGCATATGTATATTATAATTTTTATAGAAAATTATAGGTATGCTTTAATTGCATATTATACATTTATTTCTCTAAGCGATCATCTAATATACACACATTTTAAAAGTGAAAAACTGCAATTTTAGCGATTATTTCATTGGTACAAAGTATATTTTTATGCAAGGAAAATTTTATTTCCGTACCGAGTACAGACTGATATGCCTCATTAAATATATGCGATGATCTAATGAAACGTGTACTATACACACTTTGCGCCAACTATAGTGCGTTTTAAGCTGTCATGACTATGAGTTCAGCTTGAGATTTAACATATAATAAAAAAAAACATAAATATAGCAGCACAACTAGAGGCCCCGCAGTGACTGGCCAACTTTTAAGAACTGACTTTATAATGCCTAGATGAATAATAGCAAAGTACCTATACGTACCTATATTGCTATGTTCAATTTTTTCTCGCGAAACAAACAATCGATTGATAAAAAAAATGATACATCACTGGATTTTCAGCTTACATTTTGTTGTGCCAAAAGAAAATCAAGGCCGGCTTCGATGTATTCGCCGCTGACTAATTAGTATCTCCAATCAAAGTAATGTTAGACACGCAAAAATTTGAAAAACTCGCTCGCTAACACGGACTCAATATGTGACGAGGAAAATTCCTTCACGTTTTCGCAACAATGAAAGCAACATGAATTCCAATTTGTTTTTAAAAAATGTCAACAACTACAAAAGTGTATTCTCAATTGTGCGTCGTACATTCAGAAAATCCGATAAAAGAAATATCTAAATATGCATGTACTGCAGATATTTTCCATTTATAACAACTGAAAAAAAAGCGCCATTCATCCTCCTAAAGCAAAAGTATAAATTTCAATGTCAGACGGCGATCGTTACGTTGAAATCTTTCTCTCACGCGTCGCTCTCCGAACCCCCGCATTCGTGTCTCTAAAAAAAATGCCCTCTCCGTTCCAAGGAATCCCTTCATAAAGCCAACTCTCGAGCGAAAACGAGCGAATCCATCAGTCGCGCATGATGAACGTCACGCACTCCGATGGTCCTCGCGAATGTAATGCGTTGCAGATGTGTTGGCGGGCGAAAATCCGAGAGGGGAATCTCTCTCTCTCTCTATCTCTCGACGAAGAGCATGCGACTGACTCCAGCTCCAATTTTAACCGGTTGGCACGAGAAACTAACGTTTATATACATGTTATCTTTCGGAGGCTGCGCGCGCGAGACTCGCGTAATTGGCGCTTTTATTAGGTATGCTCGCTTGCGACATATTGTGAACACTGCGGGAATACAATCAAATTGACTATGACTTATTTTCAATGAAATAAAATGTGTGCAATCATTTTAAATGATTCAAAAGTATCCCGAAAATTGTTCATATGCTATATGTACATCTGGATGTATACTTATGAGAGATTCTGTACAACCTTTGACTTTTGGTTTAAAAATGATCATTGATTTTCTTTTGAGGAGCACTGTGTTCAAAGGCATATTTTAAGGTTTTAATGATCACAAATAATAAAAATTTAACGCACCTCATTTTTTGGAAGACTTAATCGTTAAATTGAGCCTACAAAAAGTTAAAAAAAATTATGTTTAATTTCGTTAGTTTTATGTTATTTTTTTATGTCTGGATTAAAAATTTATTTTGTGCAGGGTGAAGTATGTTAAAGAAAGTAAAAAAAGAAAAGAGAAAGCAATAGCGATAAAAACGATTCTGAAAACGAGGGGCGCAGTTAGTAACATTTTTTAGAGTTTCATAACATTATTTCTAGAAGTGACACGCTTATATGAGAAGTAGATTTCGATTGCATCTTTGAAGGAGAATACATTCCCGCCAACAATTTTCAAAAATGACAAAACTTTTTTGTTGAAATAATAAATTGTAAAAAATTTTACTTTTCTTTAAAGTCTCGTTTTTCTTGATGTTTAGCATTATATGTTCTTTTATATAGCGGGCCATGCTTAAAACTCATATTTCTTGAGTATACAGCTGCAGAAGATTATACACAAAAAACTTTTTGCATTATTTTATAAAGACTTTATTTTTCTTTATTAGTGTTGAAAGGGATAGATTCTTAGCTAGTTACCAATCAAATCCTTGAAAAATCACATGTCTTTGACTTTTTTATGCACTAGCGGTTGTTGCTAAAGCAATAGAAATGAGTGTACATCGTTTTTTAACATTTACAAGTATGCTGACATTTTAATCTCATAGGTTTTATATTCAGTTTCCTAAAAGTTAAAAGTTCTGTAGAGTCTATTACATATGTGATTTTGCTATAACACAGTTCATTTTTTGTGTTTTCTTACACAAATAAAGATGGAAAAATTTTTTTAAAGCAGTCGGGTTATATTTTTTTTTGTATAATTACTTGTTTATGTTATACTCAATTTATTTCTGGGCTACCACAAAATTCACAGAAATGCGCAAACAATTGAAAATTACATTTTTTATGATTATTAGATAAGCCTAATTTTGGGCATTTACCTTATAACTTCTTATGAGTTTTGTGTATTTGCATAAGAAACAGAGACTTTATTAATTTAACTTTATTTTGGGGCTCATTTTACATTTGCGTCCCCTTTACTTCGTTAAAAACAGAAGAGTGATGACTCAGCCAAAATTCTTTTCGATTTACGTCTAAAATTTCTTGGATTGTAATTCTAAATTAAGTTTTTTACAATATGTGCACAAAAAGTAATATAATTACCAATAAAATTAAATCCAAAGAATTGAATCTATTTCGATATTTTTTCGATGATTCGGGATTCTGAATCGGATTCAATTTTTAGTCCACTCGAATTGTACTTGAGCCTTGTATTAAAATCCCTTTAAAAAATAAAAATATGTCGTAGTAGGAAAATCTGATTGCAAAGTTGCTAAAAACCGTTAGTCGCTTATATCTTAAGAAATAATATTTGGAAATAATTACGGAAGTTTTCCGAGTAATTATGTGGCTAAAATGAATGTATATACGCATTACGTTAGGTGTTTTATTCAGCAATGTTTGTCGATAAATGACACTCACCTATATTATAAAATTCTAAAGTCTTTGTTTTATTGTCGTAAATCAAAGCTATTTATTAAATTTACTATGATAATTATATTGATCTTGCGATCAAACGCTGGCCCAAATTGATTACAAAATGATTTATGCACGTCTATTAGAATCAAACATATTAAAAACCAATTTTTTTATTCAAATTTCTGATTCATATGTATTGTACTGGTTGCAAATTTATATATTCTAAAAATAGGTTTACCCGTAAATAACTAAATAAATACATAATTCAATCAATTAATAAAAAAGTCATTTTTTATTGAAGGTTAATAGTTTTGATGCTATTGATTAATCAAAAATGTATCCATCTACATTATCGTCAAATGTTATAATAATAATCAGTACATGACAAACAGTAATTGTTGTTTCGTTAAAAATAATAGCACTAATAAATCCATATGCTACTTGACACCGCAATTTTGAACATGAATAGAGTGCATATACAGATTGGAACTCTCTTTCCCGCACAATTTGCACTTGAGCAGTTGCTCGGTGAACACTCGCAGATGAACCCTCTTCAGATGAAGGATCAGCTGATTTTTCATTTGCGCCTTGAAGCCACAATGATCGCAGGCTAACTTCGATTCCTCTCCGCAACCGTACTTCTCGTGCTTGGCTAGATTCTTAACTGTTTGGTACTTCCTGTCACACTTTTGACAAGCGTAGATCTTGTCAGTGGGAGTTTTATTGATTTTAAAATGACGTCGTTGTAAGTGGATGGCGAGACTTTGCTTGTACTTGGATTTGAAGGGACAGTGGTCGCAGTGGAATTTTGCCTCCTGGCCGCAATACTCCCGATGCTGCTTGAGATTAACGGAGTGTGCGAATATCTTGTCGCATCTCGAGCACTGGTGACGCTTCTTCACTTGGTGAACTTGGTCGGCGAGGTGCTTGCACACGACGTGATAGCGAAGCTTGAATTGGGCGGGATACTTTTTGTCGCATTCGACGCAGTGGTAGGTAAGTTTGGTCAAGCATCTTCTGCACTTCATCCGGCCCTGGATGTCTTGCGTGCTTGTCTTGCATTTTGAACAATATGCCTGTATTAGTTCTTGTACTCCTGCAAACAAATAATCATCATTCGTTGTCAAAGATTGGCATTGAGCCTGTTGAAAATCTCCGATCGGATATCTATCTGGATTGATAACTGAATTACGACTTAAATCTACTCGGATTGAACTCGATTGTAAATCCAGGTCGAGTTGTGAGTTGACATATAGAAATCCAGCTAGAATCCAGCAAGAAATATATCTAGAGTTTTTCCACAGAGCATCAATGTGAATACTGTAAGTCAAGAGTGATGAAGAATTCTTACTTGATTTTTCCTTCTCGCTTATTAGCTTCAAAGAACAAGAAACATTTGCTCTATCAGAAATTGAAGTATCGTCTGCAAAGAAAATCATCCGTCGGTTTAATATCATATCTCGTTATTTCTCCGTTGAAAAGTATCACGTGATAAAACGAACCGAATCGATACGCGATTCATCACATGATTTATTTTCAAAAGAATCGTGCTACACCTAAGGTAAACGTACCAATGCTCGGACGCTTAAGCCCAATAATCGGATAGTTGTTCATAGCTCTGCATATTTTTAAATAAAAAAATATTCGTAACGTTAACTATAACAATCATTTAATCGATCATTAGTCTATAGATCTGGGGTGATTACGAATTATTCCATGTATCTAATAAACACTTGTTTTCAATATTGTCCGATCATAGGGACGTGTCCTATCATTGGTACGTTTACCTTATACACTGTTACCTTTCATTTCAACTACATTAACAGTCGTTTCATCGATCGTAGCCTCGTTAACCGTGTCATCGTCACTCTCCGGATGCAACATGTGATTCTGCATGTGCTTTCGAAAAGTAGGTTTGGTTTTACATCTAAATGAACAAAATTCGCACTTTTGTTCTTCCATGCAACACCGACTCTCGTGCATTCGCTTGTTAAATCGGTGCTTAAAACCTTTGCCGCACTTGCCACATTTCTCGTAATCTTCCGGCGCCACGGCCATGTGCTTCATCTCTATGTGAACCGCCAGACGAATTTTCGAAGCGACTCGGAAATCGCAGTCCGCGCATTGGAAATACTGTATGGGTCCGCATTTGCTTTTCACGTGCATAATCATACTTTTGTTGCATACATAGCGTCTGTCGCACTTCAGACACTGCAAGTGCGTTAATGTGCCACAAAACCGACAGTTCCGCTCCTCTCTCGGAGTAACTTTTTTGAAATTTACGTCGCACTTTGAGCAGTACAATTTGGCATGATCTGCGATACCTGTGGATGTTTAATGATTAGTTTATTTCTGTAAAGCATTGTTTTAATGAAAAACATTGTATTCAAACAAGGTTTTACGTAAATGCATATATTATTACATATAAGGTACTTTGATTCTATAAAATACAAAAAAAATGTAATTTAGGTAAGCTCTTTCGTAAGTTCTTATGCAAATTTACATAGAAACTAAATATGATCATGATGTGAAGTGTGAAATAGTCGCTCATTGTATTTTAAATTTGAACAAATCAATTTATAGATTACTTCGTGCCGAATCCTCTTCTCATAGACATCCAACTTATATAGAATCTTAAGTAAAACTTACTTGAATGACTTTTTTGTTTTTGTACTTTACATAGGCACTTATGTATGTTATTACGTATGTTCTTATGTTTGTTCTTACAAACGAATTTCAGTGGAATAGATTTTAAATATATGGTTTGTACTAAAAGTCACATAAACTTACTGAATCTCTTTGATATCGTGGCTGGTTCTGTTTTCTTGTTAATAGCAGATTTGAACATTTTACCTATAAAATAAGAACAAGCTATATGTTACGGACAAGACTAAGTTTGATAAAATAATAAAAACAAAATTATATTATATTTGCAGAATAGTTTTCAAATTATGTTCATAGTATTATTTGAAAATTATGTATTTGATTTGAGCTATCAAATACAGAATTAGCAGTAGAATCTAATTAAATACATAAAGAGCAACGAATTAATTGATAAATGTTGTTATTTTTATAAGTAATTTATTAAAAAATACAATATAAAATACACAATGGATAAATACACGTTGTCTAGTAAGTTTACAATGTAAAACAAATATATAGATAAAATATACACTATGGAACTCTGCGTAGTTAATGTGGTGCGCTCTCCGATGGTTCTACACGGACTGGAATTTTGGCGTGCTTCTGAATCCTAAAGTCCTCCGGTTACAAGGTGCAATAAAACCCAGGCCAAGAAAGAGCTGCATAGTCGTGCATTAGAGAAGACTGTATGCGTTCTTTCTACTTGTATATACGTGTGTGTGCATAATATCGATGAATTCTAACACCCTTCCTCAACGATAACATGCACTTTCTTATGGTGTTAAACCACATCTTTCTGCCAAGAACTTTAACTTTATTTTATTTAGAGGCTTTGTGAGCATATCTGCGAGCATTTTGTCTATAGGGCAATACTCAAAATCCATAATACCTTTGTCTTTCAAATCCTTTACAAAATGGAATTTTGTGTCTATATGCTTCATACGATGGCTAATCTTTTTATTACTAATAAGCTTTATGCAACTCTGATTATCCTCAAAAATAATTGTAGCTTGCTGTTCGTTGCCTGTAAAATCCTCTACTACTCGGCGTATCCACAAGGCTTCTTGACATGCCTCTGTTAGCGCGATATATTCTGCTTCTGTAGATGAAAGCGCAACGCAGGTTTGCTTGCGACATCCCCAGCTGATCGTTGCATTCAAAAATTTGAATACGTAGCCGCTGTTTGACCTACGGTCATCTCGATTTTCTGCCCAGTCTGCGTCGGCATAGCCCATCAGCCCTTGCTCCGCCCCGGGTTGACCAAGCGTTAGCTCGTACTCTTTTGTCCCCTTCAGGTAGCGGCCTACTCTCTTTGTCTCCGTCCAATCGGCTAGATATAACAATGCTCCGAGACACTCTGTTACTTTATTGGCCTTTTCCTGTTTAGCTTTCCACTTTTTATACTGTATGCATTCCTTTTTAAAGTGGCCTGTATTTTTGCAAAAATAACACAAAACTTTCTTATCTTCTTTCTGTTGGGGCTTCTTATATACTGTTTTCAGCGCTGCTTCGCTGTGTCCTTGTCCGAGACTTTCTTTACGCCTTTTATATTCGTCAATTACTCTTCCTTTTACGATATCCAGTGTAAAGTCCTGTTCGCTTCTACTCTCCAAGCCTATAATGAGCGCGTTGTAAGAGTCTGGTAGACTGGTAAGTAGAAGCTCTGTCTTTAGTTTATCCTTAAAATCTTCACCGTGTGCCTTCAACTCACTGCATAGTGTAAGCATCTCTGACACGTATGCTTCTACATCACCACCTTCAGATAATTGCAATCTGAATATCCTTTTTAATAAAAATACTACACTTGATAAAGTAGATTTTTTATGATGCTCCTTAAGTTTCTTCCAAACACCTTTTGCAGAAGTCGCGCCTTGTATGTGCACTAGTTGATTATCCTCGACGAGGAGGCCACTTGTAGCACGAGCCTTTTTGTCCCTTTTATTCCACGCTTCTGTTACCGGGTTTGGCACTTCATCCTCTATCACATCCCACAGTTCTTCCCTTATGAGTAGTAACTCCATTTTTTGACTCCATGCTGAGTAATTTTCTCCCTTGATTTTCTGGACGCATGCTTTATTTTAGCAAAATCTGACATGATTTTATTCCTTTTTGTTACACTCACTTTCACAATTTCACTTTATGTATTTCTGTCCCCTTTTTTAAAAATAATTTTACTTCTGTAAAGTATAGAAGTAAAAAAAAGAAGTTGTAAAAGAGAAATCCTGGAAAACGATAGGAAGAATTATCAGTTTACGTTATTTAGTAAAGGTACGAGGCGGTAAATTCTTAAAAACGGAGGAGTGAGTACAAGATATATAGGACGAGATCAAGTGGACGCGGAAGCAGAGAGAGGCGCATAAAATAATCAGCCAATCAAAACTTCTCTGCGGTCTGCGCTCCGCAGGTGACAAATGTTCATCGTTCACATAAAGCGGAAAATGGGAGAAAATTACATGGAGTATAAATTTAATACATATAATATAATATTTAACAATTTCTAAAAAGTATTCGTTATCTTAATGGGATTCAAAAGTTTTTGTTATCAATAAATTTTCGGCTCCATGTAAATTTACTCTGAGAGAAAGGATTCCTTGTGGCAAATGAATCGTGTACTTGCGGAATCGAATTCTCACGTACTTGCCGCAAATGTTGAATTCTTAATAGTTAAGAACTCGAACTTGAGGAAAGTCTGCACGAGTAAGATAAACATGTCGAGTACGAAAGGTTATTTGACGATTTTCTAGCATATAATGATGCTTTTCAAGCATTAAAATATAAAAAGATCCTATACGTAGACGTAATCGTGGCAGGCGAAATCTTATACTACATGTAACGGTCATATAAACATCTTAGAAATATGAAAAATTCAGTTAACTTTAAAGTCAGGCGGTCAGCTGTTGACGCTACTCAAGTACTCAGTTCTTAACTATTAAGACGATGCGTTTAACTGTTAAGAAATATTCATTTGACTGTATTCAAATCCAGAAAACTTAACAATTAAGAAATATTCTTTGTCGCAAAGAATCCTTTCTCTCAGTGTACACTGAGAGAATGGTTCTGTTAGGCTTGCCGAAGTCACATTGCTAAGTTTGCGGAGGCCATAGTCTGTCATTCTTACTGAGGAGTTCGGTAAAAACTGCGAAACAGTTCGGCTGTTTTGCCGGATGTGTATTAAAAGTGATGTGTGGTGTTGCGCTTTATTGTAGTCGCATTATCACGTTTGTGATAAGGTAAAACAGAACAGTAAGGTTAAAGTAGAACATTGAAAATGTAACTTAAACTAACTAATCATATATAAAAAAGTTAGTGTAAGAAAAAAATAATAAATTTTATAAAATATTGATTATTTGTGAAAAAGTGAGATTAGGGAGACTCAGCTACCGATCTTGTTCCGCTACTCTTGCCGTATACATACTACCGAACTCACTTCGGTCAAAACTACCAAACAGTTCAGCAAGTCTGACCAATGTATTCTCTCAGTGTACGCATAGCTCACTACGGACGCGATCACGGACCTCGGAGACGCGCTAACCGCTTTACGCATAACGCATGTACCACCTAATCTAAAATAATTAACATTGCTTTTGGCGCTAGTTTCACCCTCACCAAGACGAACAAGTCACAAACAACTTACGTTCTTTTTCAATTGCCTCAGCAAAAATTGTCTGTATCACCTCTGCCTTCAAACCCTTGTGCTTCTTCGTCAAGTGCATCTTCAGATTCTCCCTGTACTTCGTGGCAAAGTCGCAAAACTCGCACTTCAAGAACAGCGGCAAGCCGCAGTATCTCTGATGCTTGTACAGATTTGAAGCGCCTTTCAACCTGCTACCGCACCTGGCACACTCGCGGACCACTCTCCCACCCGATTCGGCGCTGTGCTTGGACTGTATGTGATGGCGTAGGCTTTCCTTTATCCCGTTGCTGTAGTCGCAGTGGTCGCAGTGGTACAATACCAACTGGCTGCACTTGGATTTCATGTGGTAGTAGACCCCGGTTTTCGAGGCCAGCAGGGGAGCGTCGCACTTCAGGCACTTGTACTTCATTTGCTTGCGGCACTTCTGGCATTGGATCTTCGAGCGATTGCACGTGGATTTTTTGGTCGCGTTGCAGCTCTCGCAAACGAGGATGGTCGTGTTGTTCAGCGTGGCTGAAAGTTAGCGAGGTAGGATCAAGGTGGTTAAAGATCAAATGATAATGTATTAAAGTATCTTTCGCAGTTGAAGGAAGGGTTAAATTAATTGTTTGTGCGATAAAATAGTTTTTTGATTTTTTAGTAGAAAACCACCAGAGAGACACCTTAAAACTCAGGCTGAGGTATTCATAATCACCAGGGTCGTAGGACATGTGTTTTTCTGAAACTTTAAGCATTATTTCGTAGTACCTAGAGATCCTAGAGATCAATCCCAACACTGGTATTTTAATTGAATAGGCCCTGGGTCACAAGGTAGACAGCTCTTTATCAATCATAAATTTACAAGTATATAGTATAGACACATAAAGTATATTATACAAATCTTGATTTAGTTCAAACTAGTTATACTTTGAATCAAATTAAGATTTTTATTTGTCTAATCTCTCAAATTGAAGCTTATGACTGGTAAAAAATTATCTAATTTTATTCAAATTCCCTCCTTATAATGGAGAATTGGCATGATTTTCAAAAATGCGTAAATGAGATCGCAGAAAGCAGACTGCGTGGCAAGCAAGTTTTCAATAAATTTGAGTTAGAAAATTTCTGAAAAATACTTTATAGTCAACAATGAACCATTTTCTAACTTATTTATACATTTTTGAAAATTATGCAAACTCCCGGGAATTCCGATAAAACTAAATAATTTTCTACCAGGGATACTTGTGAAAAGTCACGATTATTTTAAGAAATGTCGATTTTTATCATTATAAAGCAAATTTAGATATAGGACACTATAGTACCTGTATCTTATAGCCTAGAGCTTAGTTAATTTAACTACTAATACTGGGACTTTTCTAGCTGCCAGAAAATGATTTTTGCGGCTCCATCCGTTTTTTAAAGTTCACTATTAAGAAGAAATAAAAGAATAGTGAATTTAAAAAATAATCGAAACCTAAGAGTTCTTTCAGATGGACGGTACTTTCTCGGATGGAACAATGAGGGAACCAATAATAATCTTGCAAGAGAAAGATAGAAGATGAATTGTAGCGTTACTATTGGTTCCGGCTTGATTCCGTTATTGTTTCATCCGGAAAATACCGTCCATCTGAAAGCATCTTAAGAGTACGAGTTCGTCCCATGATCTCTCCTAAAATTTTACTAAAAATAAAGATAAATTTTCTTTTCTTTAGGTCAATATGTGTGGTAAGTACCTATTACTATAAGCCGATAGGAGCAATATAAAAAATAGCTTAATACTCCTTAAGATGTATCCACAATTCATTATCGATTTAATTTATTATATTTAGTTACAAAAAATATGAAAGCTACTCAACATTTTCTGGAGCTAGAGATAAAAACATGTTAAGCATTATAATACCCGATATAAATTTATATTTAGTTATATCTCACAATTTTCGAAATTAATAAAATCAATATTGTAAAATCATGGTGCACCGGATACGTGTTTTCGCATCTTAACTTCAAAGAATTGATATAAAATGTTCATAGAGGTTGTATTACTTTATTACCGTGCATTTAATAAAAAATGGGTCTGCAACATATGTCCAGGTAATATTAATGTTAAGATTATGATATTAAAAATTTCGAGAATTGTCATTATATTAAATGAAATCATGAACCGATGTAATTTAACGATTATTTTATTAGATTGCAGCAATATAAAGTTCGTTGCTCTTACCTTTTTCATTCTTTGTATTTATTTTCGAAGCACCGCGTGATCTTTTCATAACAGCTACTTCAGAACTTGCATTTGTGATGTCCGATAATTTTTCTATTCTTACTGAAGACTTTTTAACAAAATCGAGCATCGTCGTTTGCTTTTTCTGTGTATTATACTTCGCTTTCTGAATTGAGGAGTTTTCTTTGTTTCTAGGATTCTGGTTTTCATTCCCTTCAGATTTGACAACCACTTCCGCAATCGTTGAATTCTCTGTAGCATCTATAAATATTAATAAATAAATAAATATTGTTTTGCTTGTTTCCATTTTCACTTTTATTGTTCCATTCTCAAATAATTGCTTATTTCAAACAACTAATGTTAACAACGTCTATTTCTTCATTATCTAATAAATTAATAAAAATAACAATTGATTAGTCACAAAAAACATTATTAATGGGAAGTGAAAGAATACTCTTTATACACGTTTCCTAAATCCAGATAATAACAGAATCTTTTGAAAATTGAACCAGATAATATTTATATAAATGCAAAGGTGTAGTGAACAATTTTTGTTTAAATTTAAATTTTCTAAAGATCTGTGTTATTGACTTCTTTAATTTAAAAACAATTACTCGTGATTCAAATTGTCTTTTAGAAATAACGGCTTACGAATTGTATAACCATTGGTTCAAATATCAAAAAATTCGGTTTCTATTTGTAACCAGAAAACTCTTTTGAAAATTATCCCTGGTTAGCAATGTGTATAGGATTCTTTCACATCTCAAATATGTATATCAGTATGATAAATACCTAAATTTTCAAGTTCCCGTTTTATTTCAATAGTTTCTTCACATGGCAATTTATTGTTTATATTTCCACAGCATGTCAATTTAATATTATTGTTTCGTATAATAGTGTTATTGATGTTCGATGCTTCATCCTCTGTAAATATTTTAGCAATTAACATTTTTGTAATAATAACGTATGATGTAGAAAATACAAGAATACAAACCAGATAAATTAGATCCGTCTGAAAGCATAATTTCTTCTTTAACATAAGATTCTTGATGAAAATTCACTAAATCATTATCTGTGAAATGGAAAAATGATATATAATTGTTTTAAAAAGAAGTATAATTATAATTAATCACTATAATTACTTATTATTTAATTTGTAAATACCTAAATTATTATGTGTGGTTTCTGGTTCCTTCTTGAACCGCTTAAAAATCATGTTATTTTGTTGTAAACAATTTTGAATATTATTCTTGTCATCATCATCTGAAAATCAACCAATAAATTAATATTTTCCTGGATAAATATCAATTTTTATGCATTTAAATTAGAAATACAAACCAGATAAATTAGATGCGTCTGAAAGCATAATTTCTTCTTTAACATAAGATTCTTGATGAAAATTCACTAAATCATTATCTGTGAAATGGAAAAATGATATATAATTGTTTTAAAAAGAAGTATAATTATAATTAATCACTATAATTACTTATTATTTAATTTGTAAATACCTAAATTATTATGTGTGGTTTCTGGTTCCTTCTTGAACCGCTTAAAAATCATGTTATTTTGTTGTAAACAATTTTGAATATTATTCTTGTCATCATCATCTGAAAATCAACCAATAAATTAATATTTTCCTGGATAAATATCAATTTTTATGCATTTAAATTAGAAATACAAACCAGATAAATTAGATGCGTCTGAAAGCATAATTTCTTCTTTAACATAAGATTCTTGATGAAAATTCACTAAATCATTATCTGTGAAATGGCAAAATGATATATAATTGTTTTAAAAAGAAGTATAATTATAATTAATCACTATAATTACTTATTATTTAATTTGTAAATACCTAAATTATTATGGGTGGTTTCTGGTTCCTTCTTGAACCGCTTAAAAATCATGTTATTTTGTTGTAAACAATTTTGAATATTATTCTTGTCATCATCATCTGAAAATCAACCAATAAATTAATATTTTCCTGGATAAATATCAATTTTTATGCATTTAAATTAGAAATACAAACCAGATAAATTAGATGCGTCTGAAAGCATAATTTCTTCTTTAACATAAGATTCTTGATGAAAATTCACTAAATCATTATCTGTGAAATGGCAAAATGATATATAATTGTTTTAAAAAGAAGTATAATTATAATTAATCACTATAATTACTTATTATTTAATTTGTAAATACCTAAATTATTATGGGTGGTTTCTGGTTCCTTCTTGAACCACTTAAAAATCATGTTATTTTGTTGTAAACAATTTTGAATATTATTCTTGTCATCATCATCTGAAAATCAACCAATAAATTAATATTCTCCTGGATAAATATCAATTTTTATGCATTTAAATTAGAAATACCAACCAACATTATTAGACATGTTTCGATTCGCGATTTCCTCTAATTCTTGATATAAGTGTTTTGTTTTTAAATAAATATTATGGAAGCCTTCCTGTAAGATATTAATAATTATGTATAGTACAATAATCTCGGTCAAAGTATAATGTAAGATCAAGTATAGGTAAAGTAAAAATTATTTTTAATACATTCTATGGACTACATAGTTAACTCGAATCTAATTTAATATCCTAGAGTATTCTCCTTTTTATCGCTTTTAATGGAACACGTTTGCATCTAATGATCTAATGTTTACACAGCAGATTAAATGTGATGATTTTAGAAACATAGAACAAACAAAATAATAAATCGTTTCAAGTGTCATTTAGTAGTCTTTTTATTCATAAATAACTGCACTAAGTACAATTTTAACACAAGCGTGTCCAGTTAAAGAGTTATTGTGATTTTAATTTTGTACGAGTCCTTATGAAATTTACGAAATCCTGCTAGGTATACGTAACTATAGTTAGCAACTTAATTTAAGAAAAAAAAATATTTTCACTTGACAAAGCCATGATTGAGTTAGGTACATAAAATTATCATAACAGTTACACTTTCAGGGGAATGATAAATAAATAATCACAGTTAAGTTGAATTGCTGGTACAGCGCCCACAAACACATACACACACACACACGTTTTACATATGATAACGTTTATATTAACGTTTTTTTTTCAACTTAACAGTTTTTGTCACTTTTCATCACTATTTTTGCAATTTCTTCCAGAAAATGACGTTTTTACAAAATTAATTTTCACAAGGCTATGAGAACAATAATCTAACAGACTTTATTTACATTTGTTTACAAAACACCGTTTGATATAATAGCCTCTTCATGAATATCACACGAGATGTGAAGTAATAATGTACATACCTAAGCAAATTTCTGCGGCGTTGAACATACACTTTGTACACTCGGACAAACTTATTCTTGTAAAATATAGCTAATAACGAATTATTCTTTCAAGTATGCGTCTTAAAATGTTGCTTGTGATCTCACGACTCATGCACCCTTAGTGAATTTAAAACAAAAACATGCATGAAAAGGAATATCAGCTACGATATTTGCTGTATTGCGGTTGTTAGCGTTCTGCCATAGAGTACTCTGCAAAATCTTCACGCGAAAGGAATCTTTGCAAAAGAAAATGTGTGATTATAAGCTATACTCATGTGTCCTAATAATAACCATCAGGTAGCTCTGACAAAGGTATAATATCAGCTGCTCGTACCGACTTGTATAACTATCGAAGGGACAAATGATAATCTCTTCTCATATTTATCTGCAGCCTAGGGGAGAGTCCCCCAGTATGACCCCTCTCTCAGTATGACCACTCATGGCTATTGGGCTCATACCGCTAGATGGCAGTACTTTATATGTTGGATGAGATGCATGTTATAGTTCTATTAAATATTGTCGTAGGTTCCTGTTTTTAAGGAGAATCCTTACCATTTTTCTAAAAATTGCCCATTACATTTATTTATTTATTTATTCAACCAGTATACATATACATACTCAATAAAGAGTATGCATCTCGCAGAGGTAAATAAAATTACCTGATCGCAAGCCTGGCATTAACAAAATACAAGAAAAAACTTAAAGCTAACATAACTTACAGTTAAGAAACTTACTGTAAGACAAAACTAAAAATAACTTATAACTAAAACTAAAAAAAAGAAAATATATATAATATATACATTAGACTTTCCATTTTGTAACAAAAAATATAAGAATATAAAGTAAATTTCCTAATTTATAATTAGTTAGATACAGTGTAGTATCCATTGCTTTAGTTTGTACTTCCTGTTGGTTCTGTTTTTATTCTCGTGTAACATTTTTAAATTGTTTGGTAAACTATTATATAATTTTATAGCAACAACATAACTGATCTTGTTACTTACTAATTTGCTATACTTGTGCAGAATAATACTCTTATTTCTAGTCCTGCTATTAGATTCACTATATGAATTTTCTTTAATTTTCACATAGTTTTATATGATTCTATTTTATAAACGGGATTCGCCCCTATCCAAAAGAAGTCATTTTAGGGTTTACATAAAAAATATAATCGCCAGGTGAACTTTCGACTTGTACAATCTATCATATATAGTATCTAATAGAAACTTAACAAGGTTGTTCTCATTTATTCTTAAATTTTGAGACAGTTGCAAATTTTAATAAATCTATTTGTAAGGAATACCATAAACGACGTAATGTAAATACAGAGATCTAAATAGGTAGAATTCACAAATAGCATGTAACTTCCTTTAATTGACGAACATATCCAATAGAATAGTAAATTATTCTATATTCCAATAAATTGACTACAATAGGATGATTTACGTTAGAACTTAATATTTTATATAAATTCATATAACATCACATATGTTTATATAACCAAAAATAAAAGTTTTTTTAAAAATTTCTACCTATTTTACCGTACATATATGTATATACAACGAAAAGTTCACGATTTTATTAGTCCAAATAAGGTAGATTGCCGACATTCCTGGTGCACACAGAATTTTTTATACAGTCTAGAAAAATGTCAATTCAGGAAGCTATCGATCTCTCCGAGGCAGTTTCAGTGGTGAAAGGGTATTAAATAAAAAAGCCTTTCATTGACGTTTCAGTGGCCGATGCAACACTCATCAGAAATAAACTGAAAATGTTTATTTTATTCATTTAAATTTTACATAGATATATAATAATAATTATTTTCAAAACATTTTGTTTACTGTAATTTCCTTCGGTCAATCTCATTTTCAATTATGGTTACTTGTATTCAATTTTGTTGATAATGCATGAATATTTTCAAAATGGTATGAAAAGTAAGTAGGAATTTTTCTAAACTATATACAAAATTCTGTATGCGCCAGGAACGTTGGGAATCTACCTGATTTTGAATAAAAAAATGATGAACTTTTTCGTTGTATATCAATATATACGGTAAAATAGGCAGAAATTTTTCAACAAAACTTTCTTTTTTGGTTATATAACATATGTGGATACTTAAAAAAGACATTGAAAATAAGAGGCAATTTTAAGAAAAGTGATAGGGATTCCCCTTAAAATGTAGAAACTAGCATTGACAGCTAAGTATGTCTAAAAAATTTGTCATTTTTTGACAGGTCGAAAATAAAAAGTTCAGTAGAATTTCTTATATTTATTCAAAAAAATTTGATGTATTTTGCACCATTATATTTTTAATAGTATTTGAAAATAAACTACAAATTTTTAAAAAGTTTTTATTCTTAATTTTTCGTAGATGTATTGAAAAAGTGTCAAATAATTTGGTAAAAAAGGTTCTCTAGATCTATGTAAAACTATCGAGGCCTATCTGAAACAATTGTCTATAATAGCATACACAGAATTAAATAGTCCTGGATAAAAGTAGATAATTTTCTCCCAGTAAGACACTTCATATTAAAACCTGAAAATTATAATAAAAATATAACTTTAAAAACGTTAATTAAACTTATTATATATTAGTTTATAGATTTTTTTATAAGAATTGATGTAGACAGTAAACTCGGGTATTCTTAGTTTTAATATAAAATAAATATTGAATAAAATAGATATCGAAGCATTTTTTCAATATGGTAGCTTAAATAAAAAGTCATGCATTTTTCTTTAAATCGTAATTTTTCAAATGAATACGTCATCTAATCGGGTCAAAACTGTGAATTTGGTGGCATACAGACTTATACTTTCATATATCGCAGTAAAAATGTCAATATTCAATATGGTAGATTCAAAATAGCGGCAATAATTTTAAGATACCATTTTTCTATACAAAACCAAGTATATTTGATTTCTTTTTCTGACAACTTTGAAACGTTTTCGATTCTATAGTAATAGGCGAAGTAAAACTTACGTTCAAATTCGAATACTTCTGGATCCTACCTTCAAAATATTAATATTAACATTAATAATCGTTCCTTATAGATTTTGAGCGTACGTCTACGTATGCATGAAGAACTTTTAGATCAGGTAACATATATCAGCATGTAATTTAAAATCTACATAATCAATTTTAAAATTTAATATAGCAATAAAACAATCAGTTTAACATCATGTCTCACGATTTCTACTATTTTTGACTTTATAATTGACCACCACATATTATATAGCCAAAATAAAAATTGATCAATCGCCTCCGTCTAGAATCAGACATTGAATTTTGAATTATTTGTGTGGCATCTTAAAGTATAAGTCTGTATGCCACCAAATCCACAGTTACGACCCGATTGGATAACGTATTTATTTAAAAAGTACGTTTCTTAGAAAGAAAAAGTGAAAATTCGCTGGATTTCTTTTTTAGCTGCCATATTGGAACAAATGGCCGACGGATTTGAAAAGAGCAGGCTCAAAAGCTATAAGGTAAGTTTCGTAAAGATCCGTCGAATATTCTTATGTTTTCTAGAAAGCTAAGAAGAGTGAAAATGTTATGCCATTTCAGGCTTTAACGGCGTAATTCGGATTTTACATGAAAAAATCGATTAGGCCCATTATGTACAATATAAACAAATAAAGAATACGTATTTTTTCTTTTTTTAAATACATGCAATTTAAAAGACCTTTAGGGGCCTGCGGCGGCTCAGTCGGTAGAGTGTCGGATTCCCACGCCGGTGACCCGGGTTCGAATCCTAGTCTCTGCCGATTGATACAAGAACCTCTGTAAAAATTACATGTGCTTTGTTTACAAACACACCGCAGACCCCCGTCGTCGATTAGCACCACATGGGAGCACAAACATGGCGACGTTAAATAATAAAAAAAAAAAAAAAAAAATTAAAAGACCTACAGCTGTTTGAATACTCGTGACGTCACGAACACATATGGGGACATCATATAATATTGCAATATATATATCGAAAATCTGTAAATTTTATTAATTGTAAATTTGATTTGTTATTTTCATGCAAAGTCCTAATTCTATTGAAACGAAAAAATTAATTTTGAAAATAAATAACTTCTTGAAAAACAACTATTTATCTGAATTTTTATGCAATAAAATAGGAACCGTAGCCATTCTGTAAAAGAGCCACTTAAAGTCAACTTCAGTTATTGAAACAGTTATATAAAAACTTTTTATTTACTAGCCTTCATTCTGACCTAATTCGAATATCAGCTAATAATATTTGCTGACTTCACAGGGCTCTCGAAAATCGTCCTTGACTATCAAAAATCAACCAGATAATCGACCTCGGTTCGCCCAAAATCAACCCGACAATCGACCTCGTTTTCTTCAAAATCAACTTTAAAATCGACCTCGACTCGATTTTCGAAAAATCCATCTCTTTTCGTCCAAGCTTTCATATAGAGTAATAAAACAAGTAAAAAGATTATCGTATACGTATTATATTATCACATTGCGTACTATTATTGATATAAATCGCCGATAATACTACGAAATTAGCAAAAATGAGAGAAACCGTCAAATTTAAGCGTATATCTGTTTATTAAAAAGATTTTAAACCATAAAATATGAAACATTATTTGTTTATTGACTGTATTCCCGCAGTGTTCGCTATATAGCCGTCACGAGTGAACACACCTAATTGCGGCAGCTCTCTCGTAACTCGAGTTGCTCGTGCGTCTTCTTCGGAGAATGAGCGTGGATGGGATATGATGTATGAATTGACGACCCTGTGACTCGTGGTTAATTGTTCTCTCCTCTGTAGTTGAGCATTGATCGAATGATTGATTCGGTGCTCATTGTTAGGTCGTGTGATGGAAGTTTTGGGCATTGGGCGGTTTGGAGATGATTCGAACGCGGCACACGCATAAGAGTTTCGTCTTTGAACGATCTAGCGAAGCTTATACTTGTGGGGTATTCTGTTTATTGTATTTTAATTTTTGATTTTGGAATTAAAAGTAATGTGATTTTTTTGTGGAGCTTCGAAGATAATGATGGTTTAAATTTCCCGGCTCGTGTCTTACCGATCGAACGATACATGCAAGTATCACTGTAAAAAAATGATTATGGAATTTTACTACTCGTTTCGTAATTTTACGACTGTGAGTGACGTAAAACACCATTAGAATTGTGTTATTACCATAGTTGGTAAATTTACCACTTTGGAAATGGGTCGCTTTGTTACCGACTTTGGATATGGTGATTTTACCAACGGTATCAGTGTAATAATTCCACAACAGAAGTAGTAAAATTCTCACAAGCATTGTAAAAGTACCACTCGTAAAGCCATCTTAGATTATCTTAGAGACGCCGGAGAAAGTGCCAGTCAGCTGCCGAATGTATGTGCGAAGCTGATTTTCGACGTTTCACCATGCTCATTGAAATTTTACTATTCGGGTGGTAAAATTACTACCTTGGTAATGAATTTCAACTCCTAATCCATCAACTCTTGAAATTACTATCCTCCGTATCGTAATTTTATTTCCGTATGGTAATTTTACTACCTTATGGTAATTTTATAATTTTTTAGGAAAATTTACTATTTTGGAAATGAGTCGGTTTGTTATCAACTTCCGATATAGTAATTTTACTACACATTTTTTTTACAGTGTAGTTGTAGTGAAATTTTTAAACCATGTATTTTATTGTACACTCGACGTGGGAAATTTCTGGTCGAATGCATTGATTTTTTTAAATACTGCAATAATGGATCGAACGCACGTTTTCACTAAGCTCATTGGAGGATTTCAAACGCATTCGTCCAGAAATTTCCCACGTCGAGTGTACAAGGTGTGTGAATAGTATGGAAACTCTGAAATATTATCTAAAGGACATATTTTTCACTGAAAATATTTAAATCCCTGAGACTTTCCCATTTAATCTTTTAGCGAAAATACGTATCTTTCAAGACATGCTGATGTATATAATATAATATATGCTTCATTGCACACTGGACGTTGAAAAATTCTGGTCGAATTCATTTGAATTTTTTTGAAATGCTGCGACATCATTGGATCGAATGCACCTTTTCTCTAACTTTATTGGAGGATTTCAGAAAATTAAAATAATTTCGATAGAATATTTTAACATCGAGTGTACAAAGTTTTAAGTAAAAAATACTTAACGTATTATAACATTCTCTAATGAAGAAATCAAGATTCTAAAAATTCAGTTGCAGATAAGTACTTTTTATCGTATAACGTTGATATACAATTTTATAAATTTATTATAGAGACAACTGTAGAAACCATATTATGAAATAAAAAATAAATAAATGTGTATAGTAGAAAACCTAATTACACCTAATACATAATTGTCGCAATTAATTTTTATAATTTTTTTCAATAAAGACTCATCTCATAAGTATAAAGTATAATAATACATTATTATAATAGAGATCTGTATCAACATTCTAGCATGTACTGACACTTGACGTATCCGGAGCATATGCCAGGAGAGCCTGGCTCATTCATCGAAATATGAATATGCTCCGGATACGTCAAGTGTCAGTGGATGGTCTGTGGAGCTAATACAGCTAAGGTGAATGTCCCGATTTCTGCTCATATAAGCATTTTGTATCAGATAAAAAGGTTTAAAAAGTTATTCTAACATTAATTTATAAAGCAGATATGATTATTATCTTAATTATGAATCGAACAATACAATGTAAATGCGTAAACAACATTTTAAAGACTTAAATATTAATAATAGTCAATTAAAAAGCGTACGCAAAATGCACCTATTTCTGCTCACAGCAAAACGCGGTGATTTCGATGTGTACCTATTTCTGATCACCGTTGATTTTATAGACTTCATTCATATGATTTGTATCTTTTTATTGTATTAGTATGTTAATACGCGTAAATACTTCACGATGCATAAGTAGAAAACAGTATACAGATTGTATAAATACAACTAAAACGTTATTTTTTCATGATTAGAAATAGGGACATGCAGAATTCATCTGCGTCTAACCTCAAACTATCACTATTATCAAGTTTTTTAATCAGAATTTACAATATTTTTAATTCAGCACTACAGTTTTTGGTTATAATACTAAAAACGTACAGATAGCTTGGTTTTAATATATAGGGGAGGGTGGGGCATCAGTGAAACCCTAACCTTTAACAAGGATTATATAAAAATGATAGACACTGAGAACATTTGAATACCACAAAAAGTTAGGAAATTATATCAAGAATCGAAAGCGACAGTTGAATATGTGTTTTCTGTGACACATTAATTTATATAAATCGAAAAGTAAAGTCAGTCAAAACTGCTCTACGTGCCCCACTAGGGGGCAACTGTGGCACCCCGGTGGGGCACGTAGAGCACGGCTTTTCATGAGGTATTTTCACATTTATAATTTTACGTAAAAAATCAAATGAAAAATTAATAAAATCAGAAGTACTGTGCATATATTTGATTGTATGATATGATTTGCAATGAAAAATAGCGAAATTCGATCTTACAGCGTTATAAACTTTTAAAGGTTAGGAGGCAAACAGCTGACGCGCCGCGAAACAGATTTCGTATGCTATTCGTGCCTACCAGCCAAATGAAAAATTAAACCAACCTATTATTTCGACTTTGAATTTCTAGCTCACTTAATTAATTGGTAGGACTTTCTTTGTCTATATTATGATCAGAGACAAAAACTAGAAGTATTTTTCTTTAGATTTTCACAATTATTTGCTTAAAAATATCTATTAATCGTTTTAATATAGAGGTGCCAAACCAACCCGCCTGCCACGCCATGCCCCACCCTCCCCTATTAGAACAACCTTCATATCTATAATAACAGAAAAACTTCGAGTAATTAGAAATAGGGACGTGAGCAGAAATTGGGATATTTACCTTACGCTGTAAAACGAGCGATTTTCGTCGATGGGATTTAAATCGCGGGATTCTCACCCCTTAAGTTAGCGTAGCTGCATTAGTGCCACAGACCATGTACTGACACATCCATCGGTTGCGTCGTACTGCATCCAATTTCATCCGTCGCACACTTTTCAACACATTCACGCATTGCGGTTCCCATCTAATGGATGGGGCGGAAATCCCGCGATTTCTGCAAAAAGTGGAATATTTCTATAAATATCGCGCTATAAAATGTAAATGGGTTATTGGGGGTATAATAATTACTCGTGAAAATAACGATAAAAATAACAAAAATTTGACAATAATAATTATAATAATAATAATAATAATAATATTGTGGCGAGAACATTATCCAATACAGTTAAAAATTATCTTTAAATTTTTTAAAATAGATTTTGTCTAATTGGTGTACGCAAAGAACTTTTTATAAAAGCTTTTCGTTTTATCACAAAAATATGTTTTTACTCAAATAACATGTTTAAAAACAAGTTATTATATACGTTTAAAATAAGAGGAGACTGCAGAGCACTTTTCAGGTAATTGATATATTTTATTACGTTTTTTTTCCAATTCATATTGTGAGGAATAAAATTTTGTTTGTTAGTTAAAATTTGGATTCACGCAGTTAAAATGAGTTTGAATAAACTATTTTCTTTTTAATAAGCAAATCGAATAATTACACTTAGTGAACATTTTTAAGATTTTTTCTTTCAGTTGTATATTATCATATTATTATCTTAAATTTATTTGTAACAATGATATGCATTGATGTACGTTTGCATAAGTTTAAATTGCCAAATTTAAGTATATATACATGTATCTCAAGCTTCAATTAGAAAGGACGTATTTTTTTAATGTTATTTTTTGTCACTTGTTAATACTGAAAATTCTTATAAAATTGATTAAAATCTTACGTTTAATATCATAAAAATAATAATCGTAAATTAATTAGTTAATACTATTAATATAAATAAATAAAAGTTATATTCTAAACAGTCCTGTAATAGTTTTATGACCTATAAGTTGGTTTAACAAATAACCTCAAAATAGATACGTTTTTTCTAATCGGAGCTCACGAATTGCGTCATTCTTATTAAGATCCATCGATGTGCGGATACGAGTTGGATATTTTGATATTTGCATATGTCTGATTGGTTGTACATATGCTTTATAATATCAGTATTGTTTATAAAAGGCTGTAGATACCCGTTATGAACACTTATTGCATTTATTTTAATGTATAAATGATATTTTCAACTTTGCATAAGTAAATTTATTTTTTCAAGACGAATCCATCAACGATATAAAAAAACTCATTTTAGACCAAAAATGCCGATCGGTACTTTCTTCACCAGGGCGGCAGAGAAGCTGTTCGACTACTGCAGGTGAAACTTTACAGATAGAGAAAGAAAATATTTAAAAAAAACAACTCTGATCGAGCCTATAATGAGAAGTCAAAAAGGTGGTCAAAGTCGCTACTACAGTGATCGGTACCGACAGAACCGCTTAGGCTTTCCTCGGCTCTATTCGAATGCGTTTCTCCCTCGTGCATCGTGATGCCCTCACAAGGTTACAGCGACACCACGCGTTACCTATAGGGCCCGTAGCGTCGCGCAACTCTATGTGCAGCTATCTCTTTGCGCTCGACTATAGTCTCTAGAAAACTCGTCGGTAACCGGCGCCGGTCACCGCGCGCCACGTGCCGAGGAATCGGTATGACCGCAAAAACTTCAGGGGGCGGCGGGGGCTTCCGGGGGGGGGGGGGGCGCTAGCTCGAAGAGTCATCGAATTCGTCAGCTAGGAAAGACCATGACGAGTTCTTCCCGATCGGAGCGATGTGCCTGAGTAGCGTCGGACCAGCCTTAGTTGAGATACCGACGAGCGGTCTCTTATATATCGAGCGAAGAGACGTTTCAGCGCTTGCGGGATAGACGATCGTCAATTGTTTAACAGGTAGCCACGTAGCGGTCGAAACGCGAACTACAGGACATTTATTATATAGAATTTGTATGAATTAGGGCAGCTAAATAAAATATGTATTATCCTAATTGAGAAGATACACGAGATAGATGAAAGAAACATTGATTTTTTTATTTACAACATTTAAAAATAATAATTTATCTAAAGAAAAATTTTTTTCTCTGGTTTTCCGCTCGCAGAATAAAATAATCTTAAATAATGTTTTATTAAGTGTTCGCTTCGCATTTTACAATCGCTTTTTCGAATGACCATTAAAAAAATGGATACGCTTGTTTGCTACATTTTAGGCACGCACAGAATACATTAAAATATACAACCGTTTTCGGGGAAAACTAACGGAACGAAAGAGAACGAATATATCGTAGTATTTGCATTTTGATATTAGCGCGTAATACACATATATATATATATATATATATATATATATATATATATATATATATATATATATATATATATATATATATATATATATATATATATATATATATACTATACGCGAGTTCGAGAGCCGCGGGAAGTCGCCTGACTTCACAATACTCTTCTCTTTTTGTTTTCGAATTCAAGAAATTTTAAAGTATTAAAATCAAATTGATTTGCATTTGCTGGCTTTGCACACCTTTTCTTCGAATCGAATAACGCAAATAACTATAGCAGTTTTACCACACACGAACTGCAGCCCAGGTATAATTGCGATCAAATATACTTTGAAGCTGAAACGTTTACACAGTTGAACATTCAAATCCATCGAATCTTGGCATGGATCTGTTGAATATGTAAATATTAAAGCCATTGTAATGTTATGATATATAGTGTTATGATTATCTTATGAGTGTATATAGGTTAATAGGTATACAACCGTTGCAAGATTATAACATTTGAAAATATTCTATCTTAATACGCAATCGTAGTGGGTTTATATTACCTCTGCGATCAATAAATGTTATATAGATGTATACTGAATAAAAGTCTGGCTAATCGATCGAAGATGTGTGTCTTTTGTCAATATTGGGATACAAAACAGGTGGAGGGGATTGATCGCAATATATATAAAGTGTACGAGCCAAGTCCTTGAAGGACAGATCGTCAGTTCTCCATAAAAAATAAAAAGTTTAATATTAAAGAAAGTATTTTATTTAACTAACATCGAAATGAAAAGTCTGATGTTCATAATTTTCGTAGCTCTTTGCGTGACTTTTGCTTTTGCAGGTGAATGATAGCCATTTTATAATATTTATTGCAGTTTTGAGATGATATTGCGTAGTTGCTTTTTTATAATTTTTATGCCATTTTTTAAAATCAAATTTTAAATATTTTGATAATAACATATCTAAATATCTTTACCGTTTATAAGCCAGTTCTGCTTACAACGTGTAATAACATTTAAAATTTGATTATCATTAGAAACCTTTCTTTTTTAATATTAATATTAAAGTGATTATTTTTATGATTAGATTGGGATGACTATCGGCATTGCAAGCAGAAAGAATGTGGTCGTAAGTACAATACTTTTACACTATTTTTAACAAAAAATGCCTATAGATTTTATTACCCTTTTACGTATGTTTAATTTAAAATAACCTTATACATAGAAATATTTTTATCAAACAAATTGGCTACCTTGGGCACTAACACGTATTCTTAAAACTAAAAACAGATATAAATAAAGATCATAAATTTTTTAAATAATTACAACCGTTTATTTAATGACTATACGTTAATTGCAAAAATACTATATATGTATTATAAAATTTTGGTGAAAAAATAAAAGTCTCAAAACAGAAAGTACCCTAGTTAGCCCCCTTCATTTAATTGATTTAAATGAATCGCACGGGTATCTAGTCCTTTATTAGTTTCGAATGAATCTTCGAAATGCAAATACCGTTTTAAGGCACGACCGCTCCAAAAGAGAGCATTATATTTTCGTCATCGCAAAAAATGTAATATCTTAAAAACCAACAAATTATTGCATAGAACCATGTTTTGACACTATATGAACACATTTCAAACATCCCCATAGATGTATGTATGGATGTAATCAAGTTTATGGAATAACTCAGCGAAACTGCAATGAAACCGGCTGAAACTTGAAAAGGTTACTTGTTTCATTATAGAAAGCTGACTTATCCATTTTCAGTCATATCCGATAAGTATATTTATATATATAGGACAACTTTTAAAGATATTGAAAAAATGAATTTTAGCTGAATCTTAAACCAATTTTATATTTTTATTATATTTTCCACGGTAAAGTTGTATCTCAGAAAAATAGAACTTTCTCGTATTGAACATTTTATACGAAAAGATCATTTAAACAAAGTTTATTGAGAAAAGCGAAAAATTAAGCGTAAAAAGGCATCAAAACTCGATTCTTAGCCATAATTGAATTATAACCCATTATACCCAAGTATTTTTCACGGTAAAGTTCTAGATCTCGAAAAAAACACAACTTTTTTGTATTTAACATTTTTTACAACAACGTCATTTAAACAAAGTTTGTCGAGAAAAACGAAAAATAAAGCGCAAAAAAGGCAAAAGAATCAATTTTTAGGTCACAATTAGATTATATAACATTACACGCAAAAATTTTCTACGGTAAAGTTGTAGATATCAAAAAATCCAACCTTTTTTTACTAAATTTTTACACTATCAATTCGTATCATAAAATGTAAGAACTAATTATGTTATACTATAACTATTTTTTTTTCTTTTTAACCCATTTCTTCCCAAGCGGCAATTTAATAGTCGTTTGGTTTTTTGCCTAAAAAATTGTCAAAAAAAAATAATAATATCCGATTCTGAAGTCAGAATTTTGAAATTTCCGTTGGAAAATTTAAAACTAGCGGTTTTAGGCAAAAAACCAATCGACTATAAATTGGCCGCTTGGGAAGAAATGGGTTAATGTGATGTCAAACTCACAAGTATCAATAAATATAAAAGGCGAACGTGAAGCGCGAGCCCCCGCAGTCGTGTCTTACATGCGAAACGTGCAGCTTTTTGCATGTCTTGTATCGCTTGCGATGCAAGGCGCGAAGGCGTTTTAGAGCGAGCAAGCGGCGAACCACGCGGTCTGCAGACCTCAGGCCGTTGACCTCGTGCCGAGCTAGTTCATTTCATTGTTGTATAAGGTAGTGGACCCGGTTCTCGATAGGTACCCAGTTGTCGATAACTCGAAGGAATAATACGATTTTAGATATATTTTGAGCAATTTTTCGGTACGAGAAAATTATTTCTATATTAAGAATATATCACTGAATAAATATTTTGAATTATAAAAACTCAGTTAGCGCTACTTGTTAAATAGAAATTCACACTTCTTGGCACTCTCAGATTTGATGAGTTCCTCGACGTTTCCTTAATCACGACCGTAACAAACAGTAAACTTTAAAGTGACATTTTTGTAATAAATAGAACGTTTTAAAAAACTATAAAGCCAAGATTAGCTTTAAATTCAACAAAATAAGCGTAATCAAAAAGTTAAATTTTGATTTATTTACTTATAACTATTTTAATTCATATATCGACAACTCCGTCTTAATTATGCGTACGTACCCAGTTGTCGATAGTCAGATAATATATACAAAATACAAATAAATTTTTCTTTAAATGTTATTTCAATGCTTAAAAGTACTTAAGCACTACTTTTAATTAATAATTATGTAATTATAATAATCAAAATGTGTATGTTATTCAATCAAGTTTTGACATAACCTAGAACCTAACCTGAATAATGGGCTTGTTGGTATATCGAGAACTGGGTCTTTTGCATCTATCGAGAATTGCTCCGACTCGTAAAATGGTTATCGACAACTGCTCCCTCGGATTATTTTTTGGTTTATTGAATTTAGAAGTAAACATTACGTTAAATTTTCGTCTTTTTCGAGTTATTTGCTAAATAAGTATATTATTTAATAGTTGAAAACAAAAAATTTCAATTTTTTTAAAATTAAAGCATTTTTTATAGCGAAATAAGTTGAGTCTGTTACTAAGCTATCGAGAACAGGGTCAACTACCTTATGACAAAAATATTCTTCGCGTATTTTAATTTTTATGAAGCTTTTTACTAATAAATTTTTCTCTATATTTTCAGACTTAGGTGGTTCTCACAGACTGTCATGTTACCAAGATTGCTATTGTAAGAATGCAAAACAAATTTCTCATTTATGTATTCAGATGTTATAAATAGCTAAACATCTTAAAATTATTGTTTTTATTTTGCAGCTAAAACGATGCCATGACTGATATGATGATGAGAAATATACCTGGTGTGTGTTAAGGTCTTCCATATTGGGATCTGACATTGAAAATTCGTCCCATGGCAGAAAAAATTACAAGCCCATTGAACGGAGCTTTTGCACGACTATTAGGCCCGATTATGGTCTCCGAGTTACAACTAAGTTGTAACTCGACATTATATATCTTTAATTTTTAGTTGAAGAACATATTAGATCTTGTTATAAACATACGTAATATTCAGTAGAGGGCGTTTTTTCATTAATTAAATATAATTAAATCTATATTTCTATAGTAAAAGTTTGGTCAAGTTGTAACTAATTACAACTCTTCGCGCGTATTTTTGCCCATAAAATTACCGTTTAAGTCAGATATATTATATTGACCACGCCCACATGTCAAATATCACAATAACAATATTTGAATTTTTACATATAAGCTGATACTTTATAAATTATTTTTTATTTTATAAATAAAAAAATTGACTTCCTTAATTCTCGATTTATTGTATTCATATGAATAAAAATAATAATAATAATACAAATTTATCTTGAAGTGAATCCCTAATCAGTCGAAAATCTGCTTTTTGTATGAACACATTGGAATACAAAACAGGGGAGGCTATCAATCGGGATATAAAGAGGTCTTCTAGCATCGGGGAAGAGAACTAAACCACCGCAAGAGCGGTGGCGCTAGTGAAAAGGTACACCCATCTGCGACATGTTTTATACTGTAACATGGAAATCCATATTTATATGTATGAAAAATGACCGACGTGTGTGTACCCGCTAGAAGTCGCCTGGTAAATTTGAACTTCCATATTGGGAGATACGTATGTACCTATGCACACTTGACGTGAAGAGTAACTTTGAATTTTTCGTCTAATGTCTTTTGGGATTTTGTGCGTGTGCAGTGCGATTACGCATGGTTAGGTTAGGTCAAACATAAAATTTGGATAGGGGAGGGTGGGGCATGGCATGGCAGGCGGGTTGGTTTGGCACCTCGATATTAAAACGATTAATAGATATTTTTAAGCAAATAATTGTGAAAATCTAAAGAAAAATACTTCTAGTTTTTGTCTCTGATCATAATATAGACAAAGAAAGTCCTACCAATTAATTAAATGAGCTTGAAATTCAAAGCCGAAATAATAGGTTGGTTTAATTTTTCATTTGGCTGGTAGAACGCGAAAAAAGAATGGATCCGTTTGAAACAAAGTCTACTTGATAGTTTATACTTCGAACTTTCAGGCCTTGCTTGATGGTTTATCTTGCAGTGCTCAGTAATTGTGTATTATCAGTCGGAAAAAGCATTGAGAATGGAACACGACGGGCACCTAGGTGGGGCACGAATAGCACGCGAAATCTGTTGCGCGGCGCGTCAGCTGTTTGCCTCCTAACCTTTAAAAGTTTATAACGCTGTAAGATCGAATTTCGCTATTTTTCATTGCAAATCATATCGCACAATCAAATATATGCACAGTACTTCTGAATTTATTAATTTTTCATTTGATTATTTACGTAAAATTATAAATGTGAAAATACCTCATGAAAAGCCGTTCTCTACGTGCTCCACCGGGGTGCCACAGTTGCCCCCTAGTGAGGCATGTAGAGCAGTTTTGACTGACTTTACTTTTCGATTTATATAAATTAATGTGTCACAGAAAACACATATTCAACTGTCGCTTTCGATTCTTGATATAATTTCCTAGCTTTTTGTGCTTTTCAAATGTTCTCAGTGTCTATCATTTTTATATAATCCTTGTTAAAAGTTAGGGTGCCACTGATGCCCCATCCTCCCCTACGGAACCGTCAAAATTAATTTCACGTTTGACCTAACCTAACCATGCGTAATCGTACTACACACGCACAAAGTTCCAAAAACATTTGACGCAAAATTCAAATATTTTAAAATATTCCCTTTGCACCAAGTATAAGAATATCTGCAAGCAAAATTAAAAAATTCACAACACACATAAGAATACCGCAAACCGGGTGACTTTGAGCAACTTTGGAAATTCGTGTACGTATCTCTATTATTCTATCATATTTACCGATATAGAAAAATTCCGACGTTATTATAGCAGATATAGAACATATATCAAGAAAAAAAATTTTTTTTACGAGTGTCGTAGTATGAAAATTGAAAAGAAAAAGGTTAGTCAAAGTTACCTCGGTGTATGAGGTGACTTTGAGACATATGATTAATAATTTATATCTAAGCTAAAATAATGGTATATAAATTAATTAGAATATATAGTTTATAAGTTAAGGAAATAGTTTTTCTTTATGTTAAGGAAACTGAATGTAATAGTCTTTTTACCAATAAAAAAAAGCGAATGTCGGAACAGTGAGAACTTTGAATTAGTGTAGAGGTAGTAAAATTTTCAGGTATATAAAAAGTAAAAATAACTTAATTTATTAAGAGGGATATAAATAAATATTAATTACGATTAAAATTTCTTTAGTCGTATATTTTGTTCCTAGAGAACCTAACCTTCAAAATAGACCTTCGCTAAATTTTTTTTACGTCTTTACGAGTGTATAATGCATAAGATAGTATTTTCAAAATTTGGCACAAAGTCACCCTGGCGTCCAAAGTCACCCCGGTTAACGGCACTTAGAAGTTTAAAAAACGATTCATTAAATATATATTCTCTTCTAAAAAGTTCCCAAAGATTTCTTAATTTTCAGCACTTTTCAATAGAGCTAGACGTTTTTATATCGTTAAGTCTTCCTCAAATCTTTCAAGGAACAAAATGAGATTATCCAAATTAAAATCGAATAAAAAATAAGAAAGATTCGGATCATCATATTTTCACGAAAAATATTTCTTTTGTCATTTAAAGTATCCTTCTCTTATATTTTTTTTTTTTTTAACGTCGCCATGTTTGTGCTTCCATGTGGTGCTAATCGACGACGGGGGTCTGCGGTGTGTTTGTAATATATTTTTTTATAATATATTTTATCCTTCTCTTATATTATAACGTTTCTCATATTGTAACACATTTTTATTTTTAAGGTCGACTCTCATGAAAGAACCACCTTAAATAACTGAAAAATCGAAAAAAGAATGAGAACATTTTTCCGTTAAAATTCTTTATTTTTTATTAAAAAATTGCCTCGCCTATCAGAGAGCAAAATGGTGGTCAAAGTTGGTACTACAGTGGGTCGGAAACGTCATAGCTATTTCCAACCCTTGCTCATCTTCAACATTGTCGAGGAATCGTCAGAATGATTGGTATCGCCATCGCGTCGACGTCGCTCGGCCTTGGAATTCGTTTCTCACTCGTTCAAATCGCGTTTCGATCTACATCATAGATCTGAAACTCGATTGTTTCATGTCATCACGATTGCCCGTGAATCACGGGAACGCAACTCCATGTACAGCCGCACGGCAGCCGTCGTCATTTTGCTGTAGGAATTCCTACACGCATAATGGCGTTTTTGCGCTCGACTCGTCACTAGCAAACTCGTCTTATACCTTGACCCTATTAAGGGCCCGGTGCGCTTATATTAATAGTATTTTTACTATTTATAATGAGTAACGGATTCGTCAGCTGGGGACTGTCATATGACTGTCCTGAGTACCGTCGGACCACCCTTGTTACGACAGTGCCAATCGATCCCTTATATATCGAGCGGGGAGCTATTTCAGCGCTTGCGAGAGAGACGAGTCATATTTGACAGGTATACCCACCTAGCGATCTACCCAACTAGGCCACCTAGCGGTAGGTGCTTCAATTGAAGGACAAGGAAAGGGATCTTATGGAATGTGGATTTTTCTTGATTGTAAAATAAAAAATGCGGGAATAAGAAAGGTTGATTGGGGCTGTTCATAAATTACGTAAGGCTTTTTTAAAAAAACATGTTGACACCCTCTCCCCCCACTTAAGACATTCTCAGTAATTTTCCTATGTATTAAGTATACACCGTAAGACTAAGAGACACCCGTTCCCCCCTCAAAACCTTACGTAATTTATGGACGGCCCCTTTTAGAAATATATAAATGTAGTAATTTATGAAAAAATTTTTATTCTCTTATTATAAAAGTGGTAACTTATAGTATTATAAGTTACCAAGCCTGCTTACATGTTGATTCTTCATAGGGTTTACATTGTATAATTGCAAAAGCCCAAACACATTTAAGATCTATTTGATACATGTAGGGCTACCTGAATGTGATACGGTTGCTAGGCTTAACCTCAGATAGGTAAGAAGTACAGTTTTGATCGAAAACTTTAGATCGTATAGTTTCGTAGCAAGATGTCAGATATAGCATAGTTTTGAACAAAAACTTCAGATTATAGTGTAAAGTTTACGTCTAACCCATCACATAAAAAAATTATTTTGTATTCTTATACTGTAGCATCGTTGGTAACATTGCAGTTGGGAATTTCCTATTACATCTGAAAGTTATATAAAAGATGAACGTTTTATCAAATATATATAAGGCTTCATCAAAATAAAAGCTATACAGAATATGTTCACCATATAGAAATATAATTGAAAATTAAAAATTGTTAGAGTATTCACTTTAGAATCGTCATTTATAAATTTAAAATAATATTTTCCGTATATTAAAATACTTTATTTCAGATAGGAAACATTATAAATAAATATCACACCAATGTATATTTATTTAATAAATATAGATATTTCTTTTTGTAAAATATAATATTTTTTGTAGCAAAATATACATGCAGTTCTCGTTAGAAAAACAAATGAAATAGATATTGTTTGTACTCACGTTCACATTCAGTCTGTTTTCAACGTCGGTAGTCATTCGTGTCTATATTCCTGATAATAATCACAATTTAAATATTTTATACACAAAATTGACTTAAATGTTAAAGATAATACTATTATTGTTTTATTGTGCAAATAAATACTGTCCTAGCAGCAAATATCTTTAATAATAACAAATTTAATTTTAATTAATTAAAATTAATTAATCTCGATAAGAAACTTTATTTACCTGCAAAAGCGAAAGTAACACAAAGCGCCATGATAATTATATACACCAGACTTTTCATACTACTTAATGGAAAATGTTTATTGAAAGAAATGACTCTTCAAGCTTTACAGGGACAACCTGACAATCAATCCAACACTGCGTTTGTACGTTTATATATCGATCCCGATCGATCATCTCTCCTTTTGTATTCCAATATTGAAACACGACATATATCGTATATCTTCAACTGATTAGCCGGACTTGCATGTATTGTATTCCACACATTCGCACGCGCTTGAATTAGGGATTCACTTCAAGATAAATATGTACTTACACAAGTAAAAGCAAAGTAGATAACAAAGGAGTTCGAGGTATCTAGACTTCCCATTAGTAAATCGACTTATCAATGATCGATCACAGAGATATAATTGCTTTGGCGCCGAGACGCATATGCGCCCACTACGATTGAGTATTCTAAAACGTTGTTGAATTTTATAATATACGAACTGTTGTATTACGTACTCAAAGGTCATATTAATAGGTATTGTTCAATTGTACATCATGACATTAGACTTTTCGCTCGACAAAGGTGAACAAAGAAATCGCGATGTATTTGCATATACAATGGACCCATGCAAAAATTTGATCATCTACGCAGTATTTGTATTATGAGTGATTATATACTAAGGTATTGGGTTCCAAAGATAATTTCTTTAAATGTGACGTATTTATACATCAATTAATCCGAGTAGTTGGAGTTGCCATTCGAAATCTCGAAATAAATAAGTCGACAAATTTTAATCGCGATACATGTTTGAATACAAAATTTTGAATAATGAATATGTTTTAATGTTTAATTAATTTTTAAATCAACACAATTTATTCTTGATTCATTTTTATACAGGCGAAATTTATACTCCTATCAAAATAAATCGTAAAACTTTTTGCTGAATTAAATAAAAAACAATTGTCAAAAGGTTTTCAGAATTTTTTCTCCAATAAATGGAACAAATAGATTTGTTTGCGGTTTGAAGTTATTCGACATTGATCTACTCTGAGCGACACTAATCTGCTCACAATCTGTCGACTGTCGATATACCATTATTCTGAGCAGTTTTAACAGATATACTCGAAAATCTGATTTGATCTAGACTTACATATTAACATAAAAGGCTGATAGGCTAGTAAAGTTGTTAAAAAGAGAAAAAATTGCCCATTTACAGATAAATTAAAATGAAATTTGGTCGATTCAAGAGGAATCGATATCGATCAATAATTTCGTTCGTGGAAAAATTCAGATCGATTAAGAAAATGTACTTCGATTCTAATCTTGATTCAATTAAATTATTTCATCAAAATATTTATACATGTAAGCTATAGTCCTAATTTAAACATGTTCTAAAAAGAAGCAATATCTATACGCATTTTTCATTAAAAATATTATAATATATTGTACACTCGACGTGGGAAATTTCTGGTCGAATGCGTTTGAAACCCTCCAAAGAGCTTACAACGTGCGTTCGATCCAATGAGACCAAATGAAATTGCAATATATCAAAAAAATTCAAACGCATTCGACCAGAAATTTTCCACGTTGAGTGTATTTACGTCCACATTCATTATGTTTGCATAGTCGGTAGCCATTTCAATCTAATCATAACAATACTTGAATTTTAATATTTTTGCTTCCTCAAAGAGGAAGATTTGTGGTAGTAAAAAAGAAGTTTTTCTAAACACATGTTACAAACGTGTTTTGTGAAATGTACCGAAAGATAATTTTGGAGATGGATAATAATGCCGAATTTATTGTACCGAAGGGTAAATTTGCTTAAAGGTGAAATGTGGCAATGGGTAAAGTAATCGATTAACAAAAGTGCCGAATAAAAAAGTTCCGACGAGCAAAAATGCCGATGGATAATAATGCCGAAATGTTGAATGGCAACGAGTAAAAACTAAAAATATCAAATATTGAAAAGAAACGACCTCGCAATAATTAACACATTATTATAATACAGGCGCATATTCTAATGAAAACACCTTATTGTCCAAATATACTTTTTCGGAATTCTTAACTTTCGGTATTTTCTTTTTCGGAACTCTTGTTTCCGGCATTTTTAACTTTCGGCATATTTATGTATAGGTATTGATTTTTTCGGCCATTTAAACCATTCGGTAAATTTATCCTTCCGCAAATTTATCTTTCGGTATATTTATATCCACCCGTTTAACGCTTTTTTACTAATCTGCGGTATCATGTATAATTCGTTCCACAAAATTTTAATTATTTACATTTATTTACTTACTCTGTAAGGGTACTTAGAATTTTGTTTATTTTAAAAGCATATTGTTCAATAAAAATGATAGTATAAATAATTATTTCATATTTTACATTAATAATTAAGTACTAAACTATTTATTCGTAAAATAAAAACATTAAAATGAGTATACAAATATTAAAACCCTTATTGTTTAGAGAATAATACTCTATTGCGACAAGATGCGCCGGCTGCGTCGAACGCACAGAAGTCGCGTGCAATTTGTGAATCGCTTATACTTTTTTACCATTATCAATCAATGTTTGAAACTTTTCAATAAACTTCCTCAACATATAATGAACACTTTTCTCACTGAATGTTTTTACGATATCAAATTTTGTAATACAATTTTTGTGATTTGTTGTATCAATGGCAGATTTTGACATTAATATTTACAAAAATGTAATACCTAAATGACTCTAAAATGCTTAATTTGCGAAATTATAACTAGTTGAAGAGAAAAATGTATTGAATTTTTTTATAAGCTAAAAATTGTGTTTTGTTTTAAATAATTAGAAAACAAAAGAAGATAAAAATTTTGTTTTTATACGAAAAGATGCCCAATTAAATTACCTATATGTATCAATTGTTAAAATTTCAATTTCCGCCCTTGAATTATACTGTTGCCAAATTTATTATTGACAATTGAAAAAAATGTAACTTGATATGCAAAAACTGTTTTAGTTTTTACACACTTTAAATATTTTTTCATAATCTATGCTATACTTTTGCATAGGTTCATAAAATGTTTTATTTAATTCAGATTATAAATTGAGTTTAAACATATTAACTTTCATTCATTCATAGTTACAAATTTTCCTGAATTATTGAAAATAGATTTTCTCTAATAGGTGTGCGTAAAGAACATTTTTTTAAAACTCCTATTTTTATCACAAAAATATGCGTTTTAATTACTCCAATAACTTGTATAAAAATATTATTTAATATTTTCAAAATAAGAGAAGACAGCATTTTATAGTTGATTGATATATTTTTTATATTTTCTTTTCCAATTCAATTTGTAAGGAATATCTAATCGAGTTAAAATTTGAATTCCAAATTACAAAATTTAAATATATACATATATTTACATATATCTCGACATATTAAAAAGCAATAGACTGTTGTTATTTTTTTTCACCACAGTATTAAATAGAATAAATAATTTCATATTGGTATAATTTATAAAGTTGAAGGAACCTAAGTGCCAATTAATTGGCAGCGCTTGTAACATTTCTTTCAATAATCAAATTTTTAATGTCATAGATTTCATTATTATCACATTAGATATTTATTTAAATTTAATTAGACTTAGGGGGTATCAAAGTCAATTTAAAATTCAAATTTTGCCCCAAAAAAATACCGACTGAGAAACAACTATTTTAGTTATAATTCGCCTTGGTGAAGCGCCAAAGCAATATTAAATTCTCATAAGGTAGAAAAGTTGGAAGTACAATAATGATGGTATCATACATTGCAGAGATAGGGAAAATGAATATTGCATTACGTTGTACAATATCTTGAGATATTTCTAACAAATTATGATGTGTAGAATATTTACCTAACTACGAAAAAGAGTTTTCAAGATAAATATATTGTCTAAATACTTTAAATATCCCGAAAAGCGATAAAACTGTTGTTTTTCTTAACCTCGATATGCACTGCACCATCATTGTTGTAGTTACAACTTTCACCACCTTATAGGAATTTAACATTGCTTTTAGCGCTAGTACTACACTCGCCAAAGCCAATTAAATATAGAAACCGAATTGCAAAACGACAAGTTACTTGCCCTCCGTTGTGTTATGATCTACCGTTTTACAAATTTTCAAGTTAAAATTTCAATAGGTTGACGAATAAAGTTTGAAAGGTGTCTCTGTAACACTTTGTTCAAACTTTATTCGTCGAGCTATTGAAATTTTCACTTGAAAATTTGTAAGAGGATAGATTATAACACAATGGAGGGCAAGTATCTTCATTTACTTACAAAAGCAAAAGTCATGCAAAGGGCCAAGAAAATTATGAACTCCAAATTTTTCATGTCAAAGATTATTGGAAAGAAAGAAAGGCTCTTTAACTTGTGTCATTAAACTTGTAAGTGACGATCTGAATTACTTTGTTTATATACGCTTATATAAAGATCAAAATTTCGAATTCGAAAATTGAACGTCGTTACGAACTTTTTTATTGAATAGCAAACACAATTTTTAAGGTGCACAAAGAACCGTTCAGATTCGTTCTACCTAAGAGACTTTTTTCGTTTATAAAATTAAAAAAAATTTCTGTAATTAATAACTATTTCGGAGAAACTCTATTCTGTGTTCTTAAATTTCACATCAGGAACCATCATTTAAATTTTCAAGATATTTCATTATTAAGTGTACGAGAAAAATGGGTTGTAGCATTTGTTTTATCTACATTTTTAAAGAAATGCTAACGCAATGTTTGCCTTGACAATGTTTTGTAGTTATAAACATATTTAAACTGTTGCCAAAAATTTTAAATATTAATAGCATAAAAGATTTTTCTAATTCAGTCCGCGTAAAAAATTGTTATTATTTGTTACAATGTAGTTCAACTTTGTTAAACATGAATGAATTAATGATTAATAAAAATGATTAATGATTAATAAATTAATGATTAATGATTAATGATTAATTAAAAATGATTTTTCAATACACGCAACGATATTTTAAAATAATCAATTAATCTTGTTTTGTGTTTACAATTACGTGTGCATCATGAATAACATAAATATTATGCAGGTCAATGAGATAAATAAGGAATTTATTCTAACCTAACGATAAACAGAATTTTATATTTATTGTAAGTAACATTTTCAAGTACTGATAATAGTGATAATAAAAATCAATGACAGTTATGCTATATATATATATAGATTAATATAATAGTTATTTGAATTTCCAGTTACTTCTACTATAAAACAATCATAACTTTTACATTATTATGTCACAATAGTTGTTGGCAATTCTCCAAACAAAATTTTGTTCGCCACTGCTCTGCATTTTCTGTAATATTCGTAAAAGATTAATATAGTTTTATTATTCGAAATTCCACTTTTAAAATCTCATTAAACCGTGATGAAATACGCACCGCCACATTTCCGTTCGCACGCAAACTTCAAATCATCTGAATTTGATCCTTTAACAGCACTCTGTAAAGAATCCAGTGCAGAAACTTGAAAGAAACCAGTTAATTTTCACGATTAATTAAATTGTACACGAGACTGAATAAAATATGATTAAATACCTGTTTCGAAAACAACAGCCGCGTAAATTACAAAGCAAACTAGTAAAATCAAATTCCTCATGTTATCGAATGATTCTCTTTAAATTACTTTTTGGTTATTGCTGCTATTTAGCATACAAAGTGCTTTTCGTTCTAGCTCTCTTAAGACTGATTGCCGCTTTATATTGATAAAAGAGAAAATAGCAGTTGATAGCAAACGGTTCTCATTGCGCAACTTTATAGCGAATGAGTGCAATCGCAATGAAATGGTTTAAATAAACTTCGACGTTTTCACTTCTTTGTGTTCTCCGTACAAATTGGTTTTGACATAGGGTAAAAAATATAATAAATAGACTTTTTATTATAAATCACTAAAAATTTATTGAAATTCTGTGAATCTAAATAATTAATGAAATTTATTAAGACTTGCAATCCATAAACAGTGGATCAAAAGTTGAATAAAACATGCTATAATTAAATATTTTAAACCCGATTTATGTGGGTTTGCTAAAATTACAGTCGTATTGTACAAAGAAAAATGGACACCTTCACCTCTAAAATATATATAGATATGAGTATGCATACAAATTCTTATATGCAAAAGCGTGTGATGTAAATTTTGGTTTTGCATACCCACAAAGTGTAATAACTGATTAAATATAACAAATCTCTTGATCACATATTAAATTTTTGTCCATTCTTCGAAGTGCTTCACAATAATTAGTTAGGAATTTTTCCTACTCTATAAAAATTAGAGTTTTTCAAATATATGTAATGTACGTATTGATAGTACGTTTAAGAATCACGTGCTGTGAAATTCATGTAAGAAATGTTTCCTCATGTGTATGTGACAGAGTTGCAAAATAATTTATAACATTACGCATTCACGAAATTCGATTCACAGTGTAAAATTGATCTAATTAAAGTACAAGTCACCGTCATTTAGCTCGTATTTATCTACAAATTCTAGACCTATCTACGACCAAAGGAGGCGTATTATTTTGTTACTTTGAAATCGTTTATGTACATAAATATATAAAATTAATTATCAAGATTCATCGCTGAATCGTAGAAAGTTATGTACCTCCTTACGAACAGTAAGTATAAATTAGTGATAGCTTAATTAGTTTTATTTGAAATCTGTTTATTTGCAACTGAATATTAAAATAAATTTCTTCCAAATACGACATACTCATTTTTCCGACGATACGTTCGAGATCAAACTCATCAATTTAAAATCTTTGAGTTAATCGACGTTATATAGTGCATCAGAAAAAAGTATCAAACTTGCTAAAAAGCCACGTGCCTGAATCGTGCTAAAACAAACACTTTCTTCCCCAGACTTCATTCGGTCAACAATGATTCACCTGTCCAAATCCACATTACTTCCCTTTCTATCCCTCCAAAAGCCACATATCAGGTTGTCCTCTCCTTTCCTAAAACAAGCACTTCTTCCTACCCCTTTTGAAAAAAAAGCCTCTCGAGCCAAGTATCATCTCGTACACTCAACTGAATCATATCGTACAAATCTCTCAGTCAAGAGTACGAAACGTAACACTCAACTCTCGAGTTCTCCTTTCGTCCGATGTCGCGAGCGAGTCTAAGGCACCGTATGTTGAGCAGAGTCTCTCCTCTCTCTCTCTAGGATGGACGTGTTGCGTGTGCGTTTAGACTCAGAGCTTGGACTGCTGTTGCGTGCCCTTGCGCGGCACGTTGTTGAAGGGCTTGATCAGCGGGTAGAGCGAGTGGCTCGTCTTGAACTGCAGGATGTCCTTGATGTGCTCGGTGGTAGATTCCTGGAACTGCTTCGCAGTCTCGTCGTCGCTGGGCGTCGTCGTGGACGTCACGTCCTCGGACGTGGCGCCGCCTTCGGCCGTGGACACGACGTGGATGCTCAGCTTCTGCCTCTGCGAGGACTGAGAGTGCACTACGTCCTGTTGATGGTGGGGAAAATTTCAGTTGGTTAGGAGTGAGCGAAGGTTTCTACGTGTTAGGGTAAACTCAGGTTTTGGTCAATTTTATTCTCGCGTAAACGTGTCTTATTGAATTAAATGAATGTTTTGGTCGTAGGTTAAATTATTTAGAGAAGGAATTTATTTCTCGTCGTTAGTCGTTATTTACAAAAGAAGGTTAAAAAAACGAAAGATAGACTTCATTTCTAATTACATACATTAAATTGACTATAAGAGTGTGTGGACAAAACAATTTATATCCTGCTTATATTTCAGTTTAATCTAAAGTTCACCCATTATTTCGGTAGTATTACCTTATTGTATATTGATTTTAAATTAAAATAATTATTCAATTGGTTTGTAACACAACAAGTATGTTAAAGGCATTGAGTACAGATATTTTTAGAAAACAAAAATATCTTTTATTATGTTTTGTATATATAAATTAATAAGCCTGCGTAGCAGATTTTATCGAACCGGCTTGAAATATTTTTAACATATTTTGACATGTGGTATCTAAAATTCAAAGCCATATTTTTACAAATAGGGGAGAATTTGCATTTCTAGACTAATTAACATGATAAAGTTAACGAAAAAGTGATAAATTTTTACAATTTTATGCTAGTTACCTTGAAAAATTCAATGATTTGACCACGCGTGATCGTTTTCAAGTAGGCCACTTCGATGTTCACGCGATCGAAGTTGTACTGCTGCGTGGATATCTCATTCCAGTAAATGCCTGACTGCATGCTTAACATTTTCGGCTTTTCCAGTCGTTGAGTTGCCAGTGACTCCTTGTGCCTATTGAATTCTTCGTCGGACATTGTCGTGATGTAACCCTGCAATATTCATTGTATTTGAAGAAAATTATATATTAGAAGAGAATTAAGGAAAAATGCAAGTTTTAGTAAAACAAATGTCATCAAAATTGAAGATTAAACAGAAATTCGAAGTGTTCAATCGTAAAGCTCAAAAATGTCGAAACCTAATTTACACATTTTGCTTTATCTGAGCTACCTAAACGCATATCTCTTTCGGGATACCGTTTGATATATAAATAATAGACTTTAATTTTAGACTTATTCAATGTATTGATCTAAACTTTTAAGAAATTAATTAATAAGCATTGCTAACTTACACTGTATAAAGGCCAATGTTACTTTACACGCACAAGTAAAATAGTCTCCGGTACATTACAGTATAAAATGTAGTTATATTACTACGTTCTGTGTAGTAAATTTACTGTGCTGAGTAGTGCTGATGTTAATTAGCCTCGTTGTGTATCGTAATATTACCGTCTCAAGTAAAATCACGGCATTGAATGCTGGAAATAATAGTACCACCTACCAATGCTGTAAACTTACAGGCAACACTCAATATATACACTTACAAGTAATAATACAATACTAAATGGTGCAAATTAACAGCGTATTAACAGCATTAAATACTGTAAAATTACGACATTACATGGTTGTACTATTATTTCCAGCATTCAATGTAGTAATTTAACATTTTATTTTTTACAGTGTACGATACTGCATGTTATTCGTAATTTCTATTTTATATTAAATCATGTTATTCTACATAGAAAAATTACAGTATTTCTTCACTATTTTGTCACTACACGACTGTTGATTTTTGATAATTGTTATTTCACAATTATCATATCCGTAAATGAGCCCTGACCCGTGTATTTCGCACATATAAATAAAATTCAAATTTTATTGCATTTTCTTCGCCAATAGGCAAGTAAAAAGTAGCCTCTTACCAGCATCGACTCCATGAAGACGTCGATCCTCTCCTCGACCTCCTGTGGATGCTTGTTGCTCTGGATGATGATGCGCAGTCCCTGGACGCCGTTGGTCCTGCGTATGCCGCTGTAGACGATGTAGCCGAGCTGCTCCTTGGTGCGGAGCACGCTGAAGCAGGGCTCGGATATGATCTGGGTGAAGAGCTCGAGGAGCATGTTGCTCTCGGTCGATTGCATGCCGCTCTGGTAGTAGATCTGCGTGCAGGAGCTCTTGTGATGCTTGTTGTCCACCTCGTACAGGTAGTGGCAGCCTGTTGGAACGAACGTTTTTGGATAATCAAGACACGAGGAATGAGGTATTTCTTGTCATGCGGATCTCAATAATTGTGAGCTCTTGGTGTGCTCGAACTATTTATTATTTTAAGTAATACCATTACTGAACATGTGTGAATCGCGACGTTTAGATTTAGATTTATAATATTGAGTTTAAAAGAAAATGTTTCAAGAACATTTTGTATTCTTTTTTTACGTAGAGGAATATATCTCTATTCTATATATCACTGCCTCTTATGACTGACTGTTCGGAAACTTAACTGAAGTGTGACCGTTAACAGTTGACCCTTTTTTGTACATTGAAACGCACACGTTTAAAAGAAGAATTTTGTTGAAGAAGTTTGCTTTGATAGTTCTTTTTAAATACGACTTGCGGCAATATTTTTATTAAGATATAAAAATAGAGTTACAGTCGAATATATGTAGTTTTGTTTTTGACTGCACTGACATTTCATACTAAATTTATTTTACGTTTAAAGCCAAAGTTTTGATAGCTTATCTGTATAATAGGTTTATAATAGGTTTTGTGGATGAAAAGGTTAATATTTTTGTTAAAGGGACATTGTGACTGTGTTAAATGTTATACCGTTTGGCAGCTCAAGTTCACGATACAGCACGAGTTGTTTGGGCAGTAGAGGAGTCAAGTCCTTGGACGACACCAGTTTCGACTCCACGATTTTCACTGTCTTTAGAGCCTCTGCCTTGGTGATGTTGCCGTGAACCAGACACTCGATGTGCATTTTACTCATGAGCAGTGGTATGAACTGTCTTACTCTTTCCGCAGTCAACACTAAAATAGATTAAAATTTTCACTGATCACGTGGTCTAGAAAACTAGTATGTATTAAGATCAAAGTTTCAATTCTACTTACTGGAGCAAGCATTCAAAAGTTCGTTTTTCACCCAGACTTGTTCCGTCAAAAGCGCCGCCAGGTAATACGCCGCATGCTGATAAGGCTGTTCAGCTTCGAAATTCTTCAAACCTCTGATGTACTGAGAATAAGAACAAATTCGCAAAAATTAAAATGTATCTACGCAATCGAACGCATTTAAAAGTAGAATTAACTTACGTTCTCTTTTAATATTCCAAATCTCTTCTCATCGATCGTGAAGTTGATCATTCGATCCAGAATTTTCTCCAATAAAACGTCCAGTTTATGATCGTAGCCCGCTACTATCAACTGCAAAATGTACGTACGTTTATTTAAATTGGTCAAGACACGTGAGGGGAAAATACAGGAATTGCACTCACACTTAGTCCGTATTTGCTATGACTCAGTTCCCACTTTAGACCAGCTAAGTCTGCATTGTAGGCATATTCGTTGAGGGAATCTCGGAACAACTGAACGAACATATAGGTCATGTTACTGCTGATTGGATCAATGTAGGCTAGAGGACTGTAAAGTAAAATATTTTAATACTTTTCGCTTTCAAATGTTACAGAAGATGGTTAATTGAATGATGAAGTTACTGAAAAATAGGAAGCATTTATTACCTTACGAAATCGAAAGTCATGGTTGCTTTTGGCAGAAGGAACTCGTCATCTTGCTTGAACCAAACTCGAATAAACGGATTGTCCTCCGCAATCGCAGGAAACTTCTCTACCTGCAAACATTTTCAGATCTAATTATAAGACATGTAAAAAAGGTTTAATCTATTATAGGTGATACTCCACGACAAATCGTCTCTGCACAATTATCTTTTCATAATCATTTTATAATCGATAATCTAATTTTTACGTTCCTCTGTTTAAATACTACATCGTATATACATTTAATTTGTAATATTATTGTTGAATTAAATACTATACTGTAAATAAATTAGTCTGTATAAATTCCGCGATGTCCCCAAACACATTATACTTATTTAAAATAAAAATGATCAAATACAATAACTTAATTTTGTTGGTACAATTTAAAATAATTTAAAATAAAAAGGTAATTTTCTTTATTAAAGTGCATCCCTTTATTAGAAATCTACTTTAAAAGTTTTATTAACCCATTTCTTCCCAAGCGGTCATTTTATAGTCGATTGGTTTTTTGCCTAAAAAATTGTCGAAAAAAAAATAATAATAACCAATAACACTTTTCTGAAGTCAGAATTTTGAAATTTCCGTTGAAAAATGTCAAAATGGCGGTTTTAGGCGAAAAATCAATCGACCATATAATGGCCGCTTGGGAAGAAATGGGTTAAGACAATTAAAAGTCTATTGTATTATAAAATAATTTACATTGGTCCAATATAACCAAAGATTGTCCTATAAAAAATTAGATAGCTACATACACTGCAAAACTGATGAGTAGTGCCGACTACCATGAAATAACACTCGGCATTTCGAACCACGACCGGTGGTGATTTCACCCCAACACCGCTGTAAGGTAGCGTATTTATAAAAATAGAGCGCGTGGTGTCATTTGACCACCACGCGTGCTCGCTTATCTCGAGTGTACTTAAAATATCAATACCTTTTGCCACGCAAAATTAACATAAAATTTATGCGCTTAAAGTTATTACCGTTAGTCTTCGATTACAAAAGGTACTTAACAGGCTGAACGCTACGTGATACATTATGAACCGTAAAACGGTGAAAATTTCATTTACTTTGTGCCATTGAAAAGTTAACCATTGATAAAACTATGTATAAGATTTAATTCTTTACAATCTTAAGAAAGAAGTAAGAACGTTAAGCTTTTATGTAACGTTTCAAATTTCGATTTATTAATAATCTGACCCTATATATGCTGCATGATACCGCAAGTATTAAACCTTCTGAAACGTCGCTTCAATCAATAATAAGGATTTATATTGTAAGTTTTGTAAAGGGCTTACAGCCCGTTTAATTGAATAAATAAATAAATAAATTTAGATGCAGAAAACTACTCAGAATAACGAAACATAGCTGTAGTAACGATTGACACATTAGTTAGACTCATGACAAAGCAAAACAATGATGTCGTCAGTTCATGTAATAAATGTACCAATCCAGCGCAAAATCGACACAGCCATTTAGTCAGCATAGACATTCTTCTCCGTCTACGCAAAATGCAAGCACTCTCGGAGCTACAAACCACGCGGCCAAAAGCCTCCCCCATCACCTGTGATACGTGAGTACACTGTAAAAAATAAAATGTTAAATTACTACATTGAATGCTGGAAATAATAGTACCACCATCTAATGACGTAATTTTACAGTATTTAATGCTGTTAATACGCTGTTAATTTGCACCATTTAGTATTGTAGATATTGACTGTTGCCTGTAAGTTTACAGCATTGGTAGGTGGTACTATTATTTCCAGCATTCAATGCAGTGATTTTACTTGAGACGGTAATATTACGATATACAAAGAAGTTAATTAACATCAGCACTACTCAGCACAGTAAATTTACTACACAGAACGTAGTAATATAACTACATTTAATGCTGTAATGTACCGGAGACTATTTTACTTGCGCGTGTAAAGTAACATTGGCTTTTTTACAGTGTACATGCGAGATTAAACTGGCGGCTATGAAGCGCATAACTGTATTGTCATATTTATTTATTTATTTATTTATTTATTTATTTATATATTTATAAATTTTAATTTCATGTTATCGGAGTGATTGTATTTATTTGTGTACTTGATGTGCGGCTATTGATGCGTATATGAAAATCTGTGAGTATGCGTATATTTTTCTATAAACCATGACGTGATAGATATTACCAAAGCGAAATTATATATGTACCTGACAAACATAATTGTGATTATCTAGTATTGTATTTGAAGTGATTTTATTCTTATTGAATCCAAATGCGCTTTTATTTTACGAACTACTACGCTTTTACAAAACAAATTGATGTGATATTATTATAATATAATGTCGAAACAAAAAAAAAATTATGACATTTAGCATAAGTATGTAAATTTTGTTAATGTACATATTCTTTTGTAAACTCATGCAAATAAATATCTATCTATCTATCACCTTCTCGTTCGGCTTGATGTCGAATTTCGTCGGTATGAACTCGTTCTTCTCGGGCAGCTGGAAGGCCTCGTGGGTCCCCGCCTTGCTCCACTTCTCGATCAGCTCCTCGCCGATCTGCTCCCTCTTGAACTTGGTGCCGTACCAGGGCTCGACGCTGTCGGCCTCGGCCTCGTACGCCTTCGCCACCAGCTGCACCCGGATCTTCTCCGGCACGAGGTAGTCGGCGAGCTCGTTGATCAGGTCGGGCCGCCACTCGGTCAGCAGACGGGGCGCGCTCAACACCTCCTCGATCGGGTACTCCTGCAGGGCCTGGACCGTCGCGCTCACGTAGCTGCTCGGCGAGGTCTTCTCCTTGAACCGGAAGTTCATGCTGGCTATGTCGCTGTACTCCTGAGGATTCGAATTGCTCGCTGTTAATGTTAAGTAACTGCGATGTTTTACACAAAGTGCTCATTTTGGAAACGTGCTTATTTTATTGGTTTACGTTTTTACATTTTATTCGAGAGTATAGGTATTTGGGTTAGAGAAATAGGAAGAGTAGACAAAATTAAGGCTCGATTAAGCTATGTAGTAGGTTTTTTTTCCTCTAAATGATGAGTTGTGTAATGCTTAAATTCTTGCTTTGTACGCGTTTTAAAGTTGTGTGAAGAATTATAACAGGACTTTATTAAAAAGTTTTCCCTGATTCTACTCGGACGGTAACGATTCAAGATACAAGATTATGAAATGAAAAAATGTTGGAAATAAAAATGTAAGAACGAAGGTTTGACTTTTGGGGAAAATTTTACACTATTTTAACAATGTTCTTTGTAAGATTTATAAACATACTGAGTAAACTATATTGTAAAATATTATGATATTGAAATCGTAAAAAATTGTTAATAACATTTTTTCGGAAAATAATGTATTTTTTCATAAATTGTTTGAATACAATTTTTTGATTTTACGATATTCATATCATAAATTTTATGATATAATATTGTTGAGATTACGATACATTGTCCTTACGATATAGTTTTCTTAGTGTACACTGTTGGAAATTTTTTCCTGTGAAATAGAAGTGCTTAAGTAAAGTAAAAGTGTTTAAGTGTAAGAAAAAGAGTATTATAATGTAAAATTGTGTACAAAAGATACGAAAAAGTGTAACAGAGTGTCTAACGTTTAACAATTTTTATATTTCTCTTTTTCGGCAATAATGTAAAAAACTGCATCTAAGAAAATCTAGAAAATTATTGAAATTTTTTAAAAAATGTAAAAATGTTAAATATAGTTTAACAGGTTCAGTGCGGTGTGTGCCATATTTATGGCACATGCCATAATAAATGCGTCAGGATTTCCTTTCTTGAAATTTTTTTTCAAAGTACTAGCATGGAATGAAACATGTATAAAATTCTTTTGACTGATAAATTAAATACTAGTATATGTTCTATATGATCCAAAGAACAAAAATATTTTATAAAAACTAAGGCATGCCAAATAAAAATGTATTTACAATAACAATTAAATAAAATTGTTCAGAATTCAATTATTAACTTCAGCACAGTAGACTAGCAAACTCTTATACATTATCAGCACTGAACCTGTTAATAAAGTGCAGTTAAACGTAAAAACGTGTAAAATTATTAATTTTACTCTTATTTATAAATTTTTATATTCAGTTACAGAAAAAATCCCACTAGGATATTATTTTTTCACTAAGAAAATATCTATTAAACATGATTAAAAAAAAATAATAAGAGAAAGGATAACATTAGTTTAAAAATCAAGTATCGATCTCGCTGAGTCAACTGAGTCATGCTTTGTAAAACGCGAAGTAAAGAAAATAAAATCCCTCATTTAAAAGACAGAAAGAGGTTTTTATAAAACATCGACTTTAAAAGATTGATAATTGATTTTTAAACTAATGTTAAAGCTAATGTTAAATTATTTACCTAGTGATAGAAACAACGTTTCAAAGAAGACATATTTCTTTCATACGTACATTGAAAATCCATTCGACTGGTCCCTCTTTTTTGAGCATATTGATATATTGGAAGGTCATTGTTACAATATCGTCGACGTGGAGAATTCCATCTTCGGTCAGGTCGACGTAGACGCTAAAGAAGTCAAAGCCCCTGGCCGAGGATCGTTTGCCCGATACCAAAGAATTGCACCAACCCTTTTCCTTCAATGCAGACAACAGCGAGCCTTTTCCTTCGTGTCCCAATAAATGTGACCAGTAGTGCACAGGCTAGAATACCATTTAAGAATTCACTTAACGTGATTATTTTGCGTGATTTAACGATTAAATTTGTAGAAAAAAAATAAAAATCTTTACTGCTGCTCTAAAATGCTCTTGCATGTCTGGAATTGGAAACGTAATATTAAGGTTTCTGATGTCTTTTATTGGTACGATGTACCACTTCATTTTGAAGAGATCTGCACTGAATGGATGTTCAGGCCACTTTGGCGCTTCGACGTCCATATTTTCTATATCGGAGAACATTTCGACAACCATTTTTTCCAATTCATCCAGACTTTCTGCAAAAATAATTTCAGCATTAAATGTTGCGTAAGAAAATGCAATTGACAATTCTGAAAATGGTATTGTCTAAGTATCTGAAACTCACCTTTTCCAAGGACACTTAACGACATGATATTTGCTGAATACCAGGTATTGTGAAAATTAAGTAGTTCCTGACGAACGTCAATTTTTTTTTGCTTTGGTATGACATCTAATGTATCTTTGCTACCTGTTCCAAACTTAGAGTAGGCATGATTTGCATCAGCCGAAGATTTATCTAGTTGGTCCATTCTCCAAGTATCGTTGGCCAAATTTTTCTCATGCTCCAAATGTACAGCAGTTATTTCTTTCTCTGTGGCGGACTCGGTAAACAGAGGAGATATGAAGAATTGAGAAAACCGATCGAGTGCACCTTCCAGGTTGTCGGGATTAACATCAAAGAAGTAATTTGTGTGATCGAGATACGTGGCAGCATTGCTAGCACCTCCATTTTGCGATAAATACTGATTATAATCGTTCACTTCTGGATACTTGGTTGTACCCAAAAACAACATGTGTTCACAAAAGTGAGCGAGGCCAGGAAGTTCCTTTGGATCACTTAAATAGCCTAGAGAACAACAATAAATGTCAAGCTTAACCTTAGTTAATCTAATATTAATTTTAATTAAAAACAACAAAACATCTTGAATCAATTTAATTAACTTACCAACATTAACATCCAATGAAGCAGCACTTTTGTCGGTCGTTGAATCGCTTATGAGTAATACTTTTAATTTATTATGCAGGATTAATCCTCTGTAGTCTCTTTTATCGTTGGGTGATTTTATTATATTATTATAGCGTGTCGGCTCCTTTGACTTGTGTTTTGTAATGGTTGACATGGTATCTGTGGTTTTATGCCTGTAAGAGTCCAAAAAATATTACCATTTATTTCATCATTAAACAAGTAAGCTATGACGCTGCTATGAGTAATACATTATGTTTTATTCAAAATTAATTTTCTATTATTTTTAATTTTTAAAACAATTAAGTTCTATTTATAAAATTTCACTGAATTTTTTTGAAGTTAGACTGTTGCCTTTGTACTTCTTGGGAGAGGGAAACAAAAGCCAGTACAGTATTACCTTTTTTTGTATTACATAAATTAATCAAACGTGACTTAAATTTGCTCGCAAGTTAACAGTAATGAAAGATTCTTACACAGTGACAGAGTCCCCGGACTCTGAAGGCTTGTTGCTCTGATGCAGCGATGTCATTGTCGTCGATCAACGTTTATTAACAAAACTCTTGGTCGACAATTATCTTTTCACAAAAGAGAGAAAAAAAAAATCACCAAAAATGAAAATTCTGCAGGATCGAAACCAAAATTTCCATAATCAAGACACGTTGCAGACACACATGACCACAGTCTCAAGCTGCGACGAGCGATGACTGAACGAATTGTTCGTCAAATTAAGAGTCGCGTTCGCCGAGCACCGCGGACCACTGAAACAACAAAACACGCGATCCAGGAAAGGAACGTACACTCGCGATTGCAACAAAAGAGACACAGCGAGTTTTTTCTCTCCACCACCGACTACGCTCGCACAAGCAGTAGCTATATATATCCAGGAAGCGATGAATAATCAAGGTAAACACGCGCTGCCGCGGCGATACAATCGTAAAATTTGCACACACGCACGCGTGTCCGCGAGCGAACTGCACAAGTGTATATACGTCCTATATATATGAACGGTGAACGCCGAGCGAATGGATAAAAAAGTGGGGCATACAAAAGTCGATTTTAAGCGGCCAAGCGAGACACGAATAATTGTACGCGAGAGATTAGAAGCGATGAATATGTCAGCTTTAATAAACACGTCGTTTATTTTACATTTTTGCGAATTTGAATTAACTTACTGACATTCCCCGCAGTTAAAGATACATGTTTTGTTGTTTTAGAGGTTAGGTGAGTAAAGTATATACTTGAAAATGTAAACAATAGGATTAAATGCACTCACGTATGTACAGGTTTAAAAAGCTATGCACAACCAGGTCATTCCCATTCAGGGCTAAGTACACCTACACCCTAACCTAACAATGAACACACATATACACACACAAACGCGTACATGCAGTCGTAAGAAAGGGCGATAGAAAACTAAAACATTATATAGACGAGAGGTTAGGTTTTAAATTCGCGAAAGAGAGGGGGCGATAGAAAGAGAAAACCAAAGATATCGTTTCGTGATACGGGCTCACCTGGCAAAGACGAGGGACTGAAGGGGCACGAAGACAAAGCGGACGCGCAGCAGACGTTTAGCGAACATTTGGTGCGCCGAGATCCGTTTGGTTGTTTCGCTCGAGCCTCGCGCGGTTCACGCGGTTCACGCGGTTCGGTTCACCTGCACTTGCGCGAGCAGACCGCGAGGATGCTCCCTTACTTTCTCTCGGCGAGTTCGCGAGGATCCGCACCGCTGCTGCAGAAGACACGGACTTGAAGTCGCGGATGTAAGGCTCCGCCTCCAACTGGGGGGCTTCAATTAGCGCACGCGAGTCGCGACGGCGAGGTGATATGTTTTTGAACGACGGGAGCGCAGTTCAGTTGGGAGGAGAGGATTGAGGGTAGGTGCGGCGGAGACCGGGGCTGATTCGGAAAAGCCGAGTATATTGGTAGTGAAGAGCACGTTCCAGCTGCCGGTAAAGTGTTGTCGAGGTATCAGTAGAGTCGAATTTTTGCTTACAAATTTAAGGGTTAGTAGAACTACACCCGTTCGTAACGGACACTAATCGAATTTTGGATACGTTTTTGTAACTTTTTGAATTTTGTAAAAGTTGGGTGCAGAATTCTGTGAGCGAAATTTTATTTGGGAAAAGTTACTGTTTGTTTGTAGTTTATCAAAACACAGATTTTGACGCCAGTTAATAAACATTGGTAAGTGAAGAGATTAGATAATTGTATTCAAACAGTTTGCAATAAGATGGGGCTAATTCGTATATACTGTTTTTACTGAATTTCATTCGTATTCAGGGGACGCCGGATATCTCTGTCCTTGTCTAATTGAGTTTTCATTCATAATTTTAAGAGAAATTATTTTTTTGAATAAATAATAGTTGTCCCCGCTTTGTTTTATAGTAATCTAAATATATGTCCAAGCTGGGTTCATATGATTGTTTTGTTTTCGAGAAAACTTTGACAAACTTAGTACGTAAAGGTTAATCTCCACGTAGTTGGCCCTCATAGTGTGTCAAAGTTTCTGGAAAACAAAATAATGATATGAACCCAGCTTGGACATATATTTAGATTACTATAAAACGAAGCGGGGACAACTATTATTTTTTCAGAAACATTATTTCTCTTAAAATTATGAATGAAAACTCAATTAGACAAGACAGAGATATCTGGCGTACCCTTAAAAAAAGATTTGCTGGCAATTACGATTTGTATTTTTTAAAGTCGTGACTCCTTCATTTAAAACACACGTACGAATCAGCCCCAGGCTCGGGGCTAATTCGTAAGCAGTAAATGAATAAAAAGAGGTCTGAAAAAATTTAAATCATTAGTTAAAACCATATAGATTATAGTTATGTACCGAAAGGGAATTAACAGTGTAATCCAATAGGGAGGAAGGGGTATTTACCCGCGGAGTAGTTGTTTCTGTTTGTATATTAAATATAGTAGATTTTTTATTAAAGAGTATATGAGACACTCTAAACAATTTCGTCTACAATTTGATATTAGAAGCAATCATTTAAATTTAGGTAGGTATAATGTTTTCCGGTATGTGTGTTTGTTTGGGTGATTCTTTATTCTCTGCGTATATATTAGAGAGAGAAAATGGTAAATGGGTATAGCTTTTTCGTGAAACGTAATTTTTACTGTTGCTACCCAGTCCCGCTCCCCCCATAACTTTTTTGACTGTAAATTTTTACCATGATGGGAAGCGAGACGAATTCGAACAAATTATACAACTTTGAGTAAGAACGTTTTGAATGTAACTGTCGATAAACTAGTTTATTAAGGTGATGCTAAACCCCCCTGTCACCGTCAAATACGGGGAATCAATTATTTCATTAAATTTTTAAATTTGAGAAAATATCTCTCTGGAAAGTTGTTGTTTTTAATTAGAATAATAACGTTTCATAAAGATATTTGTTAAAAATTGAAAATTAAATGAGAAAAGTGGTTCCTCATATTTATCGGTGACAGGTGACTTTCGCATCACCTTAACACCATCAGAGTGAACTCTTTACCGTGTTAGAATCGACAAAGTAAAATCTTAGGTATATGTAAAACTGCCTCTTGGTTTTCGAAGGTTTGGAAAAACTATTCGTTAGATCAGAAGTATCGTGATAATCAATCAGCAAGTAAGAGTTTAATTCTAATAAATATATATATGTTAAATATTTAAATATTATTAATGATATATATTAATAACAGTTTGTTATTTTAACGTATAAAAAGGAAATAAATATGATTGCTTGAATAATATTAGTTTCTGGTGTTTCATAAAGATATAAAATTGATATTATTTAAAAATACCTATCTATACTATTTAAAATGCCATGTTCGATTTCACCCCAATATATGTTCAAATTCGCCCCATATGGGGGACGAAATCGAACGAAAACGTTGAATGATTTAGTGATGAAAAAAGGATATATATTGGGGTAAAATAAACTTAGAAAAAATTGTTTACGTTAGTTCAAATAATAACAAATAAATCTACCGTCGTAGAATTAATATTTTTTTCGGTGTATTGAACTAAAAATACTAATCAAGCGTTCGAATTTGCCCCGGTCTCCCCTATACCGGAAAATTAAAATACGGAATGTATTCCTTGACTGGACCTTTTTTAAGAACAGCAATAGTTTTTTTGACTTCAAATGATTTTAATTAACGGGTTAAGTGCTGCATGGTACAAATATGCCGCCATGAATTGTCGCAAATCGTTATAAATTTTTTATCCGCTTTAGCATATGTTAGAAACAAAATACGACGGGAGCGTTATTTTGGACATTTGGCACATAATGGCACTAGGTACAGACTGACACAGATATAGGCACGAATTGTTTTTTCCTCTAAAATGAATTCTATTGAGATTTTTTACTCGGATAGGTACAAACTGCCACATATGACATAATTAAAGTTAACTTTTTTTCACCTTGAATGATTTGAATTAATAATTTAATTAAAATTAAAATTAGGTTTTTTTCACCTTGAATGATTTGAATGAATTATTAATAGAAATAGAAAAGTCATATTTTTCAGATTTTAAATTGCTCCGTTACTTAAGTACTCCGATTTCATCACGCGTACGTATAAACTCGACAAAAGATACTTTTAGAGATCGAATTTCAATCTGAAATTTTGGGAACATATTCTCCACATTAAAAATTGTTGATTTTCACAAAAAAAAATGATTATTACATTGAGTGCTTTCCTTAAACGGACGATCATAGCACCATTTTACCATCTGACTTTATTTGTATAGCCCTAAGCTGTACGATAAGGTCCGAAGTCGCTAGTGTGTGTACCAGTCAGTAGATCCTATTGTATATATAAATACGAGTAAGTCCTTATTTTTATTTTTCAGTGAAATACGTCATAAGATGATTTGTTTTTTGAGTAAATAAAACAAAAAGTCAAAATTTTTGGACAAAAATAACTTTATCTATGGGTAGAAGACTTTTATTTTTCTGCCAATTTGGTATCATACGCTTTTAGATATCTATTTAAGGGGGTCTGATAATCAATTAAGAATTAAAATTTCCCGCTTTGATTTTTACCGTCCGAGTAGTGAATAATTATTTATAATTATAAAAATACTTATATTTAGATAAAACCCAAACTCACTAACCCTTTATTGAGCAATAATGGATCTATGTACGAAGTTTCAGACGTTATAAACAAACTTATTGGAATTAAATTTTATAAAATTTTACTTAATTATACTTAAGTAAATAACTTTATTTTACATAAGTTTACTTATTTTACTTACTTACTTCTTAAAATTTTTTTCTTTTCTTTTATAATTATACTTGTAAATTCCAATATGCCATACTTCACGTCTACGAAATCAGTTTTCTATAAGATTAAATTGGCAAAATATTCTGAATGGTTTTAGTATTTTTAATTAGGTATAAACGTCTTTAAATCACAGGTTGTGATAACTCCACTCGAAGCTCCGTGAGGACCGTGAGCTTCTAGTTATATCTTAAAAAAACGTATTTGCATTTTTCAATATGTACATGAGTTGGAATACGTTTCGTTCGAATGGCTTCTTCTTTAAATAAACACATTTTCCGCTGATTGATAAGGAAAACGTAGCGATCATCACTGCGCTTCACTCTTTGCTCTGCCTAAATACGAGCCATTGCTTTCGAGTCTGATGATTCTTGGGTCCCCATTTTTTCGACGGATCAAGTGCACGTTTGAAAATCTGCAATAATTTCGTTGTCAATTTCGAAAACGTTTTGATTCAGAAATATAATTACTAAATGTAAATTCATCGACTTACCTCGGGAAACGCGTGATCCCTTTTCTTGAAAAGGGCTATGACCATCCACAATGGAATTTGTACCAAGGCGATGCTGAATAGAATCCACCCGATAACTGAAAAAAAATCGTTATTTAGTTATATACAATTAATCAGCTGATTTAAAAATAATTCTAATAGAGAATATATCGTGAGTTCTATAACGTATAATTTTCGACAAGGCTCTTACAGAATTTCTTACGTAAGAACTTAACAAGGAAATTCCGTCGTAATAATAGAAATAGGCAAAAATTATTTTTCTGCAATAGACATATGATGTGCAAAATAACTACACAGCATTGATAAGATAAGTTACTACATCGAAATTTTTTGAACTATTTAAAATTATAAAAAAATGTCGTATCCTGAAAGTATAAAAATTCAAAGTACGTATAATCCAGATGACTCAACCTATTGAGAATATTACAAAGGTTGCAGAGTTCATTTATTTACTAGAAAAATATTATATTCAATTATTAAAAAATTATACGTAAGTCCTTACATAAAAAACTTACATGTAATAACTTATGTATACGAATGTATATAAGAACTTACGTATAACAATATACATAAGAACGTATACGTATAATAATTTTAAAAAAGTGATGTAAGAACCTACATAAGTATTAAAGTAAAAGTTTATGAATTTTTTACAACCGGAATTACTTTAAAACGGAAACTCACTGTAAGCTATATGTGGGTACATGATGCCGTTGTAGGTGAGCAGCTTAATGCTGGCCAGACTGTAGATGAAGATGACGGTGATAATGGCGGGCGTGAGGAACCTCCAGCAAAAGCGCCAAAAAATCGAGAGCCGGCGCTTCAGCATGAATTCCACGTCGTTGAGGAAGTTCCTGTGACCTTTTCAAAAAGTTATGCGAACAATTTCATTATTACGTCAGATATTATAATGTCTTTTGGCGTCGAGAAAATAGAAAAATATCCGCGGTTGATCTTACCATAGGCGTAAAAAACAGCGATCAATTCGAAGACCGCTGGGACGAAGGCGATGAAGGAGGTTGCGTAAAAGTCAACGAACGTTACCATGAATTGTCCACCCTGAATGACAAACAATATGGATTAGATTATAATCTGGTGAAGAAATAGTAATCTTGTTGCGTAATCATTTTTGTTTAAGCCAAGAATTGACATAATTTACAACCCTGTTGAGAATCATCGTACCGGCGTGACGTAGATAAGACCGATGAGAAACTCAACGGCGACGACGCCGCAGGCGATGTGCCAGACCCTCCAGTGCGGAAACTGATCGTGCACGATGGTGATAACGCTCGAGGTGAGGGCGGCCTCGCTGCCGATCCCCAGTACAAACATCATCACGAAGAAGATGACGGCGAAGAACTGCGGCAGCAGCGTGAACTTGGCGATGGCGTCCGGGTAGGAGATAAAGGCGAGGCCCGTGCCGCCGCGCACCACGGTGGAAATGTCGTCGGAGTCGAGCTCGTAAGCCAGGTTGCCCAGGATGCCGAAGATCGTGCAGCCGGCCAGCAGGCTCGTGAAGATGTCCAGGGTCGTGACGATCTGGGCGTCTCTGAATACGTCAGGGGAATCGGATTAGAGAACGATCATTCTTACAATACTTTTACATATTTTGAGGGGGATTTCAATAGTTCTATCGAATAAATGGAACCAACCTCTATTGAAGTGGATATTCACAATATAGTTGAATCAGTAGGCTCACAGGGAATGTTTTAACTAATTAACCTTACAAGAGAGTTCGCAAACTGTGAATTACGGTTCTAGCTCAAGCTTTTATATAGGAGGAATGATTGTTTGACCAAAAAATGGAATCCGTGTTTTAGGATTTTCGCCACTAGGCTTTGGTCATCGAGATATACTGTAAAATTACTTAATAATGAATAGGTCTTATGATCATAACTCAATGCAACTATCTGTAACTGAAGCTGTACTAGAGATATCGAAAAATTGATTTTCTCCAATGAATAAAAAAACAGGTGCAGGGTTATGACTGTTGCTAGAATTTTCACAATAATTGAGTTATATCGCGACTAATAGGGCCCGTTGGAAAAAATCCTGGGCTCCACATTGTTAGCTCAAGTTTGAATACCAGATCCAAAAGTTGTGAACTCTCTTTCTCAGCGAAATTGAATTAGACATTTTGACTATGGTGACGTTCATCTTCACTTTCTCACTATAAAAGTCCGTTTCATGTATCCTTCAAAGCTACTCAAAACCCACTAAAAATTCACAATATTACAAATTGCTGACAATCTACATCACCAGCTCTGCTCCCACCTGTAAACGTTGTGCTCGAACTTGTTGTGCGAGGAGAACATGACGATCGCGCCGAAGCAGACGGTGAGCGAGAAGAAGCACTGAGACACGGCGGCGTACCAGACCTGGGGATTCAAGAGCTTGCTCCAGATGGGCGTGACGAAGTAGAGGATGCCGTTGGCTGCGCCGTCCAGGGTGACGGCTCTGACCAGCAGGCCGATCATCACGACGTAGGGGAAGATGGCGAGGAAGTAGGCAGCCTTGCCGGAGCTCTTGACGCCGCGCACCACTACTAATAAGACGCTGAGCCAACTGGCACCCAGACAGAGGACGAGACGCCAGTCGGGCAGGCCGATGCCGTCGTCGATGTTGGCCTTCTCGCGCAGGACTTCCTTACTGCGTGGAGATCAATGATTCAGTGATATCAGTCAATTAATGATTCGAATTTCCCGCCTCGAAATGAATATTTGTAATTAAATATATACAGCAAATATTTTTTATCGTACTGAGAGAATAGTAACGATGTATTATGATGTGATTTAGTATGTGAAAAAATATTCACATGGGTATTCTATAATAAAGCAACTTATTTTTTCGTCGGTAAGGTATGGGGCGGCAAACTTAAATTGTCAAATTACTTTGACACTCCCTTATGGTACATTGACGAGAATGATTGGCGAGAACATTGACGAGAACAACAGTGGCGCTCTATCAACGGAACTATTAGTAACGCTGCAATTCATATTCTATCTTTGTCTTGTAAGACTACTAATGGTTTAGCCGCCGTCCTGCCATTGTTGCATTCGGAAAACTGTCCATCCGAATCTAGCTTAGAACTGTCACGTTGTCAAGAAATTTAAATAGCCGACTCACTAGAAGTAAAGCTCGGCTGAGCTTTTGAGGCTCACATTTTGGGGCACGGGGATGGACTTGTTCCTGGTGGAGTCGAGGCAGTTGGCGCCCCACTCTGGTCGGCACTTGGACCAGGGCAGCTCAGAGTTGAAGCTGGCGATTAGGTAGAACAGGGTCAGTGCCATCAGAGAGCAATAGTACGAGGCCAGTGCCATCAGCACCATTACCTGAGCGTATCCGATGCCTATACAGAAAGTTATTAAAGTGTGAAATTCGAATTTTCTACCTCCAATCTTGCTGATGAAATCATGAAATCACTAATTGGATATAATTAAATACAAATAACGAATCGTGCCAAAGCAGAGCATCATTACAATTTACTAGGTATGTACTGATAAATCATTGTATAAAGTTTGAAGTACATATTTCAATATTTTATTGAATACCATTCGTAGAAGCGTGATACTTTTTATAATGGTGCAATGTTTTGTTCGGCCAGTAAGATTTAAAGTAAGAGTTAAATTGGAAATTGATTTTTCATCATACGTGCTGGAAAAATGACTTATTCCGTGACGATTTAGCGTACACAGAACCCCCACGCAATATATATCATATTCCAAGCACTTACGATAAAAAATAGTGTGTGAAACTCGTGCGGTGTAGTGTCCAATAGCGCCACTTGGGCGACATGTCGCGCCCGCGTGCACAATGTACTATTATCACCACCGTAAATTCTTTATATGTGATTATTCGACTACTCTGACAGATAAAAAGAAACATGAATATAAAAGTTTTAGGATTTTGAGGGGGAGGGTGAGTATAATCTTGACTTTGACTATTTTTGACCCCACTAATCGACGGAGGGGGTAAATTTACCTAAAGAATGTGTGTTTATAAGATTGAGACATTTCAACCCCATTCACCGCACGGGAGTCAAATTCAAGATCACCATCATACTTCCTTCTAAAAATCCCACAACTTTCTCTTTCTTGTCAGATTTAATTCAGCGGAGTACTAAGGGACGATACATCGACATGAGACACCCTGCATTCTTCCGTTTACAGTGCGAGTACCTCTGAAGGCAGGCACCATATCCCAGATCTTGATGGTCGACTTGCTGGAAAACTGTCCGAGTATCATCTCAAGGAGGTAGTACGGTCTGCCGACCACGGTCAGGATGATAATGTAGGGTATGAGGAAGGCGCCGCCGCCGTTCTCGTAGGCCGTGAAGGGAAAGCGCCAGACGTTGCCCAGCCCGATGGACATGGCGATGCACGAGAGCAGGAACTCGCGATCGCTGCCCCATTGCGCTCGCTCATGCGGCTACACTTCAATAGGAAAGATTACGCATTTAGGTGTGGTTATTTACTTTTTTGACTGTTCTGATGAAGAAAGTCCAGGTGGAATTTCAGAAAACAATGTTACCATCTATAGACAAAGTAATTTCAACAAATCTTTCGCTGATGAAATTTAAATCAAGTACTAAGCCAAGAGTGGTAATTTACTTTAAGCTTTTAAGCATTTAGTAATAAATCGTTGAAATGTAAACAAATTCTAGAAGCTATTTGAAATAAAAATAAAGTTGTAGACTACATTTTTACACAGATTAACCACGTGTAGTGCTAGACGAATTTTACGCGGATTCAAGTTTAATTTCTAGGTGTACTTTCAGGCATTTCAACATCTAGCCAAAAAATGCTGGTAAACTTACATATGAAAATTCACCTAAAATCTAGATTCATATCGAATATCGGGATAAAAACTATGTGTGTGTATAAAAAGGTTATTTAAAATGTGAAGGCAGTAGTGTGTGAAAAAATCTAGGTCGAAACTCAGTTACATTATGCTGGATTTTCAGATAAGTAATCCAGGTCTTTTCTTTAGACGATTTTCATCTTGGATTTCATACATTAATTACGTAAAATGGGAATTATTAAACGTATAAAGCGGTTATTAATGAAATTAGCATGAAATCCAGGTAAAATAAGTAGAACTCCACCTGGCAATTCACTAGAATCTTATAAAATAGTATTATTTTATTGGAATAAAGCCTGTCACCGTTTTCACTTCATCCGATTTTTGGTCGACTTCGCTGATGCCGTTGATTCCGTTGATTCCATTGATTCCATTGATTCCAGTTATGCCCTTGCCTCCATTAATTCCGTTAACTCCATTGCAACATTTTACAGTTCCTGTCTCGTCATTGACGTAGCCATGATTTGTGACTCCGTTGCTGGGATTCTTAAAAAAATTACTCTCATTCAATGATTCAATTATTTTTGATTGAACGATTGTCCGGCGATACATGAAATACTTTAGATTAGTGCTATTATAGGCTTCATTTCCGGGTTATTGTACAGGTATTATACCACAATATCTAAGCCAATTTATTGTATTTTAGTAAAATAATTTTTTTTCTGGTTATCCTACGTAATGTTATTAATTTATGTTAAATTGTAGCAATTTTTTAACCGGGAAATAAGTTATATTTTAAATGCATATTTGAGTGTTAAAACCGTAATTTAACAAATTAAAAAAAGTAGTCTATATGATATTAATTCGAATATGACCTAATATCTGATAGAATCAATCAATGTATTTTAATTATCAGATAGTCTTTGAAGTGGTCAGTCACCAAATCTTATCTTGTTCGAGTTACATCAATTTCGTGTTCAATTAATTACAAAACTATGCGTATTCTAATATTTTTACTTCTTTTTATGAAAAGTTATTTCCATGTTTAATTGAATATTTTTAAAATCCCAACCACCAAGTATTAGCAATTAAATCCCCAATAATGAAATATAATACTGTCCTATACTTAAAACATTTAATCTGTAAATGATATGAGTTCTCTTCATCAATAACGAGATAAAGTAACTTGAAAGAATTGAACAAAATTTCGATAATATATTTTATTTACCTGCAAATTAAAATTTGATGTATCATATAGTACATAATACTTCACTTATTTCAATTGCTCAGGATCAAAATTCTTCATCTATTTCAAATTGATCCGTTTTCATGAACTTTTCTCTTAAATTCGCGTATAGGCAAGAAAAAGGATAAACGGACTAAATTAGTCAGGTACAATTCGAAATATGTACTTAAAATAACATATGCAAAATATTTAACAATGGAAATTTTGGAAAAAAGGCTCCTTGTGAGTTAAAGAAAGTTAAAGAAAGTATGAGTAAAAAGCAGACGAAAAAGATAAAATAAATGAGAGTAATAAAATAGATAAATTATCACTGTGTTGTCCTCTTTCAGATAATTAAATTTTATAAAGATTATAAATAATTTCAATGAATTATACCCTATTTAGACTAAAAACAATATTTACATTATATATTAATTTATCTGTGTACAGTAATGTAGGAATATCTTTGCACATGATGACAAATAAGTAATATATATATATATATAGACTTTTAAAATCTTTTTTATGAGAACGCTTCTATGGTGTCTATTGCATTTGAATTTACTTATACAAGTAAACCAAAATAATAGAATGTTATGTAAATAATAAATCATGAATTCTCAAAAAATAGGTTGAGCTCTATTTGCTGTCCAAACAACTTCTGTTAACTTTTACAAAATTATCATTTTTCCTTATGTATATTCTACATGATGCTCAGTCGGTGGAACTTTTATGAATTATTAAAACTTAATCGATTATTAAACGAGATAACCAGATAACTATGCTGATTATTATAAGACAAACTTGAGTGAATTTTCTAATCAAATTGGTATAATCATTAGTAATTTATTGATATATCTATTGGAAAAAAACAATTTTTGACATGCTTATGTATTTAACGAGTAACTCTGTTTTCTCATGAAAGTTGAACTTTGAGTATAATTTATTAAAGATAACCACCTTAAAATTCCAAAAAATTGGTTATATATTTTTAGGTAAGGATAAATTATTCATCATAACATTACCTAATTTTTTTTCGGTACATTTGAACATTTTATCAGAATATAACAAAAATATTTTTTTTTTTATTTGTGGTCGAGGTCTCTTTGCTCGGTCGTAATACAAAGCTGTGTATTTCTTGCTATGTCGCAAACTGATCAGTGTGAAGTTTTTGAGATTTTATTGTGTTTAAAATACATATAATTATGATATGATTGTGGGAATTTGAAAAACAAAATTATTGACCAAAGCTATAAACCTTTTCACGTCCTACTTTATGATAAAATTAAAACAAAAATGAATAATTCAGACTTAGATAGGCCATAATTTTGGTAATAATTTTGTTTCTCATATTCCCACATTTATATCCTAATTATATGTATTTTGAACATACAATCTCAAAAACTCCATCCGATCAGTTTGGCTCTCAAAACCTTGCGGCAAGCAAGAAATATACAACTTTGTATTATGACCGATCAAACAGGATCTAATAACCATACAGAAAAAAATTGTTTTATTTTAATAAAATATTCAATTGAACCACAAAAACTAGGTAATGTTTGATGAATAATTTATCCTTAAAAATATATAAGCATTTTTTTGGAATTTTAAGGTTGTTCGGTCCCCTTAAAATCTGTGTATAAGATACTTCGAAATCTTTAAATCTGACTCTTTATTTTATTCTCGAACATTATGTTGATCATCATTTGATTCAAGATAGAGCGCGATTGGATGAAATTGACAGAGCGACAGCAATTTGACAAAGAAACATGCTTTATCTCTTATTTATCTGTCATAAACTACAGGAAAAAGCCAAATCCCAACTCAAGCTGAAAATCTTATTAAAATAGATTTCAATGCTCAGCAGCGATCAGTTAGGTAATTAAAGTCACCCCTAATCACAGTATAATAGCAAAGTTTACAGAAGAAAAGTTGAATGGATAAAAATACTTTGTCTCGAAGAAGAAAATATCATTGTACAATTATTTGCGAATAAATAATAAAATACATAAAAATTTATTTAAAGACCTTCATTATATAAATTTTCTGGAGTATCATAACTTTAACAAATTTTATTCAATTAACTTTAAATTTTTATTTAATTTTTAACTTGTTAATATAAATTCTGTACCTAGAAAACACAAAATTAAAAAAGAATTATTTAACAAACAATTTTTCACATAATATTGTAATCGAAAATTACACTTCTTATCCAAATTTTTAATATTTATTATATAACTATTATTTTGTAATATACCTAAGTACCTTACTAGCTAATGTCACATTGATGATAAATGTTAATTAAAAGGAGGTCGAAGCCGATAACAGATTTCTGCATTGAATATTACATTATTCTAATTTAATTGTTCATAAAAGTTAAAAACTTTAGTTGCCCGGTGTTTTCAATCTACTAAGGAACACCGGACAATTGAGATAATTGAAAAAAATTAAAAATTGAATGAGAATACTGAAAAATACGAAATTGTCGGTAACAACATAACTGCATGTAAGCTCGAACCTCCCCTTAACTGATGTAGATCAGAATCTATGGCATTCCTATTGCAAACCGTGGAGCATTTTTTGGATAAACAGTTTCACCTTCAGCACTCAAGACCGGTTTTTCCATTTAGATATTGAAAAAAAAATATATTTATATAATAATATCTATATTTATATTGTATTATTTATATTTATATTAATTTTCTTTCCATGTTTTCATTTGTTATATATAATTTTAAGTTTTATTTACTTTCTTATTTAATTTCTTTATTATGTTTATCTCGATATCTATTATTTGCATTTTCTATATTGACTATTTTCAATTTTCTGCACTATACATATATTCGGTATCCACAGTACCTCCACCTCCAAAATCCATAGAAAACAGTGATAAAATCAAACTCACAGCTTCCGCCATTTGACGCAGTCAGCGAAGACTCTCAGCAACGCACGTTTCCCGCGCGCAAGAACTGCGTTACACCCGAATGCGTTCAATGCGATATCGAAGAGAAAAGAGAAATGTTGCGTGAGGCGCCGCGAACTGTTAAAAGAACGTGCGTCGCGCGTCGCGCGGCTTATTGCTTTTCACGGGCACCGCCGAGCGTCTATCGACGACTGATTCCGGGGGAATCATTGAAGCTACTGTCGGCGCAGCACTGTCATCCGCGAGGTCGCACTGACAATGAAGATAAGGCCGCCGTGCCGCGACCGGGCGTCGATGCAATTCGCGGTTGCTGCAGGTCGTCGGTGAATTTTCGGGGGAAATTCTCGTGAGACGAGCTTGGAAATTGGAATTGAGTGGCAAAGGGTGTTCGGATTTTCGGGAGAATTGGGGTGAAAGCACCCCGATCGATAATGATAAAGAATAGTTGAGTTGTAAGGTGAGGTGCTGGGATGTGGGGCGGAATTTTTGCTTCGCCCTAAAGGAAGCTTTGTAATAGTGAAAGAAAAATTTTCTTAAAAACATGTTAGATAGATGTTTTGGGACATTTGGAATCAAAATACACTATTTTTAGAAAATGTTCGTAATGTTATTTAGGAGGATTCGGAATTAAAAAGAAAATTTAAGATTCATCGACTCGTTTTTGTTTTATTACAACGATTTTTTTATTTTACGTTATTCTAAAATCAATGAGGTAAATATATCTATGAGGTGATAGATGATGGTATATAAAACATTTATAAAATAATTCTTATCTTAAAATGAAAATGCGGTTCTATTTAGATAAAGAAAATTTAGATAAAAATTTAGAATAAGGTAGAGATTAATAGATCGATTTATATTTAAGTAGATATGGTTGAACATAATCCGACGATCTCTATAAACAACTAATTGTAGACACACTCCCAGAATATTATTATTCTTATTTTATTAAATGTACAAATTTTTTTTTAGGGATGAATTACATTTCTTTGCAGATTGTTTCTTTTGGTGTATTAAAGGATTATACAAAAATGCCTAAAACTAGTTGAATTACTTATGATAACTTATTATCAAGAAACATTAACTTTGATATCTCGAGAACAGCACAGTAATTTTTTACCAAATGGGGCTCATTCTTTCATTTTTAAATGAAGATTTAAAATTTGAAAAATTTTTTAAAATTTATCTACTTTTTTTGGTTTATAACGATTTTTTGATTTTTGAGTTTTAGATTTTAGGGTTTTGCTTCCTCACAACCGAAGCTTTGTGACTCTGATATATCACAATGCATATGCGATTTTGTATTTTACATTTGTATTTTATATACTTGTTTGTGACTCTGATATATCACAATGCATATGCGATTTTATATTTTACATTTGTATTTTATATACTTGTTTGTTGCGTTGTGCGATGTCGGTCGAGTGAAACCCATCACCTGCTTACTAGTGTCTCAGGCACTTTTAAGGAGGCCATATGGGCTTATATGTCCTGCATCAAAGCACAATGCGTAGTCGGAGATTTTTTCCAGACGAAAAACTCGAAGAAAAAATTCTCGAAAATTTTCACCGAGAATCGAACCTTCACTGCTTGAGCGACTTGTATCAGTAGGCAAGCATCTTACCCACTGAGACAAGGGGGCTCTATGATCGCTTCACTTTGCATTTGAAAGTGTATAAAATTACTTATAAATGGTGATATTTCTGTTTTTTTTAAATAATTTTTCCATTCATATTTTGAAATATTGATTAAAAAGGTATTTGAAGATTAATGATATAATATATATAAAAATAAGATTATGGCTACAGCTAGTTGAATTAACTGTTGTAAATTAAACCATTAATGATAAATCAGCACATATTTTTTGTGCTCCTAATTAAAAAGAGATCTAGCAATTTAAAATTAATTTATTAGAACAAAAAATGTTATATTAGTTCAATTAATTTAGTTTGAGGAAGCTAAATGCCAATGAATTGGCAGCGGTTTTTGATATGTTAGAAATATTATGATCAATTTAGTGAAAATGCATTCAAAAGGGCCAAGAATTATCTATCTTTTATAACTGCAAATTTTGGATCGTCTCTTTCCCTTTTTTTGTTAACCTCGAAAAAATAATTTTTATTTTAAGCGGTTATATCTTAAAAACTTATGATGGAAAAGCGTTGAATTTTATGTGCAGTTTCTTAAAAGTTAAAAGTTATGAAGAATATTCCATATATTTATATAATTAAATTGAAAGATAATTATTTATTAAACAGATTATTTATTAAAGAGAGATTCCTCGATTCGATTTTTCAATTTACGATATTTTGAAATCGATACTGTAATTTATGATCATAAGCTTATAATTATTTGTAATTTATCTTTCGACAATAATCAATGATAAAAAACACACTGCTTTTTTGAGATATTAATAAGAAAGAAATAGCGTAATTTAAAAAAAATGTATCAGAATAAAGAAATTCATATTGGAACAATTTAGTTGTCCTAACACGTGCAAGAAATAGGCTCTTTTCCATGCATTTAAAGCGGATGGAAAAATGCTTATTTCAAGCGCAGATGCCAAACCTGTGTAGAAATGGCTTCGTTTCCTTCCTTATCAAACTATTTCAAACAATTTCAAAATTTAAAGAAAAAATCAAAATATCAAAAAATTTCAACATTTTCCAAATTTTCAAATTTTGTATTTAATATCTATTGCTAATTGTATTTTATATGTTATTGGTGCACGACTCAAAATACTCCACTTCCCACTCGCCTTACACACATAAAAAAGGCCTATATCTATATATGCAATTTCTAGCTCGGGTGATGATTTTAGCACTCATCTTTTCCCTCCTTGTTGTACAATATACTATAGTTTTAAGAATCTAAGTGCCAATGACTTGGTAGCTGTTACTAATTTGTTGCAGAATAAACAGACAATGTTTTCTTTTAACTTTCGTATGACTTTTGTTCAAGATTGTACCCCACAAAGAAGAATTTTACGGGAGAATATTTGAATTAGATGAATAACGTATTTAACTACTTTTTTACAGTTAAAAGATTTATATTTAATTGCAATTCAAGCACTAAAAATTGTTAAAATTGTAAACATTTTCACTACATAATTTAATCCTTAAGGGGAGTTCGTATCTTCTGTCCTTGTCTAATCTCGTTTTTGCTATTTATTCAAATTGTAGTTTTTTAATTGAAAAACTAAAAGTTGGCCCCAATTGGTATTAATGTAAGGAATATTTTGAGACCTTAAAAAGAATCTAAAATTATTTCTTTTTCGAGAAAACTTCGGAACGGAAAAGCTAACCTCAATTTTCGCGTTTCGAAGTTTTCTCGAAAAGGAAATAATTTTACCTTTAAGGAAGATTTTACCTTCTCTTGGGGCAAAGAAACGCAGTCTTTACACATCCATTTATAGACGGCTGTAGAATGTTTAGGCTCAAATGTATTACTACATTTTTATCAAATATACCCTTTTGTTGCAGATTCAATACAGAAGCTCAAATGTGGGGTAATCAACTTTGACAGTATGCGAAAGTGTCCTTATGATCATGCAATTTCATTGATCTAATGGTTCTAAATAAAAAATTGTACTTAATGATGAACGTTCCAATTACTTTTACAATACTTCAATGATTTAGTAAATGAATTTTCAAAATTGACGATTTTCGTTTTATCAATCTAAATGGAAAAATTTTCGTAGCTTTTTGTATAAAATTATTATTAATGTCTTGACCCGTATTATAATGCATACTATATTTTTTGTTCGGGGAGATACAGGGTTAAATAGAATGTAGTGCGCAGAAGAAAAAAACAAAATAATTTATTTTAATCTTTATTTTAGCAGGAAACCAAACATAGTTTTAAAATATTAAGTTTAAGTGTATCTTTCTAACAGTCATAAAAATACTGACAAGCCGTATTTATATACCTATAATAAAGATTCTCTGATAGTTTCAGATTGATTCGTTAAATATTATCTTCTCAACCGCATAGTTAGTGAACATCGATATTAAAACTTAGGAATTCAAGAAATTGTAAGCTAACTAAATGAGTTTAGTGCCTTAACATATGCATTGTAAAGATTTAATTCAAACTTGCCTTCTTATAATCGACTGAGTTTGAATTGCTTTTGAATCTGGAATTGGATAATTCAATACAGTTTTAATCCTTTTCAGGATCATCCAAGATACTTTTTATGCACGAAATCGCTAATCATACAGTGCAAATATTATTTGTTTTTATTTGGATCTGTTCATTTGTTAATGCGCGTGCTTTTATTCTTACAAAAACAAATGATTATTTTTTGGTCGAAAATCGGATTGATTGATCGAAGAAAGCGAATATTATTTTATTGATAAAGTTTCAATTAGGTAGCTGACATCATCTCAGTGAGCCCAAGGTCGAAATAATTGTATTATGCCTGTTCTTTGATTATAATATTGAATTAAATAAGAACAATCGAATTTCAAGAGTTGATAAGCTAATGGTTTTATTACTGCGCATACCAAACAAAGTAAATGTAAATTTTCAATTAATTTGCGTTCAGTTATATATTTAATCATTGTAAAGGTTACACAGTCAAATGACTGAGTATAATTTTTCTAACAAGCAACCAAATCTACATTGCGAAACTCATTTATTTTTGACTAGCCATTCATACATAATTTATTACACCTTAGTTGTTTATTGATCTAATCGTTAGATATCGGCATATTCATCGTCGATTATCGGAATCAGTGAGAGACCTTTTAATAACACTTTCATCGACCGCCAGGTCCTAAGATAAGGATTTATCTCGCTACGCGTCCTTATAACAAGTGTATCAATTTTCAGTTATCTCCGGTAAAAATAGATATGATTTTTCACGCCTATTTTTCGATAAAAAGATGGACGCTTAGAACCTTTATTATATTAATGATCTCCTATTCAACGATTTTGCCGACCTCACTTTGCTGCATATATCAATATATATATATATATTACTCTTTCACAAAAATACACCTTAAATGATCATGTGCACTCATTACGTCTATTTTCCCCGATTCGTAACAAGAACAATCTCCCCCTCCTCCTCTAAAAGTGTAATAATCTTGAAAAAATTGACATTATTAAAGAAATCATGTTATTACCAAAATACCGGCATATAATTCTTCTATTAAGGGGACATTCGACATTCTCGGCCAAAATTCAACTGATATACAGTAATTTTTTTCTGATCAAATTAATACTGAACGTTTTCCAAATTTATCTAATCAATTGTAGTGCTGTTAAGCCGTAAAAAATTTTGTTTTCATATTTCTATCACGTTTTTATCAGAATATCTATAAGTAAATATGATGCCTTTAAATATGTCTTATTTGCGAACATGATAGCGGTCGACTAGATTGTCTCAACCGCGAAAAACCAAAAGAAAATTAATTTGTATGAGTATACATATTGTCAAAGATACCGAAAATAGTACATATTTTGTTATTAAATCGGTTTCAAAAAGTGGAAAATTATCGGTCAATCATCACAATTCTAATTCATGCAATAGCCAATAATGTGTAGAATAACATATTTTAATTTTGGAGCGTTTGGTTGAGTTGTTTAGTTTTTATTACGTCCACGCAGAAAAGTGGTTTTGTGTCTTCACTATTTTACTCTAGCTATATTTAGACATTGAAAATAAATCTGATACTTTAAGAATATATTAGTAAATATTAGTGGTATGCCCCCCTTAAGGTTTCGCACTCTGTTCAGCTTGTATATACGCGTAGCTATAAACTTGACTCTAGCTCCGTTTAGACATCGAATATCTATATATAACTTTGGAAATATATTCTCCACATAAATAGCTATTGATGTAGGTAATAAGCCAAAATTATATTTTTTAAGTCCAAAAAAGTAGAAGTCCCCTTAAAAAATTATATGAGAGTTTATAAAGGCCCTATGATATACGTAGTAAAATATACTTCATATTCTTGATAATAGTCCTTCACTACATAAAAAAAATAATTCCAACCAAAAAAAACCGCTTTCTAAATAATACCTCAAAAGGGTGTACTTTTTATCATTGATGGTTTGACAGAAGATAATGTTTTACTAAAATTACAGTACGATAGGTTCTAATCCTTATCACAGCAATTTTTTCTCTGTATGTAATTTCTTAAAATTATTTAAATATTTAAATTAACTGTAATCAGATGTTAGTACGTAGATTTGCTGAATTCCTAATCATCTAAAATTTTGTGAGCGATTTGCCATCATAGATTTTCGAGATATGACCGTTTAAACTAAATATGACTTTTTTCGTGTATAACAAAAGAAGGAACGGAGCCTATTTAAAATTTGTGGTTGTAGAAAATAGGTAATTTTATGCTCTGTTTAATGCATTTACACTAAATTGATCATAATATTTCTAACATAACAAAAAACTCATCGAACTAAAACTCAAAAATCCAAAAATCCAAAAATTGTTATAAAGATACGAGTCGATGAATCTTTAAATTTCTTTTCATTTTCGAATATTCATAAAAATCGATTCTTTTTACAATTATTTTTCTCTCTTCAAAGAAAAGGTTAAAGCCTCAAAAAATTTACAGAATATTCTTATCCATATTCCTAATCATCTCAATTTTTTTCAAAAATTTTTATTCTTATATTTCACTGATATAACCGTTTGAAAAAATTACGATTTTGTGAATAACAAAACAAGGGAAATAGCTCATTCAAAATTTCGGGTCGGAAAAGATGGATAATATTATTCCGTGTCAAGTGCATTATCACTCAATCGATGATATTATTTCTATGGTATCAAAAACAAAAACACATTGAAGAACAAAAAAATAATTTTTGAACAGCAGTCCTTAAAGGAAAACAAAAAACAAATGAGCCTCGCAACCTTAATTTTTTACCGTGTAAATTCAGAGTAATGTTGATCCCCATCCATATCTGTAACAAGAGATAGCTAATTATTAATCAGTAAAAGAGTAACATTTTATCAACAATGAGCTTTCTCTTATCACAGATATTTTACAATTGTCTTCCGTTAACTTTGTAGATAAATGTTTAAAGAGAAAAATGAACCCCGAAAAATTAAAATTACGTAGTTAAGAAATAAAAAAAAATAGAGGTGTAACTGAATGTTTTTCTAATTGACAATATTTACACTTATGACGTCACAATTCTATTGTAACAATCTTTTTCTCGTTTTGTTATGGACTCTTATTAATAATGTATAATGTACATTTAACTGTTTCTATCATAGGACCATCACAAACTCTCATATCATTTTTTTGGTTGTATGCCTTATATATAGCGAGAGAACCTCCTGAATAATATAGTGCAATTATCCATGGGCCCCCTTAAAATATCGGAAAGTTATTTATTCGGAAAGCCAAAATATCGGAATATTTAAAATTCGGATATTTAAAAAATCGGAGAGTTGAAAAATTGGATTTAGAAAAATTCGGAAAATATTTTTACTGAGAGTTAAAAATTCGGAAAATTAATACATTATATTATAAACTGAAGGGTTTTTATTATAAATATTGCCATTTAATAATGATTCTTTCGAAAATTAACTTTCTATCCTTACTATCAACCGGTGAACGTCCTTAATGGCAAGAGTGCGTTTCGCTTTTAAGGGAATGTGAAGGGATCGCCATACACATTACATACTTACAACGGAGAATATTTAAAACTGTTTTCCGGATGAAAATACTAACAGAATTAAGCCGTTTATTTACCATAAAAATTGTGTAATCTCTAATAATACAGATTACACATTTACAGACCCCTGTAAATCATGTTCGATTTAAAAAAATGTCTTACTATTCGAATTTGTATAAAAAACATTGTCTGGTTAAATATTCAAGATTTTTTCAATAATCGAAATAAATACTTTTTTATAACATGGCTTATAATCTTTGAAGTTGGTATACATTTCGTATTTCGAACCGAAATAACGTTAATCAGTATCAAAACAAGATACGTTGCGTTTTATGCAAAAATTTTGGTACCGTATTATCTATTTGAAAAACATAGCATTATGTTATAAATAGTCAAATAGATTGCAGAATTAAAGAAAATATTAAGATTTTAAGATTGTATATTTGAGAACTTCTTCATTATTGTTTTCTACGACAATTTATATCAGTTTCACAGCACTGCTAAACTATATATAGTTATATATATATATATATATATATATATATATATATATATATATATATATATATATATATATATATTTATATATATACCGTTTTGTACCGTTAATAAGTAAAATAAATAAAATTTGTTTTTTAAACCTAAATGGTTACTACATGAAGCTCATATGCGAAGATGTTTGTATATCAAATCAACAATTTGCTTTTGCCACAAAAAGAATTATTTTGTGTTTAGATTTTTTGACTACATGTATTGTCATGATGTCTAAAAGCCATAAAACTCTTGGATAAAGCTAATTTTATTTAAACCTTTTTTAATGCCCGAAGTGTACATTGTACATACAATGTATACGACGGAATCTATAGTATATCAGTATAAGAATAATATTTTATCTGAAATATATAGTCCGCGAGTTTTTTATAGTGTAGGTGTCGATTTATCGAAAACAAATACTATATTTATGAAATTCTGAAATGTGTCAAAAACTAACAGTTTTAAACTATTTATAAGTTTCATCCCAAATGGGTAAGCTTAACCTGTCAACATAAAAATGTTTTTTTTTTACTGTGAATAACTACGTTCAAGACATTGAGGCCATTTTAATTGCATGATTGTTATTATTGATATATTGAGTCTACTTGAAATCGTAAAATGTCGTCCCCGAAACACAGTTTTTGCGCCAACAATCCAAAGGATTACGTTCGTGAATTGTTACAAAAGAAAGGTTTAAACGAGGATCTGGTTAACGAAATACTCGATCAGGGGCTTACAGATGAACTTGCAAGGTTAATTTCTAACCCTCACTGGAAAAAATCACACAACCCGTCGCTCGTTCGCGCACATTAATTCCTAATTTAATACTCACAAAGAAAATTGGAGTGCCGTGGATTTTCGTACGAGGACCTCGTGATCGTCGGCAAGGCATTCAAAGACGATACTCAATCCGATCATTTCTGCAACTGCAAGTACACTTATACATCCTTCGAACTTTCCAAACAAATCTACGAGTACAAAGGAAGGAAGGAGAAAAAAGTGATCGTTATATCCGCGCAGGTAGTTTCAATAGCCAGAGCGACGTTTCGAGCGGTCCGACGACGGAGAACAGCGACTACTTGAGGGAGCACTTCAGCGCGATTCTGCCCGCGGCTATGCGCGAAATTGCGATGAGAAAGCCCTTCGATCCGGTCGAGTATCTCGGTCAATGGCTCTTGCATTACAGGGTGTGCGGATATTTTTTCCTTTTGTATTTTCATGCTGCTGCGGAATTGCGATTTTACCAAATAAGTGATTTTATTTTGGAAATTAGGATTGCGAAGAGCGGGAAAGAAGGCGACAACAGTTCGAGGCTGAACTTTTTGAGGAGCGATTGAAGTATCAGAAAGCTGAAGTGATAGCGGTAATTGAATTTTAATTGTTTTATGCTTGTACAACTAAAAGAGATCAACAATGTTTTATGCAATAAGTGATTTATCACCATTGTGTTGTATATGTATTCAAAGTTTAACATATATTCCATGCACCAACATTTTTATTTGATCTTGATGAAATTTTGAGAGTTCAATATAACATATTGTTTGAGTTGAGTTTTAAAACAATATGTAAACATTTAATTAGTTAACAGAAACTCCATACATTTTATTTATAAGTAACAGAACTTACAAAACATTACTGAAAACTATTAAGCAGCCTTTTTTAGCTAATGAATTGAATTTTTGTACTTCAAATATTATATAAAACAATTAAGAATTAATTAGATACTATAATGATAATGAACATTTACAATTTAATAGTGTATGTACACGTTTGTGAAATGTTTGTGAACACTGTAACTTGATAAACGTATGGAACAATTTGAAAAAGTACAGATTTAAAATAGAGCCCTATCTTAAAAAGGATGCTAAAGTATGCGATACAACATGATAACTTTAAACATTTTTAAATCATTGTTCATTGGCAAATATGAATAGGATTGGTTAAAATTTTTATTTTTGTACTTGTATACATATAAGATTACAAAAAGCATAAAAAAGGTTTTTTTCCTGAAAAAATTTAAACTCAAACAGTTTTTAAAAATGAGAAAATAATAAGACAGAGAACTTAGACCTTTAAAATATCATAATTAATCTCTATAATAAAAATTTTATAGCCTGTTTTATGCATATATACAGAGAAAAATGAGGTTTAAACTATATTTTTACATATTCTTATAATGAACCATCCTGCTTCATCAAGTTCGAACTTTTTGCAGGATTCATGCGAAGATTATGAAATTAATGAAGAACTCGAAAACTATGAGGAAATCATCGAGGAATAGACATTTTGTTCAAATAATGCAATTCACAGTTTATTAAAAAATATATTTATTGTCAAAATCCGTTTTCAGATAAGGAATTTTGCAACATCAGAATGATACAAATTTTAGAATAAGATACAAAAATTATTTCTACGATTGAATATTGACACTATTACTAACTGACCTAAAAATCTTAAATTGTATTGACCGCAATCACTCGCGCAAATTGCAGTTGCAGCAGCATATAATGTAAAAAATCACAGGCATTTCGTAGAGTCATTCATCACACATTAATACTGAATTCGAAAAACTCAATGAACATGAGAATTTCATGTCGCGCAGTAATCACTTCACGATTGAAACAACCATATCATAACGATAGGTGTTTATCAAATACATTTAAATAGGTATAAAGAAGGAATGATTACATAACAAAATGCAATAAGTTAAGATCAATTCTTATACATAACACTATTTGATTGAAATAGAAATGGTAGAGATATATAGAAAAGTTAATATAAACAATATAACAAGGAGAGTGACACTCCTCCGATTCATGGATTCTTATGAAACCGGAAAGTGTTTTTTCATAAAACAAATCATTATTTTCATAATTTTTCGTACACATGAACTTCAATGTTTGACCTACTTGACATTATAAAAGTAAAAAAGAAATTTAAAAATAAGTGTATCATCGTAAGATAAATTTCTTAAGTTGTCATAACCCTTTTCCCTCAATGTTCGAAAGAACATAATTTTTGGACAAATCAAAATTTTGTTATCTAACGACTCTCGAATTGAAGGTTTCTTGATATAATTAGATTTCAGATAGTTTAAATGTTAATGTATACAAAATAAATGACGTTCTCTATTGATTGAATTCTATTTTTGTAACAAAATCATTAAACATCCGTGATCCAGAAATTTATTACACTTAATCCCGAGTAAAATTGAGACTTGGCGTTACTAACTCTGATGTAAGAAATCTATTTAATCCTATTCAAATCCAGTTCCCAAAGATAAAAAGATCCTACTTGTAAGTAGGATATATATGCAATTTTAGTATTGAAAAATAGGATCATTTAACAGGTTTTCTGTATCAGGGGTGTCATAAGTATGTCATTTACATCATCGTTATGGAGACTAAACTATCTAAAAAAATATTTGAGTAGTAGTTTTTCACAATCTTCACAACAATCTTTTCAACAATCTAAGAATCTCTAAATAAAGTGTTTCCTTCAATTCCGGTACACCAGCTTTGGACCTAAAGTGACATATCTAATCTTTCCAAACCGAATATCTTTGCGCAAGCTTCATAAGATTCCGACCGGATACCCAAGGAATCAAAAAGAATCATCAAACCCCGAACTCGAGTCGTTACACTGCGTCCATGAATCTCTCGAGTGAGCATTACGAGTATATATACATGTACAGTCTCCTCAGTCCAGCCTGGACTCGTAGCCAAAGAGAACGCAGACGAACTGCCGGAGTGTCGAGGCGCTGCGCTTCTCGCGCTTCAATCGGCGCGCCTCCTTGAAGCGCCGCCAGGCCCGCAGGTTCGTCTCCCCGAGCGGGCCCCACTCGTCGCTCGGCCTCAGCGCCGCCAGGAACATCTGCCGTTGGGGAATTATCGATGCGTACGTGAGTGTGTATTGTATAGATAATCGATGGGGTATGTAGATATACACGGCTGGGTTGACTCACCTCTGGCATGCCCAGCTTTCGCTTCGAGAGGAGCGTGTAGACGAACCAGAAGGGTACTTGGAGCACTCCGAAGCCGAGGAGCGTCCAGCCGACAGCTGCGAATGTACAAGGTTCCGGCATTAGGTATATTTATATTGGGAAATAAGAGAAAGAATTCGAGAGTAACTTCGTTCTCACAAACTTGCAAACTCTCATAATAGTTATTTTAAGGGGTAACACCACTCTAGCGGGCCGAAAAAATGCCTAATTTGTACGATTTTTTACAAGAGTAGGAAAGAAGGGATCAAATTTCTTTTTTGAGGGTTTACTATACATATATTGAGGTATAAAAATGTATTTTTTTTACATTTAAATACAAAATGACGGCTATGCAGTCAATTTCGTGAGAAGCCTTTTTTAAACTGGGAGAACAGATTACTCGTAAACTATTGCATGGATTGGATTGAGATTTTTACTGCAGCTTCACAAATAGATTCTCTAAAGAAGTGCGCAGCCGTTTTTCGATTGAATGTAAATTTTTTTTTATGAACAATTTGGATCGTTTTCTTTTCGAGAAAATCGACTTTTTATACAGAAGTGCGCCATTTCTACAAAAATTGAAATAAAAAACAACCCCTACGTACTTCCAAAGATAACGTTATATAGATTAAGAATTTCTTTGGTTTTTGTTCTCCCATTTGGAGGTTTGAGAAAAAGGCTTCTCACGAGATTCGCTGTATAGCCGCCATTTTGTATTTAAATGTAAAAAAAAATATATATTTTTGTACCTCAATATATGTATAGTAAACCCTCAAAAAAGAAATTTGATCCCTTCATTCCTACTCTTGTAAAAAATAGTACAAATTAGGCATTTTTTCGGGTCGCTAGAGTGGTGTTACCCCTTAAAGAATTATTATATCGCACGGTAATTCCCTACTAGCATAACACTAATCTGGCTCGACTGGTTTAGCAGTACATAATAAGACACAGTCGCGTGGATCCTGATTTCTAACAGTTTGTGATAATACTAGGTGACAATGTAAACTATACATGTGGGTTTGATACATAAAAACTTAGGTCCACTTTTTTTGAAAATGGAGTTTATAGTGATTATGATATCAATGCATGGTCTATTTTCCGATGAAAAGTTCATAGTTGCAAAAGTTTATTATTACTTTCCTGTTTTCATAACTTATGCTTTTCTTATACATAGGTTTGAATAGCAAATTAAAAATTAAAACGTTAATATATCGACATTTCCAAAAATAGACTTTGACCACAAAAACAAAATTACATTATTCTATTACTAACTAGTTTAACGTGGCCACAGCATTTACTAAGATACTTATAAAATTGTTGCAACGAAACATAACAACGTGTTCTTTCTACACAGGTGTACAAAAGGCCAAATAACGCAAAAATTAAAAAATTCCAGATAATTAAACCAATAAGGGATTAAGTGGGTGTCAAACCATTCAAATTTCTCGCCAAAATTTCTAACCTCAAATTCTTTAAGAATTGATTATAAGTAATAAATAAACTAAATTATGAAAAACCAAGACATCATTGCCCTTCATAATACAATTATCTGCCACTGTGCGATGTTTCAAACAAAAACTTCAAAACCTCTACGAATGCCATTCGAACGAAATTTATATTAGTCTATTAGTCTAGACTCGAACCTTCAAATTTCGTTCGCAAAGCCATTCGTAGAGGTTTTGAAGTTTTTGTTTGAAACTTCGCACAGTGATAGATAATTGTATTACGGAGGGCAATGACTCTTAGTTTTTCATAATTATACTTATTCTTTTAATTAAAACCAATATTTTATAATTCACGGGTCGGTAAGGTAGGAAGGATCAAAATTGACTTTGACACCCCCTTAATAAGAGGAGGCCGTATCTACTGTCCTTGTCTAATTATATTTTTGCTATTTATTAAAATTGCTTTTTGTTAATTGAAAAACTAAGAGTCATCCCCAATTCTTCGTATAATAATGAATATTTTGAGACTTGGAAAAATATTTAACATTATTTCCTTTCCGAGAATACTACGAAATGCGAAAATTGAGGTTAGGTTTTCGGTTTCAAAATATTCTCGGAAAGGAAATAATGGTAAATATTCTTTTAGGTCTCAAAATATTCCTTATTTTAAGAAGAATTGGAGACGACTCTTAATTTTTACTTAACAAACTACTACTTGAGTAATTAGCAAAAATGTGATTAGACAAGAATGATTAGACAGTAGATACGGCTTCCTTTTAACCAACTGACCGTGCGCCCTGGCGGGATAGGCGGCGCCACCGTAGGTCAGCGGCGTGAGGTTGGCCACCGTGTAGACGAAGATGGCGATTAAGAGAAGTGGCGTGAGGATCGTCCAGCAGACGCGCCAGTAGAGCGAGGGCCTGCGGTCCAGCATGAACTCGACGTCGTCGAGGAAGTTCTCGAGGCCGTACAGCCAGAAGACGCCCGTCACCTCGAGGCTCGCCAGCACGAACACGACGAAGGACGCCGCGTAATAGTCCACCAGGCCCAGCGCGAACTGACCGCCCTGTAATAAAGTGTATGCGTTTATATAGATTTGTGATTCGATGATCGCGTGATGTTGCACGTGGTTTTCATAAATGATCAGCATGTAGTGGTGTTTTTTTAAATTATTTTACGTAAGTTTAAGTTGTATTGGATGTTGATGGTTGAGGGTGGGAATTAAGTGGATGTATTAAGAAACGTCTGTAGAAGAAATCCGACATTCGCGATTAAAATTCGCTTTTAATTCTCTAGTGACGACACTGAAATAAGAAAACGCATTGCTTGCCTTGATTAATCTTACATTTGACTATAGGCTACTATAACATGGAATATTGGATTACCATCCTTGCATAATAATCAAAAAGAGCTTCTTAAATTAGTCTAGAACCCACCTACACATGTGTCAACATTCGAAGAGAATTTTCTTTAGGTGGGGGGGGGGGGGGAGGCAAAACTCATTTAAGACTATAACGAAAGAGTAATAATGAAATATTTATGTTTTATAATCGAAAAGCATTGTTCTATGCTTTAATTTAAACCCAATATTGTTTTATAAAGTTAACAACTTTTGAATGACAAATAGATTTGTGTGAAATTGACCCATTTGCGATGTCGATCGAAAAACAGGTATGATTGGCACTAAGCCATCAGCTGATTTACCGTAGCGTTATTTAATTTCTTCCAATGTATTTGCATTACTCTACTAACAGTCAAATTAGTGAACTGGCTAATTACACCAGTGCCGCCAATGTTTAATGACATGATTTTGCTCGACTCGTACAGGATTGTTGCTTTTGAAGATGCAATTTAAATTGCGTAAGTGATTATCGACATGTCGAGTTTGTATAATGATCAATCATTGGTGAAATTGAGTGGCCGATGGGAGCACAAAGTTATCAGCGAATAACCGATTACATAGCTAAATGGCTTAATTTCAATTTGCGCGCCCTCGAAAATTCTATACGTGACAAAGAATTCAGCAGAGTTTAACACTAGGTATTCGATTGTGCTGAATTCAGTTTATTACATGTATACACATTTGTAAGAAAAACTACAGAAATTAACTTTAAAAGACACCTTTTAAGTCTGTCATTTGCCAGAACTTCTGACATAACACGTCGTTCATACAGAGCTTAAATCATTTATTAGAGCCTACCATTCTAATCTAATAATTATAAGAGTAGAGTAATAGTTATTATGCCCATCTGAACGCATATGGCCACTCTTTACCTTGAAAAGCGAGACCAAAATTACTGTTTTTACCCGAAAAAATGATTAGCAGAAAAAAGTTACTTTTTTCCCCGCAAATGCAGGAGAAAAGTAATTTTTTCCGCAAATGGGGAAAAAAGTGACTTCACTAGAAACTAGTCTAAATTACTTTATTTCATTAAGATCTACCAATAACCCTGATTTTTTATGGTCTTTTAACAATATTGTCTTTTAACAGTCCATTAGTCCCGCTTTTCAAGTCAAAAATAGGCCACAGTTGAGATGGGCATAAAGTACTATTTTTGCCCTTGTTACATAATGTACTATTTCAATATCTGAAAACTACTTTAGGTATTGACAATGTAGGAGTGCGCGGTGTACGCTCGACGATCAGATATTTTTCACCTCGAGTGTACTAACTTCAAAGATTCATTTCTTTAAACGACAATTTAAGCTCTTATTTATTAAATTTTGTCCATGATAAAGTATTGAAATCTCATTGCTTTATAAATGGTATACTCTCAGTGTATAAAATACGCTGTCAAATTTTGTTAAAGATCGAGCATGAATTAATCATCAATTGATCATTAATCCCCGATAAAATACATCTTGCGCCTCTTATAGTCAAATTCTATTACATGAGTATCCTTGAATATTATATAAAAAACGTTTACTCCACTCTTCTATAATAATTATTACGAGATTACCTAGTTAAGAGGTTGTCAAAGTCAATTGTTATCCTTCCTACCTTACCGACCCGAGAATTATAAAATATTGGCTTTAATTAAAAGAATAAGTATAATTATGAAAAACTAAGAGGTCATTGCCCTCCGTAATGCAATTATCTATCACTGTGCGAAGTTTCAAACAAAAACTTCCAAATCTCTACGAATGGCTTTGCGAACGAAATTTGAAGGTTCGAGTCTATACTAATAGACTAATATAAATTTCGTTCGAATGGCATTCTTAAAGGTTTTGAAGTTTTTGTATGAAACTTCGCACAGTGGTAGATAATTGTATTATGGAGGGCAATGCTGTCTTGGTATTTCATAATTTAGTTTATTTATCAATTGTAATCAATTGTTAAAGAATTTAAACCCTAGATGAACGATATGCAGGCTCTTTAGAAGTGTCTTTTTAAAAGTTAAAAGTCGATCAGCATGGTGGTTAAAGAAAAAATGAAAATATTGTACGGGTGTGCAGTAGATGGTTCCGACGGCGAAGCCAAGGAGACAGGTGACGAGGACGATGTGCCAGTGCCTCCAGCTGGGGAACTGATCGCTGACGATGCTGATGATGCCGCCGGCCAAAGCGATCCCGCTGCCGATCCCCAGCACGTAGAGCATCAGGAAGAACAGCACCGAGAACAACTGTGAAACATATTTTTATTTATTGCATTGTAGTTCTGCGAGTTACTTTACCTTTTAAGGATCCAAGCATTATAATAATAAGCGAGTAAAAATCATTTATATAGAATTGTTACCCAAAGAATGGCAGATCAACAGAAAAATTTCATAAAGTCTAAAACTCACAAAAATAGTACGAAACTACAATTGTCGGTAAACGAGTTATAAAGTATAGAACTACGGCCTTCTGGAAAATTTGAAATGGTATCTTCCTTTTCAGGTGTTATGAAATATTGACCTAATTCCTACTTTAGAGGCTACTATGTTTTTTATTTTTAAAATAGTTTGAAAGTATTTTTTGGTTATTGTTTATATTCATTAAGGAAGAGGTAGAGTATCCGTTTTCTTTTAATAATTCCAAACTATTTTAAACATAATAAACATTGTACCCGTCAGATAGAAATTGTCGATGAATATATCGCATTGCCTTAAACAAATTCTTCTCCAAGCAAATGAAACTGCTTGAAATTTAAACCATGGGATCAATACTCCTTAAGAAGACTAGCATATTTCAGATTTGTCGAACAATACTAGTTTGTTTGAGACACCACCTATTAATACTCGCACTTTGTAGTTTCTTTAAAAAAATTAGTTTTTGTTTACGAGATTCCTGAAAAGAATTATAGTTTTTAAAGAAATGGCGTTTAAAGGATATAAAAAGTGTTTTTTTTTTAAATTCGTAAAAAGAATTTTTTTATAAATAATATATATTTTTAAATAATAAAAAATCAGTTTAAATACAATTTTTTGAAAAAAGAACTCTTTCTCGAACATTTTGAAATATAACATGTAACCACAGCTTAAAATTTCAACCAATTCTGTCAAAAATGAAAAAATTTTAACGTTATACTAAATTCAGATTTTAATATTTTTCACATCCATTTTATTATATCAAACACTGTCAAAAACGAATTCGTAATATGATATTTTTTATTCGTTAAATTTTGTTTGTTACTATTAAAATATAGATTTGCTTATAGAAATTACAAACTTGAATTATGTCCAATCAGATTTACGTATAACTAATTTATTATTACGTATAACGGCCCTGGTAGAAATCTAAGCTGGTTTTAATTCTGGTTAAGAAATTAGCTAGATATCAGTTAAAAACGACATGCTTTTTAGCTAATTTCTAGCTAGATTCTGTTTAATATTCTAGTTAATATAAAATTGATAAAATAAGTAATTTATGTATTAATTAGTAATGTAAATTATAACAGTTTTATAATAATCAAAGTAATACGCAATTCTAATCATACCACATTAAGTAGTTTACTAAATTAAAATTAAGAATGTACCTTAAATGTCTAGTAGTAATGGAGGTTAGCTAATTTGTTTACATAACGACGCGTGCATTTAAAAAATATTATTTACACAAAAATACCAAAGCCCTGAGTAAAATTTAAGTGTATTTATTAAAGAAATTTATGTTATAAATAATAGAATGCATGTAGTCATATAATTATTGTTATTTTATAAATAACAATAAAAGCATAATAATGTAAGTTATGACGAAATTTGGAGAATTGGTAAACAAATATTTGTAGTTTGACAATGAAGTTTTATTACATAATTTTATTTTCGACATCAATCACAAAATTTTGTTGACTAAGTTATGATTGACTAATTTTCGGAAAGGAAATCATTAGTTATCAAATACTTTTAGTATTGCATATACATATTTCATTAATCTCGTAAGTTGTTATTTGTTGATAAAAATATTTATTTTGGCGGCATACTATATTGAACATTCAATAAAGTATAATAATGTATATTTTTTAAAACTAATAACTTTTCAAAACAAAACATAAATAGGTTAGATTTGCAAACAAAATACGTTCTTGCTTAAAGCATAGTCTTATCGGGATTCTAGCCAGATATTAGCTATAATTTTACTTAATAGCTTATTAATCTGGCTAATAATTAATAAGCTAACCAGCCATTCTAGCTAACTTTCTACCAGGGGTATTTCCACTACATTTTTCATGAAATAAGAAATCGTCTGTTCAAAATAATCTACTCTTATTTTGTTTCTTAAAATAACAAACAATTGTATACTGTGCATTTTTAACAAACAATATAAGTTATTTTCTTTCTAACCGTAAATCAATTCACACGTGTGTGAAAGTACAATCGCCAGATCATATGCGTCCAATTCCTAAAACAACCGCGATTATTCCCAGATAAACTGATTGCACGCCCGCATCTCGAATCTAAAAGCTGTCAATATTTTCGCCTGCTTCGCGTAAGGAGGATCACACCTAATAAAGAAGGCATTTCTGCAGATAACGACTAAGCCGCACCTGATCAGCATCCGCGATGCACTCAGTACAGCCCATAGTGCGATCTCAATCAACGCGCGCGCATAAGTATACGACGTGACGTTTCGCAAGGCTTTGCGCGTTAATTCGAGCGTGACGCGAAACGAGATTGTGCATTAGCGTCGCGCGGGAAAAAACGGAGGGATCTAAATGGAAAAGGAGCTGCGAGCACCTTGCAGAGATTTCTATTTGTTTATAATGTTATCGAGCATGCGTAATCTTGTTTTGAAGACGCACGGCGAGATTGAATTGGAATCGATGGCGATAGTTGCGCGTTTTGCTATTTTTTTTTATTGCCGGTAATTTGGGGAATTTCAGGTGACGATCGAGATTAGCTTTGGTAGATATTAGCAGAGAGACTGGTGGATAATGAAGCACGAGTATGAGACTATTGTAGTATTAGTAACTACGCATTTGAAAATGATTTTATCTATTTATAATAGGAACTGAATTTGCTTGTAACGATAGTGCGAGGTAATTTTCTGCTATGTTTTAATAGACGCAGCGCAAAATAAGATTTGGATATTTTTGTTTAAATTAACTAGGATAGTAAGTATCTGAAATTAATTATAAATAATCGCACGTGGAAAACTATATATAAAGAAATCAACGTAATTTTAGAGTTTAAAAAGTTAAGATTACTCTTGAAATATTTAATTTTTATTATTCTTTTGGTCGCATGTGAAAATGTCAGTTCTATTTTCCATTCATACTACTCCGATATTCATTTTAAGTACTATCTCAGATTCCAGGTAAATGCCTCATTATTCTCGAACGCTTTATAAAAGACTCGATTTGAGAGATGTTCAGATAACTACAATTTAATACTACTGGTACAATATGAAATTCTTGCTGTAATGAAGAGTAAACATTGCTTAGGTAATTTAAATAGATTTGATTAATTTTTTGTATAATAATAAAGTATGTTATATAAAACAGACCCTAGAATATAAAACAAATTCTAGGAAACCATTTACTTTACATATTAACAAACAAACTGTATTACAATAGAGTATATATACCTTTCGATTGATCTACATAAGATAACAGTTAAATTTTCTTCACGAATTGGAATACCGGCTCAATCCAATCGGCAATATTCCCCGATAAAATAGTTGCCAATTTTTATTTCATGCATTCGGCAGCTGACGAGCAAAGCACATTAGAGTTATAAAATGTTGCGTTTCCTATTATGACGCCACATGGCAGCAATATTTACCATTGTGTCATCATCCTACCGCCGTTATTAAGCCTCTTATGTTGTTCCATCAATTCGATACTTAATTGAAAGTGACAAGTAAAGCTGAACGAAGAATTAAATGCAGAACGTAGCAAAAGTGAGCTTAAAATATGTTTTCTACTGCAAATTAATAGCATACTTTTAGGGGCCTTGCCAATTTTCCATTAAAAAATCTTGCCTCAAAATTTTACCAACTGAGAAATAAATAATTGATGGTAATTAAAAGTTAAATACTAATAAGAATGAATGATGTAAAGCAAGGACACTATTGCACTTTCACATGTATAAATAAATATGCTATTATGCAAATCTTCAAGAAATTATTTCAATATTTTAACGATTACTAGTCGAACAAAGTATCGAGAGTTCAGCTAGGTGACTTTATCTGAATGACATTCGCACAAGCATAGAAATAGTTACGTGAAACTTATATAACGGTGCATTGTTATATTATACAGAAGGGAAATAATGTCTTGGTTCCAAGCAATTTATTCTATATTAATAGTTTGGAGAAACAAGCGGCAATTTCAGAAGACGCTTGAAGAAGAGGCTATCCTAGCTTTAAGGGGGTGTCAAAACATTCAAATTTCCCGCCGAAATTTCTAACCTCAAATTCTTTAACAATTGATTACAATTATTAAATAAACTAAATTATGAAAAACCAAGACATTATTGCCCTCCATAGTACAATTATCTACCACTGTGCGAAGTTTCAAACAAAAACTTCAAAACCTCTACGAATGCCATTCGAACGAAATTTATATTAGTCTATTATATTAGTCTAGACTCGAACCTTCAAATTTCGTTCGAAAGCCATTCGTAGAGGTTATGAAGTTTTTGTTTGAAACTTCGCACAGTGATAGATAATTGTATTACGGAGGGCAATGATTTCTTAGTTTTTCATAATTATACTTATTCTTTTAATTAAAGTCAATATTTTATAATTCTCGGATCGGTAAGGTAGGAAGGATAAAAATTGACTTTGACACCCCCTTAACTCGAAAATCAGGCTAATGCAGTCCACAATTTTTTTATTTCAATTCTGTAGTTACAACGCTGAGATAAGAAAAATACATTTCTTTTATTTTAAGTCTGAAATTCCTCTGGGTCAACCTAAATATGCGGTATCATATGCATGACATCGCATTGGTGAAAGAGCCTATGCAAATATTCGGTACTATTCTTTTTAGTCGAAAGTAAAAAAAGGACTTTAACCCTTTCAGACCTGCATTTAATCTAGCCATGATATACCACCTTTTCAAGTGTATTTTGATGATTTATAGACTAACTAAAAATTTGAGTGGTTTAAAAAGAAATTATTTCACATATACAAGTTTATGCATACATTCCTAGTACTCAGTATATCAATTAGGATCCATCAAGTCGAGGTTAAAAAACCGTTCCGACCAATAAATAATTATTTTTACATTTTTAGTGTGTCCATTTTAATGGACACAGGGTCTAAAATTAAGGGTTAATTTGTCCAGAACCTCCTAAAAAATGTGCTATCATATGCGTTGACCCATATTAAGTGACCTTATACAACATCTAGAGGAAAAATAGCAGAAAATGCACAAAAAAAGACAACACCTTCCAAAAATTTGCCCTCTGTAATCGCTTCTACATTTTGAATGCGATCCAATTTACACCAGAAAATGAAGAAAAACGTTTCACCTGCGGCAGCAGCGCAAACTTGGCGATGGCGTCCGGATAGGAGATGAAGGCCAGTCCGGAGCCACCGCGCACGACGTTGGCGATGTCGTCGGTGCCGAGCTCGTGCGCCAGATTGCCGAGGATGCCGAAGATCGTGAAGCCGGCCATCAGGCTCGTCAGCGTGTCCAGGGTCGTCACGACCAGCACGTCCCTGCAGACGGTGTTTGTAATTATTACGGTGCGACGGAATCGAGGGAACGAACGTGTCATTATTTTGCGCATCGAAAAAAAAGAAGCGTTCGAAGTTTTGAACTCGTCATCCGTGGGGAACGGAAAATATCAATTAAAATGTGACGAGTGAATCATAGGTGAGTGGCTGCATTTCTAGTCATTTGACGTTAAAGCGTGCGATTGACAGCTTTTCCTGATTGACTGATTGTAGACTTACAAAGCAGAGCGTTTAAATTAAGAGGAATCCTTTTGTGTTTAATGGAAAGTAATCTTAAATTGTTATAAATCTTCTTTTTGTTCATAACAGAAATAACACTTCGGAGACGATTTTTTGCGACGAGAGTGTTAGCGTAATAATACATTTCATAATAGTTGGACAGCGTAAACATATCAACACTTAATTCATTTTCCCGTAGACATTCTACACAGTGGAAGAAACCGAACAAAATTGTGAAAAAAGACCATCATCGATAATTTAACCAGCATCGATAGATTATGAATATGTTTGCTGCAATATCCCGCACGGTCAACAAACGTCTTTAAAATAATACTTGCATAAACAAAAAATGTTAAACTTCGACTCTAGATGTATTTTCATTCATAAGAGCCTTTTACTTTTGCTTCAAAATGTTTAATACTAACTAGTTATTGACACCTACTCTCTAATGATCGCTCGCGTAACAAGACTAAGCATTTTTTTCAGCCTCCAAAAACTAAGTATAAATTAAAAAAAAGCTCTTCAAAAAAGAAATGATACTAGTATCTGAAACATTACTCTTGATGTTAAACGAATATCTATGGAAACAAAAGGATTTAATCATACAGAAAATTATCAACCGTCTAAAAAATAACAGCCGGTATTTCACTTTAAAATCCATCTACTCTCGAACTCGCTCAATTGGATTTCTATCTGGATTTTCAACTTACGTATCTAGCTCAAAATCCATCTGTAAACAGTCTGAAAACATGAGGCAAATACGGCCAAATCCAGTTGAATCTCCAGAAGCATTCACTTAATTCCTACAGATACACAATCTCCCAGCCAAACTCACCGATAGATATTATGCCTGAAATCGTTATACGACGAGTACGTGATCAGGCCTCCAAAGCACACCGACAGGGAGAAGAAGCACTGGGTGACGGCAGCGTACCAAACATCGGCCACGAAGAGCTTGCTCCAGTCGGGCTTGATGAAGAAGAGTATGCCGGTGGCTGCGCCCTCGAGGCTCACGGCGCGCCCGAGAAGCGCCAGCATTATCGCGTAGGGGAAGAGGGCGAGGAAGTAGGCGGCCTTGCCGGAGCTCTGCACGCCCTTGACCAGCACGGCGAAGATACAGAGCCAGGCCAGGCCCAGGCAGAGCGTGAGACGCCAGTCGGGCAGGCCCAGGCCGTCCTCGATGCTGGATTTCTCCTTCAGCACCGTTTTCCTGTGGATGAGATTTTTGTGGCTTGAGATTGGTGTGGAAACTTGTGGAAGAAACCTCCAGAAATGTATGTAGGATTCTCAGTAGAATTGGTTGCACGAATTTTTGCAGGGCTTTTAGATACTGCAAGTTTTTTTTCACAGGTCTTTTTGTGTTTTTGTAATCGATTTTTCTGCAAGGTTTTTTTCCACAAGAATACAACGAACAAATGTACGGACCCTTACAGATAGACGTGTAAAATACTTGTAGAAAAATTAAAAGTTTTTCTTTCAGTTGAAAAATCACCAAATTTTTATTTTTTAATATTATTTTTTCGTTGAAACCAGATCGAATAAAACTAGATTCAAATTTCAGACAAGATTGGATTGATTTTTTTATCTTTGTCCGAACTCAACATCAATCGATTTTGTATTGATTAGGATATGACCGTGGAAATAAAACAGGATTTAAAATCCGGATAAAATCGGATAAGAACATCTAGGTTTATTTTACAATTTGATCTCATAATTTTTTTTTTAACCAGGGTTTGTCTGATTTATAGCAAAATATTTGATTTCCAGGTTACCGATTTTAATAATTCTCTGGGAAATGTTTTTCGATACCTGATGATGAAATATATGACGTGTATGCCTAAGAAATGGGGCCTACGGTGGCTCAATCGGTAGAGTATCGGATTCCCACGCCGGTGACCCGGGTTCGATTCCTAGTCTCTGCCGATTGATACAAGCATCTCTGTAAAAATTGCATGTGCTTTGTTTACAAACACACCGCAGACCCCCCGTCATCGATTAGCATTATATGGGAGCACAAATATGGCAACGTAAAAAAAAGCATCCAAGAAATATTAAATTCTTGCAAGGCTATGTACATATATACATTTATAATCGAAGAAAGGACTGATAATCATATAAATATTGTCTCTCGTTCTCTTCTACTTTTTTAAAGCAATTGTTCAGTTCGATTTCCAATCTGCATAACTTTGCGAGTATTTAAGATTGAAATGTTTCAAGTTAAAGGTTATTGTTGCAACTCTCATTTTCTCCTTTAAAATCTCCAAGGTTGCTTTCACGTTAGAAATATCCAGCTGGAAATCCGTCCAAAATCTAGATGAAATCCACTATAAATTTTCAACAGGTTTTTGGTTGCCGTGTCATTGACGCCAAAATGTGCATAAAATTTTACTGATCTAACTCAATTCTTCTGTCAGGTACTGCATTCCATCACCAGATACCAAAAACAACCAGTTTCCACAAAATCCGATATCCACGAAGTGAGACATTCCTCCAGTTCCCCCAACACCCAAATTACAAATGGCATACTCACGTGAAGTAAAGCTCAGCGGAGCTCCTCAATCCCGTTCGATTCCCCAGCGCGTGTCCACTCCCGTTCCCGTGTCTTCCCGAATCGACGCAGCTCTCGCCCCACTCCTCCAAGCACTCGGACCAGGGCAGCTGCGCCTGGAAGCTCCCGATCATGTAGTAGAGCGTGACGCTCATCAGTGAGCAGTAATAGGTCGCGACCGCGACCATCGAGAACATCTGCGCCCAGCCGACTCCCCTTAGACCCGGCGCCACCGACCACATCTTCACCGAGGAGCGACTGGTGAACTGGCCGACGATCATCTCCAGGTAGTAGCAGGGCTTCCCGACGACGAACAGGACGACGATGTAGGGTATGAGGAAGGCACCACCGCCGTTCTCGTACGCGGTGAAGGGGAAGCGCCAGACGTTGCCCAGACCCACGGACATGGCGATGCAGGACATGAGGAACTCGAGACTGCTGTCCCAGGTCTGACGCTCGCGGACTTGGGATTGCTGGGGGGCTGGGGCTTTCTCGAGGGTCGAGGTGTGGGAGGAGAGGGCAAGGGGAGGACGATCGTCGTCGGCGTCGATCGAGGCGGTTGCGGTGTTCTGTAATTTAGGGAGTGAGATAGTTCTTTTAGGTGGTTTGGTTTGACTGGGCGGTTTCTCATTCCCTGGTGAGAATTCTTTGTAGAACAATGAAAACAGAGGGAAGAGTATTGGTAGTGCTTGAATTTGGATATAGACGATTTTACACGTTTTGTACTCTTAAGGGGAGGTCGGATTCGATTACAGATTTCTGCATTAAATTTTACATTATTCTAATTTAATTGTTCATAAAACTTAACAATTTTAGTTGTCCTGTCTTCTAAATCTACTAAAGAACAATGGACAACTGAGATAATAGAAAAAAATTAAGAATTGAATGACAATAATGAAAAATACGAAATTGTCGGTAACTACATAACTGCACGTAAGCTCCGACTTCACATTAAGCAGGTTTTAATACTTCTATTTCATTTTTATACGTTTTTTTACGTTGTTTACATTTTTAATCAAGAATGTGAAAGAGGAGAAGAGCTGATAATGTATCGTAATTCTGAATTCAGACAATTGTTCGCAGTTAACAAATTTACAGACAATTTAACACTTTTCTGTACCTATTTTACACCTTTTCACATTTATTTAGATCCTTTAATTCTTTTTTGCATTTTACAATATTTTACAGAAAAAACTTTCACCACGGCATTGAGGGGTCAGTGATATTTTTGGCGTTTTTAAACTGTATATGCTTGTCTATATATCTGTTTCTCTCTATACAGATAGTTCAGCATAAACTTTGATTATTTGTATTTAACTAAAAATGGATAATTAAGTTATGGTAAAAGGAGAAAAGAATCATTACTTAATTAAAAAAAAAATTAAACAATATTTTTCTACATACGTAAATCTTTTAAGTTTCAGAAATTTTATTTTTATCTGCCTTTGCATGAAACAAAAATCTGTTTTTGGTACATTATCGAATTTAAAAGAAGTTTAATAAAAAATTAAAATAAAAATTATTTTTGTCATTTGTTTTAAAGTTTTCAACCTTTAAAATGAATCTTTAAATAAAAGATAAAAGTTTAATTTACGATTTAAAATTTAAAATTTAACTTGAATCTTTAAAATTCCGTTTGCTAAATTAGGTTACCGTTATATTTACAAAAATACATTATTTTGTTTCAAAAAAGCAACAGCAAATACCTATGATGAATAAGAAACAAATTATGGTAACGTAACCGACTTACTTTTTCAAAATAATGCCTGCTGTCCACATTCCCGAGCTCCACGCCGTCATCTCCCACGAAAGCAGGATTCTGCTTGCCATCCTGCAAAACGCGAATATCGCATATTTATTAGATTCTTATTTGAAAGGTATCGATCGCATTGCGCAAAATTAATGCTTCAATCTTGAAAGTTAAAAAAAAATAAAGTTCCTTTGACTCCCGATCAAGGCCACGTTCATTCATATATAGAATCCGCATGGCATATAATTCTCTTATTATGTAAAAAACGCACATTATGTCGTAAACGCGAGACACGCGGTTGTATATAATTTAGTCTCTCTCACTTATTCGCTGTAATAGAGACTGTAAATGACATGTACGATATCGCAAGGACTTTGCACTTTCTATTTCCACTAACGAGACGGAGCTTTTTTTGACATTCCATTAGTTTCGACAGTCGAAAATTCAGCGATTGAAATTGCGTTTGTGAACTTCACAACTTTTCAAAAGTACCCAAAAAAATGAGCTGTTTCTAAAGTTTACGTTGAGTCTATCTGTTTGTTGACTAATTAGCGACTTTAAGCTTCAATTTTTTTAGCGTAATTTTCATGGTCATTATGTTTTATTGTTAGTTTAAGAATGTTTCGTCAAATAGAATTATTAATTTTTGTATAGTTCTTTAAAGTTTCTTTTACCTAGCAACAGTATTTCATTATACGAATCATACCTTGAACTATCTTGTTCAGTGAATTTTCTAACATATAAATTTTACTTTTGATACTGTAAATCTTATTCTTGTTTTGAAACAAAATAGTAACACATTTTAGCCTTGAAAAGAAAAATTCGGCAAATAGTTTGCCTAAAGAAAGTTGTTCAAGAAGACCAATAACATTTACTTCACTTCTAAACTTGGAAACAACTTTTCGACATTCACACGCACTGTCGAAAATATAATTAATATAATGCAATGTCAACTAACTGCATAATATTTACCTGATGAATATTAATTAAAATGAAAATCATCTCTATCAATATCAAGGTATATAATTGTAAAAATACAAAATGCTGCAATGACCATGAGAGCACGATTTATGAAATTCATGCGCTTCATTTTTGAGCGTTCGAAAGATCGATCGCGTCGAACTATAAATTCTCCACACCTGAGACGTGCAACTATAGGAAACTTTTTCTGAATACCGTTATAACTTATTATGTTACGTACGTCAGTCGATACGAAGCTCCATATTAATTTAATCCATTGATCTAATACTCCGAGTCTGCTTATTAAATCATTCCGATTAATATCAAGAAAAATGATATGCTTTATTCAACGATATTCTGAAAAAAATAACGTTATGACGAATTCTTTTTATTAACATGTTTGCGATAAGATTTCGCGCTACGCCATTGTAGCAGTAAATTAAATTTATGCACATCACGAATGGGCAGAAAAACGGTTTTTCATTATAACGCTTTAGTTTTTCTTTCTATTACTTAAAGCACGTAATTTTTGTTTATCGTGTACTTTAGTGCATTCACGTGTCCCTGCATATAATCTTGTTTTCTTTTCATTTCGTTTTACGAAATTCATTTTAGAAATCGAACGGTGCAGAGAAATCTTGACAATGCGGACGATTAAAAGTAGCGATCTAATTGCTCGACTTTATAAAAGCGTCATTGAAAACATTAATACGCAGGAAGAATCGAATATCGAAGGATTGTTGGCAGGAAAAAAGAAATAAAGACGTCGATTGAAAATATTTAAAAGTCGATCGTTCATTCTACTTACAAACACCGACGATTGTGTTACGACCTTTTTACAGTTTCGCTCTCGTATTTTTTTGCGCGGACAATGATTTTCTATTTTTCTCCCCCGCGCACAATGCGAAAGACGCAATTACGGTATTATAATTACCGCGGAATGCGTGTGCGAAATCACGCCAAGGATTAAAACGATTCTCATTTAACGATGAAATGTGGAATAGTGATAATAATTAGTAAAATGAGTGTTATTATAATTCTTTTGTATTAATTGTCGCGAATATTTTTGTTCGAACGATTTCAAAGTGGAGCAAAATATACTGAATGCGATGTATAAATATTTACTTTATTCAATTAAATATGACCTTTAGCTGTATTGTTCCTCCAGTTATTTTTCCAACACTTGGTTCCTCCACATTTCAAAAGTAAATATCAAATAAATGGAGATACAAGAAAGAGTGATTCAAATTTGCAAATTTATAAAATGTTACATACAAATATTGATAGAATTTGAAAATTGAATAATATTATTCATTTGCTTGGATTCATTTGAATCATACAAAGTAGTTACAAGCATGAATAATTTTGCAGGTCGATTTTTAGATATAAAATAAGAATTATAAATATACAGATTTATGTTAACATTTATATGTGGGCGCATAAATGTTTTTCGAACGGATGTACATTTAATAAAAATAAAAGCATGAAAGAAAAATATTAATAATTTGTAGGACGTTTTTATTATTATTATTATTATTATTTTTTAATATACTTGTTAGCTAATTATTTCTCAGAAGTACGGATGATTAGTTTGATCTTCATGAAATCATGATTTTTTGTCAGTAGCATTATATACAATCTTAGATGTGTCATTATATGCATCAAGTATTTTTCCAAAGGTCAAGCTTAAATATTAGCGACTTTTACGTTTATTTCAATATCTCTAAAGGTATAGGGCCTACCCTATATTTCGGGTTCTAATTATCGTAGAGTAAAATATGTCTTTTTGTAAATTCGTAAAAAAATCGTAGTATTTGGAATATCGATATGCCATTTCGATAAAATATAATCTTTTGTATTTTAAGTAACAATAACATACTAAAAAACATAGTGTACTTTTGAGACAATTTTTAAGCAACGTAAATTTAAAATAGTAATTTTATTTAATGCAAATGAAAATACAACTCTTAAAAAGTGTAAATCTCCTGTTTCTGTTCGATTGTTGGAACCCTATTTTTTGGAGTATGAATGAGTTACCTTTTATCAAAATGTGATTTTTCTACAAAAGTAATAAAGATTTCAAATTAAAATTTTGCACACTTCTTTTTGACATACAATTCTTGATTTTTGGTGAGTTTGGTTGCCAATACTCAAATTTTGAAAATAGTATTCCAAACTTAAATATTGATGATTTTACGCATTTCTCTACAATTTGCGCAGAAACTAATAATCCGATATTAACGCAACACATCTTGTTTTGTAGATATTCTCAATACCTACAAAATAACATATTTTCTCTGCGATAAGTACTTTCCAAAATATAAGCCAAAAACTACATTTTTTAATTTTTCGAATTTCTTTTTGGTAGAAGCATAAGTACTTTGAGTTGAGAATTAGTTTTAATTTACTGAAATCTCGCTATGTCTAATTTGACTGGACTAGTAGTTAAATACAAATTATCAGGAAGATGCTTTCTTCTGAAAGCAACCAAATGGCAACCAAATTGCTTTCAGTATAAAGCATCCTCACAGAGCTGCAACACATACACAAACGTACTCAGAATCATTGCTGCTGCATATCGAGTATCAAGAAGAATCATCTAACCTTTTCTTGCACACTCCGTAACACGAATACTGGAGTTTTTTTATGAGTATGTAATTTGTATATTTTTTTACACAGAAATATAAACATAGAAAGTAACAAACAAACAAACAAACGCTATTGAATATATTTGTCTTTATCATTACATGTACAACCGAATACATAGGTTAATATTAACAACCAAAAAGAACATATTACGAATTCGTTCTCAACCGTGCACATATTCATAAAAAAAACAAGACCACTTGAGTACTTTCCAAACTACTCTCAACACCTGAGAAGAAAAAGCACGCTTTCTCAAACTACTACATCCACCCCAAAAATCGTCAACGTTCACTACACACACACAAACACCCCTCGAGTGCATCTCTCCGGCCTCCCTCCCGCCCGCTATATAACGGCGACCTTGCCTCGCGCGCGCCAATAACGATTCAATTCGTGCCTCTCTCTCTCTCTCTTTCGCCCCTCTATATGACAGAGGGGGATAAGAGAGAGATAGATATACTGTTTATTCATCAATGACGAAAATTCTTACAATTGCATGTACATGTATAGTTATAATAATTAAAATATCAGTCAGTATTATACATTTGTTATCTCACATTTAACATTCAATTATTACGTTTCTTATATAAAAAATAACATTATTCGCTGTAACAGTTCGTCAGTTTATAAAATCTAAATATAATGAACTAGTCATAGTCAAATGGCATATCACAGAACACGCTTCGTCAATACATAAAATATATAAGGTAAATGTCCCAATTTCTGCTCACGTCCCTATTTCTAATAACTCGAAGTTTTTTTGCTATTATAGATATGACAATTGTTTTAATATATATTATATCCAAGCTATATGTACATTTTTAGTATTACAAATATAAACTATACTGCTGAATTAAAAATATTGTAAATTCTGATGAAAAATCTTGATAATAGTGATAGTTTGAGGTTAGACGCAGATGCATTCTGCATGTCCCTATTTATAATCACGAAAATATAACGTTTTAGTTGTATTTATACTACACTAATAGGTACACTGATTTCTACTTAAGCATCGTGTAGTATTTGCGCGTATTAACATACTCATACAATAAAACGATACAAATCATATGAATTAAGTGTGTAAAATCGACGGTGATCAGAAATAGGTACACATCGAAATCACCGCTTTTTGCTGTGAGCAGAAATAGGTGCATTTTGCGTACGCTTTTAATGGACTATTATTAATATTTAAGTCTTTAAAATGGTTTTTACGCATTTACACTGTACTGTTAGATTCATAATTAAGACAACAATCATAGCTGCTTTATAAATTAATGTTAGAATAACTTTTTAAAACTTTTTGTTTGACCTTACACACACTTTACGAAAAATTGTACGTAAATCTATCACGTCAAAAGAAAATAAAAACACACTCATTCATATGACACTCTCACAATTCACGCTAATAAATACATTCATATTTAACACTTAACATGTAAAATAACTCCGCGTGTCGTCCCGTGGCTGTTTTGGATGATGTCTTGTTAGAGGAGTCGGTGATGGATATAATGCCGGAGTAAACGGGAGTGTATATATTATGTAGTGCTATGGGTATAATTGATTGTAGTGGGAATGATTGGAGATTATAGATCTGTGTTTTAGGAAGGATTTTTTTTGCACTTGAACGACGTGGGATGTTTATATTCTCACTGGGGAGAAATGTAGCTAGCGTTTTGTCGGGTGAATTCTTATTCGATTTAAGTGAATAATCACTTTTGTACGCAAGGAAGCCTCCAATCAAAGTATGTAACAATATGTGTCTTTTAAGATTCTATTCAAAAAAGATATGTAATAATAAGTGTATTATAAATAAATATTGAAGTAAGATGATAAACAAAAATTTTAAGTCAGATAATCTTTTATAATGTCCATGGCCATAATGCGAAAAAAGTGCTCATCTCCAGCGCGAACCCGATAGCTTCTTGTAAAAGAGTCATCTGCAAATTTTCAAATTTCCAATCTTATGCGTTATGGCTAGTGGATTACATGGCCAAACTCATAAACTCATAAGTTATCACTCTCATAGATAAGTAACTTTTATCCGCACCATCATTACAGACATTACGCAAGATTATATTATGATATACAAAATTTTTTTCTATGTCTTCAAGGATGTACATTTAAATACGGTGCAACGTCGGAAATAGATGGCCCTACATTAATTAGAAATTAAACATTTGAATCTTGCTATATGTATTTGGTATTCTGATAGTTTGCAAAGTAGTAGAGTTTACTAATACCTACCACCCAATAAATCTTTTCAAATTATATTTCATATTTTTTAAAAATAAAATCCACCCTTTTCTCGTGTTCTTTTTTATTAGAGAGCACCCTTAGATGGATTGATCAGAAACTATGATTTTATCAAAACCTACAGCAAATATAATTAAGATTAAACATGTGTGTATTAAATTTAAATTTAACCGACTATATAATTTATTTTTTAATAAATTATAATTATAATATATATATATATATATATATATATATATATATATATATATATATATATATATATATATATATATATATATATATATATATATATATATATATATATATATATATATATATATATATATATATATATATATATATATATATATATATATATATAATTTTGAAATTAAATAAATGTCCATCAAAATTTTGAAAATAGTTATAAATTCTGTCATTATTAATGTGTCTAAAGCTACGCAATTATTAAATAGTATAATCAAGTATTTATTGTAGAAATAAAATTAATCAAATTATACTTTTTCATGTCACTAGTAAATAAATCAAGACGCTATATTTTTTCATAACTCTTATTTATTTCATCGCTTTTTAATATTCTCAATGAAACAATAATGTTTGAAAATCTCTTTTTAAATTGTAAATAAAAATTTCATCGTTTTTTGAACTGCTACAAAACGAGTGCAATGTCTTTTTTCAATTAAGTGAAAAAATGACTCCAAATTTAACGAAAATTTAGTCGAATAATACGAGAGTTCAAACAAAAAAAGAAGTTTGTTGCATTTTTCTCTTAAGAAAAGTGAATATATATCTCGCACAATTTTACGACTGTTACTAAACATTGTCGCGCCTTTTTTTTTATACTCTTCGGGTCCTTATGTTTCTCTTACAAGTCCTTATTACTCTTCCTTTCTTTCCAATGCTAAACAGCAGCTCGTTTCACGCTCCGTAAATTTTCGACATCAGCCTCGCCACAAAAGTGATTTAGTTTCTCTCGAGTTGTTTAACGCCAATCAATTCACTTGACAATTTGGGAAAGTATATTCTATAATATGTCGAGTGGCAAAGTATGGAAAAGAAATGAAGACCTACGCGGCAAGGTCGCGTTTATACGTATAAATTAAATTCAAATTAACTAGCGAGAGGCGAATTTCAAAATCAATCTTTTTTTCACTTCAATCAACGGTAGCATGGCTAATGTGACCTACTATTTTATACTAATTTATATATACTATATGGTCTACATATGTAATATTCATAGATTGTTACATCATATTGATGACCGGCACAATAATCTATGTGAAGCATAAATATACAGGATGAATCATTCAATACCAAAAACAAAACAGCAACAATAGTTTTTTCAAAAGAATATTATTATTATTTTACGACCTTAAACAATTTTACCGTCATAGTCGTGCAGCTCTTAATGACGTTCCAATTTGACTAAATTAAAAATCGTCATGAATTCTCGAAACGATTAAAAAATGTCCTCACGCCCATTAAGTTCGTAATTCGCGTATAAACGCCGCGTATTAAATTTGCCGGATTTGCGCCAGGCGTCGAGGGGGACAAGGCGAAGGTCGGGCGGGAATGTACACCCAATGGTAAAACCATTTTTCGGAACGTGCCCCTAAATAGCAATTCTTTTATAGGCGTATGAAACAAAGTCGCATATGATGTCGTCTTTTGGTTGACTTTTTGATGACTTGACATTCTTACGCCTATGAAAAAGTTGTTGTTTAGGGGCACGTGCGGAAAAATGGTTTTAACGTTGGATGTACACTTTCGACATGCGCGTCTTACCCAAGCTGCACTTACACTACTTGTTGCTGTCGCGGCTTTGAGGCGTCAAGACAAGCGGCGAAAGAATTTCGGGAAAGAGCCTTTGCGGCACTACGGTATTCAGAATTTATTTTCTTCGATTCAAGGGTAATTTTAGGCTAATACAGAATTTTAGAATGTAATATCGGACACTATTTGTTCAAGTATTTTCCGATAGCTGGTCAATTTTTGGTGATTAATACGAACGATTGGAGGATGACCTGCTTTTTTATTTAGCCTAAATACAATCTAGCTATATAAATTTGAGGCTTATCTCAATTTGATCAACGATAGTAAATAAACAATTAAATGTAAAAAACATATGGCTGGTATTAGACATTTATTAAATTATCAAAATTTTGCTATATATTTACTATATTTAATTGCGTTTTCTATGCAGTAAAAATACCTCAAGAACGTTGTATATACACTTTTATTTACATTGATGGATTAGAGTAAGTAAAAGGATTTAATCTGAATAATCATACAAAAAAGTTATAAAGTACGCGAAAGAATAGAACTGCTTTAGCTTTCTATATTAGTCACTGCACCTCTTATAAAAATCATATGGTTTTGTAAAACTAAATAAATGCGAGTTCAATATTGATTATTTAAAATAAATTTAAAAAATTAGAAAACGTTCAATCTTAACACTTTTTTACATTTTTATCTATTTGGTTGGATCTAATTTTGAAAAACTCGAGTTTCTAAACAAAAAAGAAAATCTGGTTTCAAAGTATTGATATAACTAACAATAATTGCCTGTTATTTGATTAAGGTGCACTTAATTGATTATTTAAACACACAGATTTTTGTTTGACAAAACTAAAAACTTTATTTTTAAACTTTGTAGCTTAAAATTAAAATTGCTTCGTTTTCTAATAAAAAGTAGACCATTTGTGAAACACTTTTTAGATCAGTGACAGGTCATTTTGATAACAAATCGTTAAAAAATGGCTAATTTTTGGTCAATCAATCAATGTTTCCATATACAAATTTTCACTTTTCTGTACTAGGGGCAATGGTCTATTTACAGATCAGGCCGGAGTTAAACTTAAAAAAAATTTATTTCATTATTTTAAAGTAATAATTCTGAAAATGTTCTTACTAAAAATACTTGGCAGTACTTTCATATTAACCAATGTAGATCCTTAAAATCTTGATTCCACACGTAGTCACAATAAATTACTATTGTCAATACTGTATTTATTTGAGGAACTTTACGGCGTGCACGATTCTAGGTGATTTATTATGGTGGTTATCGACAATGTTCAGCATGGACTAAAACTTAAGCGAATCACGTTATCGTAAAAATTTGATTCTATTATTATTTTTCAGAAATCGATCCAATTTCGGAAAATTATCTATAAATTTTTTTAAATATTGTATTTCATTTCTGTAAAACAATAGTAAAAAAAAGATATTTTAATGGAAAAGTGTTTCGCTTAAGTTTAATTACATGCCAAAAGTTGTCGAATGACCATTAACCCTTTGTGGCCCATATTTTTTTCTTAAAAAAACAGCTTTTTTCGTTACTTGTTTATTTATAACTATTTAACAATAAATAAAATATCAATTTTTGTTAATTAGTATTATAGAGAAAGCTCTTAGCTAATAGACGAATGTAAAATCATTTATATACAGCTATAAATAAAATTTGTATACATAAAAATCTTAGACGAAAGAGGTGGCTATTATAATAGCCACTAAGCCACAAAGGGTTAAACAAAAATTAAAAAATCGACAATCGGTATTGACAATAGTGGTTTATTGTGACGTGTACAATCAAGATTTTGAAGTTTCAAAAAAAAACTTCAACTTAATCCTGCCTCAAATCCCTCTCCGTCATCCGGCGCTTCCTCACCCCTTCCATCAACTACCACTCCACCCACCACCTCAAACAATCAAATCCTCCAAAAAAAAAAGATCTCACGAACCTTCGATGCCCCCATATCGCTCCAAGGCCACTCTCTTACGATACGCAGCTGCAGCGCTCTGCTCTCGGCGCAAGGATCACCTCCCGGCGCCTCGACCTTCGAGGGACCAAAACTGATATCGCAACCTGCGGCGCGAGCGCGGGTTGCGCGGAGTGACCGATCGACTCGAGGAACGACGGCCGACTGTTGTCCGCGGTGCCGATCCCTCGATCCGAGAGTTCTCCGTGCGCGCTGTGGCTTCTGCTTGTGACTCTGTCGCTAGCCTGCTGCTTAGAAGTGCTCGCGCGCGTACTGTGTATGCCAGTGTTTTGGGTTCTGATGAGTTATGGTTGTGCTGGTGGGTCTTTTTTTTAAGGATGTTAATGGTGTTTTAGTCGCGAGGCGGATATTTTTAATTTGATTGAGTATATAGGTTTTGTTCTTAGGAGAGTGTTTGGAGACACGATGGGGAATATGATGTAGTTGTGTGTTTAGCTGAAAGTACTAGAGTTACTAGTGCAAGATAGATAGGTATCTATTACATTTTTGTGATGACAGTTACCAAGAATTTGGATATATAATGTATAATAAAGAATGAATGATAGTACCATGAAAATGCTATGATTATTTATATATGTGTATTTAAGGTGGCTAGAAAATTTATTTTCTAAGATATTATACGGCGTTATCTAATGTGAAAACCTCACAATTAATAATTTCGATTGATAGTGTCTAGAGTATCGAATATTCCCAAAAGTCGAAAGAGAGTGAAATACTGCGCACATTATATAGATATACTGTTGCATGGGATTAAAACTTTGGACTGTTGTATCTTAAAGAAAAGCGTTGCTTGCCCTATCAAACTTTTTTCTCCATGATTCATATTGTTATTTTACATCATATGCTAGTTTTTCAAAAGAATTTGAAATAAACTTTTCTTACAATTAAACGAAACCTGTCTTGCTGTGGACTCAGTAGAGGCTTTCTATGTTAAAATATGAAATTTCAAGGCTCAATATCTCCAAATTTCATCAGGCATCAGGCAGGAGATCCAACCAATTTGTTATAAAATTTTTAATAATAATTTTTTAAAAATTTTTTAAAGAGACGGTTGATGGCTCTTAAGACATAAACGGCTCAAGGGACTTGGATTCGAATCTCAGTCAGTCCGAATTTTTGCAGGATATTTAAAGAAAATGTTCTTCCGGATCTATCGGTGGTGGAGATCGGTCTGCAAACCGCTAACTAGAAGCTTAGTCGAAACAATTTTTGACCTAACTTGGATTTAATAACGACATTCAAATCAAACCTCACCGCCAAATTTTAGTTTAATCGTATACTTTCGACATACGGAAAAACCAATACTGAATTTCTCAAATAAAAAAGTCGTGACTGAAGAAAAAGAGTCCTACCAAAATCGTAATGTTCTACTGACATATAGAAATTTCCCTAATCTCCTTGATAGTTAAATTTCAGCAGCTGTGCTCTGAGAACAACTGCAGTGCACAACGAGCATACATTCAATACACTGAATGTTCAATACATTGAAATATTGTACAAATGAAATTCCTTTTGTTAATTTGCTCGCAAATTACGCGAAACGGCGGGAAGCGCGCGAACGCGCGCATAATATCATCCTGAGAAACTTTACGCTCCCGCGCGCAACAATGTCAGTGTCGGCGCAGTTCGTTTATTTTTCTAACGTAGTAAGATGAGTCGCTGCGCACCTTAAGCTCGCTAATCGATGAATTACACATTATTGGAGGCAAACCCGTAAAAAGTCATACGTATACGTATATTTTTGTTACCGATCTTAAATTTGTTGCATCTTAAAATTTCAAATGCTTGAAAAACATAAAAATAATATTAATATTATTTTAATAATAATATTAATTATTTTAATATTAATTATTAATTATTTTTATTATAATATTAATATTATCTTTATGTTTTTCAAGCAATTGTAATTTTAAGATGCAACAAATTTAAGATCGGTCAATCTTAAAATATGATTTTCTTTTTGTAGTGCACACAGGGCTAATGTGCCAGAATTTGAGCACTCACCAGTGTGTAGTAACGATGGTTTAGAATAAAATGTAATACATTTTGGTACAATTATTTTAGTAAGACATAAGCGATGTAAAAGTAAGATGTTCATTCATGCACTGGCTCACGCAGTTTTCAGTCATTAGCACTTAGAATTCATTCGCTGATTTTCAGTATTTCCTTACTGGAGATTTACAATTCTTTTATCTCTGGATCTCCAAAACTATGCTAAACAATACAATAAGTTTTTTAAAATCATTTAAGAAATAGGTAGCTAAAAAGAGTTCCTAATAAATATATTGAAAAATATAAAAGAAGATAGGTTTTGAAAGCATGAATTCAATGAAAATAAATCATACGTTAAGGAAGTACTATAGGTTTCGAATTAGTGTTCAGAAAAATCTAAAATTTTGTATATTAGTACATTTGACCTCAAACTTACTCATTTAAATTTTTAGAAAGCTACACCAACCCAGAAAAAGGGCATTAAGTATTTTATATTTACGTTTTACACATAGCCTTATGGGAATTCACGTATCCGACAGTTACAATCATGAAATTCATTAAAACTGCTGTTCGGATTTCGTCGAAACTTTGAGAAATATATATTTAATATCCCATAAATATAATGCAAAAATCCAAATGTTTATTCACCAATTTGGAGAGCTAATATAAGCAAACGAATACAATGTTTTACTCTCGCTCAACTATTTACGCACACGATTTAGCCTACCACGGAAATCAAAAACGACCAAACACGCATTTGACCTACAGAGTACCGATAGTACTCCTTTAAAATCTACCCTCTCCTGTAGTTTTTAATATTTTCGGGTGAAACTTTTTCTTACACATTTCTTAAACCATTTTATAAAACTTCTCGTACAGGTTTGGTATAACGTTTTGTGGATCCGAAGATACAAAATAACAATCTCTAAAACAATCATTTTCAGTAGCTACCCTCACAACTTTTACTTCCTATTTCATTTTTTGTTTAATCAGCCCAACGCTGTAATTGGCTTTTTTCCTATAATTATTTATACACTGATATTTCTACCCGTTGGACGTTTTCCGCTCCATCAAAATAATTAAGAAAATCCTGCGACATCGCACGCAATCCCATATACTTATGCATCATATTCTTTGACCACACTGCAGCTATATAGTGCAGTGATTTCCAGTTAGCGTCGGTTCCAACTAGATATAAAGCCTCTCACGATCCTTACACTTTCGCCACCGCGGTAAAACCGTGCATATGTGAGTTACTGCAGGTTGCGTTTCCGCGGGAGTGTAAAGGTCGCGCAGAATGTATGAACGATTTGTCGCTCAGTAGGCTGAGCTTTATGTGATACCGCAGATCGATTTTTATCGTTGTAGATGTAGCTTGAGTGCTTTTGCTTATTAATATGTTGCCTTTTATGAATAAAATAATTGTTCTTGACTCTCATCTAAAATAATTCTATTGGAAATAACAAAAATCGGTATGTGTTTGTGGCCCTCGGTTAAAAAATGCGTATTAATGATTGATAATGCGTCTAGTTATCAATCAATAGCCTCTGATTTTCTATAAAGTTTATTACTAGTAGTCAGTAAAGACGTGATTGCTGCCAAAATATCTCTACTGCGGCATGTTTATTACCATGACATTACTTTTTTTACGACGCCTATATTTAATGAAGCCGAAAAACAAAAAAGAACTTTTGGGCAGTTCAAAGCATAAATGGCAGGTTTCGAGCATTGTTATAGGTTTCTGATAAAATTGTAAATTAATAAGAATTAATTCATTTCTTCTTTTTTAAAGTCTAAAGTTAACGATATCTAATTTTACAATAACGGAATTTCAATCAAATTTTTTTTAGTTTGACTAAACCGCCTTATTTCATAATATATTGACTTTCATATCATTATGTGAGATAAACTTGTAGTAAAAAATGTTTGTCTTTTATGACACATATATATACGCCTAGAACCACCTTAACAAGTTATACAGATCGATGTGTGAATTATTAATCAAACTTTATACTTAATTTGAAACATTTCTCAAACTTTATAAGTCAACAAATGACACAAGCAGCACAAAAAATAATTCTTTTTAACCAATTTTGTATGAACTCTTTATATAATTCTTTAATAGTGTATAAAGTTAAAAAAGAATTCATAAAGATTTTCTAGTGACGGTGACATACAAGAACTCATAGTGAACTCTTTAAGAAATCTATTTAATTCGGATATATGAAACTGCCTATGAAAACTATTTTTTACCTTTCAAATCGATCAATTATTTCTCTTACATTTCTCCCCGCTCTAAAGTAGCGAACAACAATCTAATTTATAAAAATTACGTTTTACAACGCTACTAAAGATAAAAGCCTCAACGCTCGCGTCGTTCCAACATCGCAACGCGCGCTCAACTGGTATAATGCCGGCTCGTACAGCGGCTACTCGCTTTTTCGCAACGCTGCTGTCATCTGGAGTCCGAATCTCGAAGCCCGTAACAGCCGACGGTATCGATCGAGTGTCGATCCGCGTCCAGACGGCAAATCACCAACTTTAGCCGCGAACTCTGCCTCGCGCTTAAGGGAGAAGCTATCCTGATTGATGCAGATTCTACCTAACCTCAAAAATTAATATCATAAAAATAAAAATTTGTGGTCATTTATGGTACAAAAATGCGGTTGCCCGGTGTTCTTATCATAATAATAAATGTTTATAAAGCTTCAAGCGTACATAATTGTGTACAAGTACGTAGGAAGGCTAAGAGACGGTAAGATGACCGTCACTTTTACCGTTTTCCATTCGTCAATTGTAACAATATTTCATAATAAAAAACTTTTGAGGCTACTAATAAACAATATTGCTGTTGTCCGGTGTTCTTTACATAATAACAAAGTATTATCAACCTCGATTTTGATGTTACTATGTGAATTTTAGACGTATAATGAAAAATACGGCGCGAGGTGGAGGTCACAATGGTAAAGTTCGCACCGATATCCCCTTAATTGCACGCACGGCTAATTGGAAGTTATGCGCGCTTTGCGGGGTGCGGTGCTAAATAGGGCCACGCGATGATACAGCAGTGTTGGGGGCGAATGCAGGCTTTTTTAACGTACACCGTGTCCCTCTTTCAAGGACGGTATGTTTTAAACGTAGAACGGATGTTTTTGAGGTGTATAGTGTATTATGGCGTAATTGATACAACTTGTTTTATAGTGAATTTTAATCGGTTGAACTGACGTTTTTAAATGTTGACACAGGGGTTTTTTTCATGCTATGGAGCTTTATAGGGATAAATAAATTTAAGAAATAGTTAGACAGATAAGTTTTATTAATGGAAATAACTCTATATAGAAACTAGAGAGCAATAACTTTAACAAAACTTATTGGTTTGTATATGATTATTAGACCTAACTTGAAAAATGTTACTTTTCTAAAAAAAAAATGTCATTTCTTTAAAACCCCATTAAAATGTACAAATAAGTTTTAGGGGTTAAATTAACTTTTTCAACTTTAATCCGCGATATTTGTCTAATCTGGTGTGGACATATAATCCATTAAAACTTTTGTTTTATTTAAAGAATGTTATATTATTATTACTGTCAACAATTCATTATTTTATTTTTATATCTTCATAAAAATATATTATCAGGTTTACGATATGTTTTAATGGATTTATAAGCTCAAAAGATTTCATATTTGCCAAAATCATCCAAAATTATCTTTTTTGTAAGATAACAGATTCACAATTAAAAATGGTATGTGAAACCGAACTTTACACCAAAATTCTAGTTTAAACATATATCTTTAACACACGAAAAATCAATACAAGTTATATGAATTAAAAAGTCGTGAATACGTAAAGAGTTTATTATCAAAGTAATAAATTGCTCTCCGTATTTGAAATTTTTTACCATATTCTATGGAACGTCATTTTTTTATAAAGTACAGTTGGGTTCACGAAGCGAGAAAGTTTTTACCATAACGCATTTACGACAAAACCGATTAACTCTATATACGAGCGCGTTGCAATTTCCGTCTCTGCAAACATCAATTTTACAAGCGCTGTACATGCAGAAAAATATTATTATCGAAAGCATATAATATACTCATATGCATTTATGCGCGAAAATGCCGCTCAAAACGGAAAACCGCACTGGAAATGTTAGTCTTTACTGGTGATTATTTAGTAATAAAAAAAAAATAATTTTACTTGCAAAGCAAATTCTGATTGGTGGTTTTATTTTCAATTCGCATATTTGTATTAATACAAAATTAAATTAATATTAACAAAACCGGTCGTAAAAATATGACTGTTCAAGAGAATTTATTTAATTATTTTTAAACGCTTTCATTTTTTAAATCTGTTAGTTTATTACATTATTATACAATAAAGTAAAATAAAATAAAATAACATAAGAGATTCAGAACAGAAATGACATATTTTAATTTAACTTTTTAACAGTTAACTTTTTTCGCAAATCTAAATTCATATAGATATTCAATAAATGAAAAAAAGATTATGAATTTCTCATCCTTAAAAACTACCAATAAGGAAATCACTTCTTATATATACAAAAAGTATATTTTTTTTATGAAAATTGAGATTTTTTAAGGTGGCACTTATGTACCACTCACCTTTGAAAAAGGGTTAACGGAAGTCTCCATGTGAAATTGGTTATTTTAATTGTGATACTTTTTGTCTTTGGATCGAAAAAAGATATTAACTAAACTATGCAAGATGTTTTTTAATTCTCCTAAAACACACATAAATAAAAAATTATTTTTCTAATAATGTAGGAGAAAGTATAATATTCTTAGCTGCTTGTTCAGTACAAATAAATCGTGCCATAAACATCCATCTGCCCCTACAATTTGTAATATTTCCATTTTAAGCTTTTTACATGTTTTTAAGATGACTTTGGATAAAAAGATAATTAATTAATGAAACGTGCCTTCACTTAATTAATTCAAATTTATAATGTCAAGGATATCGTGACAATACAATTCAATCATATTCTCATTCTGCAGCAAGCATCACCATGCAGCACATCGTAGTCTCAAAATTTTCAATCCTACAAGCACTCTTCTTAAGGGGACCGGTAACCCGCAAATCTGCTTTCTATATTTTACCAAATTATCTTTCATTTTTTTATCTATTAGATGACGTATGTAAAATGTAGTAAAAGGTGACGTTATGGGACTAAAAATACCGCTGCATGCTTGAGAACATCCAAAAATTGCTTAAAAGTGACTTAAAAATGAACCATTTTGAAAATGTAATTGGCGATGAAATACTGATTTTGGTGAAATGTCCTGAGGTATATATGCTCGGAGATACAAAATGAAGAAAAATACGGAATTTTTTTAAACTCAAAATAAACTTTTTTTAATAATTGTAAGTTTGACCTTGAAAACTTTTGTAATTTTTTAAAAGCTTACGTATTTTTCTTGCTTACGCAAAGAAAAAACACTATACATAATTTCAAGTTGATCCGTCAAAAGCTTCATCGCCAATCCCACTTTGAATCTGAAAAATATTCGAATTCTTAAGTCTGAGATAATCAAGGTTTTATTAAACAGGAGTAAAAAATGATTTTTCAGGTTTCTATTTTTTTCTGGCAGTTCAAATTCGATTCAAAACTGTTATTTAATCTTTTTATGTTCTTCCTCCTTGGGCATCTTGTTTTGAATAGGTAGAATGACTATATTGCTCTCTGGTGGAAATAAGAACTCAACAATATCGATTTTCAACTAAATTCTGTAAATCCTTAACAGTGTCGTATAACTCAAAAAAGAAATTTTTGAGCTATTTTAGGGAGATATTGTTATACTTATCTGTATGTAGTATGATAATACATAAAAATTGAAAAAATGATAGTTTGTGAACGGCATCCTTATCTCTAAAAAAACGCAAGTACAAAAATCTATGAAACTCAATTTCCACTCGTTAAACGAACGTCGCGCCAGGTCCTATAATCATCCTCACTACTTCGGCATCCCCCAACCCTCTCCCTCCGAAACATACACGTATACCCTCGTGCACTACCACGACAGGTGCGAGGCTAATTGCGCTCGGTCGCTAATTGGCAACTTCCTTCAAGACTATACACAGTCGCGACACCTTCGCCAGTTGCGATCATCCGAATGCACGGAGGCACGCCCCTGGGATGCAATTAATTAGCTGGCGCTCAAAGGACCTCTCCTCGCGGAATTCGCACGGTTCATGATCGGGATTCGCGGGGCAAGTTTTTGCAGGACTTTGAGCGCGGGGGAGGGGGGCTTTGAAGGGGGGCTGAATGTTTGGATGGGGAGTTTATTCGAGAGTGGAATGCGGAATTGGGTACTTTTAGAATACGGCGTTCTTAAATGCGAAATAACAATAACAAGAGTATTAAAACAAAGTGCCTGCGATGTAATAATGAGATTAAATTAGTCAATTAACTCATCCATTCCTTTAATTCCTTTAATTATATCGTAGCTATATTTATTGTATGTCTGTCCTTCGAGCTCTCTTAATATTTTCCATTATTAATTATTCGGCAGTATTATTCTTATGCATATTATACTGTGTGATTTGGAGTATTGATTTTTGAAAGCAGCGTCCATCTGAAAATTTAATCTTCTGTCGGAATACCAACCCCCTTTTTATGTCACATTTTTTCTCTTGCAAATTACGAATTTTTAAGTAAATATATTTTTATTTACAAAAAGCTATTTTTTTTTCAAATAAAAATACGAATTAAAAATAATTTCTTTTAATAGAAAACCATCTTAGCATTCTTAGCTATATAACAAATCGAACATCATAAAATATTTCAATATCGTTTTTAAATGAGTAAGAACTAAAGAAGGATAGGTGTAATCTAGTGTGTAATATATATGACATACATTAAAATACAAAGGTTTAAACCCCAAATGACGATTTAAAAAATATTTCAATATATAAAAATGACTCTTTAAGCTCCAAAAAAATTGGAAATATGATTTTCAAAAGTTGACTCTAAAATGTACATAATATTAGTAATCCTAAGCTGCTAAATTTAAACAATACCTATCGGCACTCTATAATGTTGTTGCGTATACTAACCAACACATTTGTATTTTTCATTATTCTTGTTCAATTTTGAGCTTTTATTCATTTTTTCGGTCATCCGATGTTTCGCAAAGTATTGCGAACACTGCGTGACCGAGATTGTTATATTCAAAACAAAAAGTTAGATTAAAATAACGAATAATGTGATATAGAAAACTATAGTCAGCTGCGACATCCCTTTAAATATCCCTTGATTACATATAAGACGACGAAAATAAGTAAGATTTGAAGCTAAGCTGCTGTTTGCTTTGTTGATTGTTGTCAATTATAGAAAAGAAACCTCGTATTTTTCTCATATATACCGTCATTACTGTTATAATAGCTATAAGTGTGCTAATCACTTCTATGCTCAATTGAACGATTGCCTTGGTAAAAACCCTATATATACCACATCAGCGTTGATTATTCTGAGAAAGGCCTTATTAGTTCTGCGTGATTAAAAAAAAAGGATTAAGCATTCAGCGCTTAAAAGGCGGGGATCTCGTGCGAGTGTATTTTTTTATCATTGAATTTGACTGTAATGTTTGCCCGAGAATTTGCATATCTGAACGAAAAATATATACGTAAAATCCGCGTGGATAGTAAATCAACTTGTCTCGAGTTGACCTTTGCTCAAAATCTTACGTACTCAATCACCCGCTCATTTTCGCAGATGCAGGCCGCACGAAATCGAAAAAGCAAAAGCTATAACACACGCTCAGAGTCACTTCAACTGCGCCAGTTATTCCTCCAATATATTCAATACATTCCATCGATACTACTCACATTCGCGCGCGAGCTAACGTCGCCTTTCGAAGCTTCGCTTTGCGGGTCAGTCGGGCAGAAAAATTTCGCGCGTCTCTCGGCACTATCGCGCGTGTGCACGATAAAGAAGCCGAGCAGCAGCAGCAGCAGCAGCGCGACGATGTAAATGTAATGCGAAAATACACGCGAGAGAGTAAGAGAGAGAGAGAGAGACGCGACGTGTATCCGTGACCCGAAGTGCGCGCCTTATCTCGGCGCTCGAATCTTGGCGGCTCGTATACGTGCAGAAGAAAAAAAGAGGCGCAGTGAAATCGAAGCCCGATAATATACACAGCGGGAAAGAGATCACGCGGAATGCACGAATTTCCTTATCCGAGCAAGATCGCGAAAATATTATTCGCCATGTGGATCGTTATTTGCTGGATGAGATGAAATTAGACTCAGGGCTTTTAGCGTGTGAATTTAGTCTCTTTTTTGCGATAATTTGAGCGTAATTCTTCTTCTCTCTATCATACGGTGTACAAAGAATCTACTATTGGCAATTTTAATTTATTCAACTAAGTTTTTGGTCTTTACCTTCTTCATTTCTGTGAGAAATGTTGATGAAAATGAAAAATCATGTTAATTAGGAGATTTTCTTTTGTAACGTCTTAATTTAAGAAGAATCTAGTTCTAAGACTTAAAGCACGAATACGCAATAAGCAGGGAAGCACTTCTCTACTGTATAGAACTTGCGAAGAC